>CP092872.1:86956836-87139627 GCA_030710605.1 Cordylochernes scorpioides | reverse complement strand
AGCTAACGCGTTTAGGGCTGTTGGCCTTCATCAGCGTGGTGCGAGCTGTACCTCAACGGCCAAAAAAACTGGTCATTCAGTCATCCTGAAAAATCATCAAACGGGTAGTTAGAATTGCGTGAGACCGCGACACAAGGTGACGATTGACATATATATTTATATGTATGGAGAGAGAGAATATTGTAACTTTCTCTATATATTAAAATAATAATATATCATATATAAAATATATCAACTTTATATGCCTTGATTGGTAATCGCTAATTTCTTCTAAATAAAAATATTTTGTGTAATACTTGATGTATATAGTTGTTTATTCCGTTTTGCATATTTTTCATTTATATAAATTAATCTCATAATTTAGTCTGTGAAAATAAAAATATTGGACCGGTGACGAAAACAACAAAAAAAAATAGATGGTTTAATGTTATGTAGTTATGATATCTAATTAATTGTGATTATGAATTATGATATATATAATTGTGATGATATATAATTAATTATGATGTTTATGTAATTTTGATCTTTATTGAATGAAATATATAAAGTTTAAATGTGTTTTAAACTTTAATAATAAGCACAAAACAATACTGAAGCCATTTTTGTATCGTTTGGTTTTCTATATTGTAGGTGGTTCAATATGGAGCTAATTTTACTCTCGAATTTTACTGGTGTAAAACAATGTTTCGTCTGCAGTAATAATTTTGTTTATTAAAGAAGTTCCTTCCATTCCATGCCAATTTATAATTGAATGAAATAAATACATGATTTTTTATCTATTCGATGGGTAGAAGAGATTCAGATTGTTAACCCTTTTTCTATAAAATAAGGAACGCTTCACAATTTTGCGTGTCATCCTTGCGCAGGGGCCATGCTAATCTTCTCTGTATCCTTCCAATTGTAGTAGTTGTACCGCCGAACAAGTATCACAGGGGCCATGCTAATCTTCTCTGTATCCTTCCTATTGTAGTAGTTGTACCGCCGAACAAGTATCACAGGGGCCATGCTAATCTTCTCTCTATCCTTCCTATTGTGGTAGTTGTACCGCCGAACAAGTATCACAGGGGCCATGCTAATCTTCTCTCTATCCTTCCTATTGTAGTAGTTGTACCGCCGAACAAGTATCACAGGGGCCATGCTAATCTTCTCTGTATCCTTCCTATTGTAGTAGTTGTACCGCCGAACAAGCGAGTACAAGCGAGTTTTTCTTTAAAAGTCTTCACACGACAGATTTGTTAGATAAAGATATCTTTTGGAAGGAAATTTTATTCTTTATTCGTCAATTTTACATATGATTAATAGCCTCCACAACTAGAATTCTTTTCAAAATCAAGATATTGAAAGAAAAGATAAGGAAGTAGTGCGTGGAATATCCTGTTTGTATTGAAAAAGTCGTTAATTTCTCTTGAAACAACAGCAAAAAATGGGAAAGCAAACAACTGAACATCAGCAATTAATTTGCTCACAGAAGGATTCCTAAAATACATCCGTCGGTGTGGGAAGGCTATTTTTACCATTTGACAAACGTGCCGTGAAGCTCATTGTAGTTTTTTGTGGGTTCTATGGCCTTAATCTCAGTCCCTTCATACATCATCTTGTCTATTTACCTCACTGCTTTTCAACCATCGCGACTTTGGAAGTTCGCTGTATTCCTGAAAACTATATTCTTGATCTACCGTTATATTTGTTCATATATCAATTAATTCGTCTATGTTATCTTTAGGATTGTTTCCTGATTACATAGGATTCGATTCTTGATATATTCTTGGACTTGTTCATATATCCACTTATTCGTCTATTTTTTCTTTGGCATTGTTGCTGGATTCCATAGGTTTGGACTCGATCAATTGTTGGACTTGTTAATATATCCACTTATTCGTCTATGTTGTATTTGGTATTGTTGCTGGATTCCATAGGTTTGGACTCGATCTATTCTTGGACTTGTTCATATATCAACTTACTCATCTATGTTGTATTTGGTATTGTTGCTGGATTCCATAGGTTTGGACTCGATCTATTGTTGGACTTGTCCATATATTAACTTATTCGTCTATGTTTTCTTTGGTATTGTTGCTGGATTCCATAGGTTTGGACTCGATCTATTGTTGGACTTGTTCATATATCCACTTATTCGTCTATGTTTTCTTTGGTATTGTTGCTGGATTCCATAGGTTTGGACTCGATCTATTGTTGGACTTGTTCATATATCCACTTATTCGTCTATGTCGTATTTGGTATTGTTGCTGGATTCCATAGGTATGGACTCGATCTTTTATTGGACTTGTTCATATATCCACTTATTCGTCTATGTCGTATTTGGTATTGTTGCTGGATTCCATAGGTTTGGACTCGATCTATTATTGGACTTGTTCATATATAGCTTATTCATCTATTAAATTAAATTTTATTGCCATCTAGCGTTAAAATTTTACGCAAATAAATTCACTGGCAATGCGTTTCTTTTAAATATCATCAAATATTATCTCTACAGACCTTACTGCAATGATATGAGTTATTGAATGAGAGGGCTTGGCTCATCAGTAGTGAACCCTCTCAGCGGTTTCGCCAAATTAGGCGAAACCGCTGAGAGGGTTCACTACTGATGAGCCAAGCCCTCTCATTCAATAACTCATATCATTGCAGTAAGGTCTGTAGAGATAATATTTGATGATATTTAAAAGAAACGCATTGCCAGTGAATTTATTTGCGTAAAATTTTATTCATCTATGTTGTCTTTGAGATTGTTTCTGGATTCCATAGGTTTGGACTCTTGATCTATTATTGGACTTGTCCATATATTAACTTATTCGTCTATGTTTTTTTTTTTTTTGAGGTTTTTACTGGATTCCATAGGTTTGGACTCTTGATCTAATCTTGGATTTGTCCATATATCCACTTATTCGTCTATGTTTTCCTTGAGGTTTTTACTGGATTCCATAGGTTTGGACTCAATCTATTTTGTACTTGTTGATATATAGCTTATTAATCTATGTTGTCTTTGGGATTGTTTCTGGATTCCATAGGTTATTGCCTCAAGGAAGACCAAAATGTCGACCACCACAGACCTACCACCTTCAAAGATTCCAAACAGCCAACCTCCTAGGAATAAACTTATTTACCGTTGAAGACCTACGGAACATTCCAAAGAACAAATCAGGCTGGCGACATCTGACAAACTGGATGTCTAGTGCCACCAGTAGATGTGAAGTCTAAAGACTAACCCGGTTAGTTGATGACTTAAGTACCTGACTCCAGGAATTCTAGTTACCTCAAGAGAGAGAGAAAGACAATTGACAATTGACATATTTTTATAGGCATCTTGTCAATACATGTAAAGTGCATAGTCCACACTAATTATGAGAAAATGAGAGAGTGAGAGAGAAGAAAGGTTTGAACTCAATCTATTATTGAATTTGTTCATATATCAACTTATTAATCTATCTTGTGTTTGAATAGTGTCTGGATATTCTATACTTACGCAACGACAGCAATATCGTTCTTCATTCAACAAGAAAAAGGAAGAAAACCTACTAGCGACTACTATCAAGTCGCAGAAGAATTCCTTGACAGAAACCCACAAGACCCATGTCAAAAATAACAAGAGTTGCAAGCTGTGGGTCACAGATTCCATGTGAAGGAATAATATGTTATAAACAATTTATTAATTCATAAAATATCATTAATTTTGATAACTTTGTTGCTCAACATATATAGCTCATTGCCTCTACTACCTTTATGTAGATACGGTTGAATTGCTTTGGTTGAAGTAGATTGGCTGGTAATACGGACGACTCTCTGTAGAAAAATGTAAAGCATGAAATAGAACAGTGAGTAATACAGGTAGCCATGAGGTAGAAAACCTGTGGTAGATTCTACCACATTGAATAGAACGTACATCCTGAAGGAGTGTCAACACCGCCTCTACTCTATAGTAGAACGTACATCCTGAAGGAGTGCCAACACCGCCTCTACTCTATAGTAGAACGTACATCCTGAAGAAGTGCCAACACCGCCTCTACTCTATAGTAGAACGTACATCCTGAAGGAGTGCCAACACCGCCTCTACTCTATAGTAGAACGTACATCCTGAAGGAGTGCCAATTCCGCCTCTATAGTAGAACGTACATCCTGAAGGAGTGCCAATACCGTCTCTACTCTATAGTAGAACGTACATCCTGAAGGAGTGCCAATTCCGCCTCTATAGTAGAACGTACATCCTGAAGGAGTGTCAACACCGCCTCTACTCTATAGTAGAACGTACATCCTGAAGGAGTGCCAACACCGCCTCTACTCTATAGTAGAACGTACATCCTGAAGGAGTGCCAACACCGCCTCTACTCTATAGTAGAACGTACATCTTGAAGGAGTGCCAACACCGCCTCTACTCTATAGTAGAACGTACATCCTGAAGGAGTGCCAATACCGTCTCTACTCTATAGTAGAACGTACATCCTGAAGGAGTGCCAACACCGCCTCTACTCTATAGTAGAACGTACATCCTGAAGGAGTGCCAATACCGCCTCTACTCTATAGTAGAACGTACATCCTGAAGGAGTGCCAATACCGTCTCTACTCTATAGTAGAACGTACATCCTGAAGGAGTGCCAATACCGTCTCTACTCTATAGTAGAACGTACATCCTGAAGGAGTGCCAACACCGCCTCTACTCTATAGTAGAACGTACATCCTGAAGGAGTGCCAATATCGTCTCTACTCTATAGTAGAACGTACATCCTGAAGGAGTGCCAACACCGTCTCTACTTTATAGTAGAACGTACATCCTGAAGGAGTGCCAACACCGTCTCTACTTTATAGTAGTACGTACATCCTGAAGGAGTGCCAACACCGCCTCTACTCTATAGTATAACGTACATCTTGAAGGAGTGCCAACACCGCCTCTACTCTATAGTAGAACGTACATCTTGAAGGAGTGCCAACACCGCCTCTACTCTATAGTAGAACGTACATCTTGAAGGAGTGCCAACACCGCCTCTACTCTATAGTAGAACGTACATCTTGAAGGAGTGCCAACACCGCCTCTACTCTATAGTAGAACGTACATCTTGAAGGAGTGCCAACACCGCCTCTACTCTATAGTAGAACGTACATCCTGAAGGAGTGCCAATATCGTCTCTACTCTATAGTAGAACGTACATCCTGAAGGAGTGCCAACACCGCCTCTACTCTATAGTAGAACGTACATCCTGAAGGAGTGCCAATACCGTCTCTACTCTATAGTAGAACGTACATCCTGAAGGAGTGCCAATACCGTCTCTACTCTATAGTAGAACGTACATCCTGAAGGAGTGCCAATACCGTCTCTACTCTATAGTAGAACGTACATCCTGAAGGAGTGCCAATACCGTCTCTACTCTATAGTAGAACGTACATCTTGAAGGAGTGCCAACACCGCCTCTACTCTATAGTAGAACGTACATCTTGAAGGAGTGCCAACACCGCCTCTACTCTATAGTAGAACGTACATCCTGAAGGAGTGCCAATTCCGCCTCTACTCTATAGTAGAACGTACATCCTGAAGGAGTGCCAACACCGCCTATACTCTATAGTAGAACGTACATCCTGAAGGAGTGCCAACACCGCCTCTACTCTATAGTAGAACGTACATCCTGAAGGAGTGCCAACACCGTCTCTACTCTATAGTAGAACGTACATCCTGAAGGAGTGCCAACACCGCCTCTACTGTATAGTAGAACGTACATCCTGAAGGAGTGCCAATACCGTCTCTACTCTATAGTAGAACGTACATCCTGAAGGAGTGCCAATACCGTCTCTACTCTATAGTAGAATGTACATCCTGAAGGAGTGCCAATACCGTCTCTACTCTATAGTAGAACGTACATCCTGAAGGAGTGCCAACACCGCCTCTACTTTATAGTAGAACGTACATCCTGAAGGAGTGCCAACACCGCCTCTACTCTATAGTAGAACGTACATCCTGAAGGAGTGCCAACACCGCCTCTACTCTATAGTAGAACGTACATCCTGAAGGAGTGCCAACACCGCCTCTACTCTATAGTAGAACGTACATCCTGAAGGAGTGCCAACACCGCCTCTACTTTATAGTAGAACGTACATCCTGAAGGAGTGCCAACACCGCCTCTACTCTATAGTAGAACGTACATCCTGAAGGAGTGCCAATACCGTCTCTACTCTATAGTAGAACGTACATCCTGAAGGAGTGCCAACACCGCCTCTACTCTATAGTAGAACGTACATCCTGAAGGAGTGCCAACACCGCCTCTACTCTATAGTAGAACGTACATCCTGAAGGAGTGCCAACACCGCCTATACTCTATAGTAGAACGTACATCCTGAAGGAGTGCCAACACCGCCTCTACTCTATAGTAGAACGTACATCCTGAAGGAGTGCCAACACCGCCTCTACTCTATAGTAGAACGTACATCCTGAAGGAGTGCCAACACCGCCTCTACTCTATAGTAGAACGTACATCCTGAAGGAGTGCCAACACCGCCTCTACTTTATAGTAGAACGTACATCCTGAAGGAGTGCCAACACCGCCTCTACTCTATAGTAGAACGTACATCCTGAAGGAGTGCCAATTCCGCCTCTATAGTAGAACGTACATCCTGAAGGAGTGCCAATACCGTCTCTACTCTATAGTAGAACGTACATCCTGAAGGAGTGCCAATTCCGCCTCTATAGTAGAACGTACATCCTGAAGGAGTGTCAACACCGCCTCTACTCTATAGTAGAACGTACATCCTGAAGGAGTGCCAACACCGCCTCTACTCTATAGTAGAACGTACATCCTGAAGGAGTGCCAACACCGCCTCTACTCTATAGTAGAACGTACATCTTGAAGGAGTGCCAACACCGCCTCTACTCTATAGTAGAACGTACATCCTGAAGGAGTGCCAATACCGTCTCTACTCTATAGTAGAACGTACATCCTGAAGGAGTGCCAACACCGCCTCTACTCTATAGTAGAACGTACATCCTGAAGGAGTGCCAATACCGCCTCTACTCTATAGTAGAACGTACATCCTGAAGGAGTGCCAATACCGTCTCTACTCTATAGTAGAACGTACATCCTGAAGGAGTGCCAATACCGTCTCTACTCTATAGTAGAACGTACATCCTGAAGGAGTGCCAACACCGCCTCTACTCTATAGTAGAACGTACATCCTGAAGGAGTGCCAATATCGTCTCTACTCTATAGTAGAACGTACATCCTGAAGGAGTGCCAACACCGTCTCTACTTTATAGTAGAACGTACATCCTGAAGGAGTGCCAACACCGTCTCTACTTTATAGTAGTACGTACATCCTGAAGGAGTGCCAACACCGCCTCTACTCTATAGTATAACGTACATCTTGAAGGAGTGCCAACACCGCCCCTACTCTATAGTAGAACGTACATCTTGAAGGAGTGCCAACACCGCCTCTACTCTATAGTAGAACGTACATCTTGAAGGAGTGCCAACACCGCCTCTACTCTATAGTAGAACGTACATCTTGAAGGAGTGCCAACACCGCCTCTACTCTATAGTAGAACGTACATCTTGAAGGAGTGCCAACACCGCCTCTACTCTATAGTAGAACGTACATCCTGAAGGAGTGCCAATACCGTCTCTACTCTATAGTAGAACGTACATCCTGAAGGAGTGCCAATACCGTCTCTACTCTATAGTAGAACGTACATCCTGAAGGAGTGCCAATACCGTCTCTACTCTATAGTAGAACGTACATCCTGAAGGAGTGCCAATACCGTCTCTACTCTATAGTAGAACGTACATCTTGAAGGAGTGCCAACACCGCCTCTACTCTATAGTAGAACGTACATCTTGAAGGAGTGCCAACACCGCCTCTACTCTATAGTAGAACGTACATCCTGAAGGAGTGCCAATTCCGCCTCTACTCTATAGTAGAACGTACATCCTGAAGGAGTGCCAACACCGCCTATACTCTATAGTAGAACGTACATCCTGAAGAAGTGCCAACACCGCCTCTACTCTATAGTAGAACGTACATCCTGAAGGAGTGCCAACACCGTCTCTACTCTATAGTAGAACGTACATCCTGAAGGAGTGCCAACACCGCCTCTACTGTATAGTAGAACGTACATCCTGAAGGAGTGCCAATACCGTCTCTACTCTATAGTAGAACGTACATCCTGAAGGAGTGCCAATACCGTCTCTACTCTATAGTAGAATGTACATCCTGAAGGAGTGCCAATACCGTCTCTACTCTATAGTAGAACGTACATCCTGAAGGAGTGCCAACACCGCCTCTACTTTATAGTAGAACGTACATCCTGAAGGAGTGCCAACACCGCCTCTACTCTATAGTAGAACGTACATCCTGAAGGAGTGCCAACACCGCCTCTACTCTATAGTAGAACGTACATCCTGAAGGAGTGCCAACACCGCCTCTACTCTATAGTAGAACGTACATCCTGAAGGAGTGCCAACACCGCCTCTACTTTATAGTAGAACGTACATCCTGAAGGAGTGCCAACACCGCCTCTACTCTATAGTAGAACGTACATCCTGAAGGAGTGCCAATACCGTCTCTACTCTATAGTAGAACGTACATCTTGAAGGAGTGCCAATATCGTCTCTACTCTATAGTAGAACGTACATCCTGAAGGAGTGCCAACACCGCCTCTACTTTATAGTAGAACGTACATCCTGAAGGAGTGCCAACACCGCCTCTACTCTATAGTAGAACGTATATCCTGAAGGAGTGCCAACACCGCCTCTACTCTATAGTAGAACGTACATCCTGAAGGAGTGCCAACACCGCCTCTACTCTATAGTAGAACGTACATCCTGAAGGAGTGCCAACACCGCCTCTACTGTATAGTAGAACGTATATACATCCTGAAGGAGTGCCAACTTCGCCTCTATAGTAGAACGTACATCCTGAAGGAGTGTCAACACCGCCTCTACTCTATAGTAGAACGTACATCCTGAAGGAGTGCCAACACCGCCTCTACTCTATAGTAGAACGTACATCCTGAAGGAGTGCCAATACCGTCTCTACTCTATAGTAGAACGTACATCCTGAAGGAGTGCCAACACCGCCTCTACTCTATAGTAGAACGTACATCCTGAAGGAGTGCCAACTTCGCCTCTATAGTAGAACGTACATCCTGAAGGAGTGCCAACTTCGCCTCTATAGTAGAACGTACATCCTGAAGGAGTGTCAACACCGCCTCTACTCTATAGTAGAACGTACATCCTGAAGGAGTGCCAACACCGCCTCTACTGTATAGTAGAACGTATATACAACCTGAAGGAGTGCCAACTTCGCCTCTATAGTAGAACGTACATCCTGAAGGAATGTCAACACCGCCTCTACTCTATAGTAGAACGTACATCCTGAAGGAGTGCCAACACCGCCTCTACTGTATAGTAGAACGTATATACATCCTGAAGGAGGGCCAACTCCGCCTCTATAGTAGAACGTACATCCTGAAGGAGTGCCAACACCGCCTCTACTCTATAGTAGAACGTACATCCTGAAGGAGTGCCAATACCGTCTCTACTCTATAGTAGAACGTACATCCTGAAGGAGTGCCAATACCGTCTCTACTCTATAGTAGAACGTACATCCTGAAGGAGTGCCAACACCGACTCTATAGTATACTAGAACCTACATCCTGAAGAAGAGAACCAATATTATCCCAGAACGCTACAACACAGCAACAACAAAGAAGAGGATTACCAGGGATCCCGAGTTTAAAAGATGAAGTTATCACGGTGGGTATTGATCCAGATGACACTTGGGGACAATAACTCCTCCCTCTGAAATAACCGGAGGGACTCTACTTCAGGAGGGGAGTTCTCCGTGGAAGGGTTCTGAGTTGATGACCTCGCTGCTGAAGTAACTGTATAAATTGTCGATAACTTAATTTCATGAATGGACCAACGATTCTTACTGAAGAGGTTTATCTCACAAGTAAATGCAAGTAGTTGAACGGGAATCTTGTTCTATGTATGTGCAAAGTTATTTCCTTTCCACTTGTCTAGACCAGGGATTGGCAAACATTTGAGTCAGAAAGGTAAAAAATTACAATTTACAAAATTTCTAAGTTTTTAAAGAGCTACAAAATTTTCTTGCCAACAATAAATAGTACTCTCATAAATAATATTTACATATGGAACTATATAAAGAACCGCAGTTTCACATCCAAATAGCCGCATGTGGCTCGCGAACCGATTTTGCCGACCCCTGATCTAGACTGTGATGTATTCTTACAGTATAAACACTTTAAATCTGTATCATGATTATCATGGTCTTGTCTTTTTAACATTTCGGTTTCATGCCTCTTCAGCATCACTATTTTCCTTTTTTCCCTACATTCTCTTTTCCTTTCACTTTGAGTAGGACAGTAAGCAGCTTGCAGCTTGAAGTATGGAAATGAAGAATATGTCAGGACCTTTCTAAACCACTTCAGCTGTAGTTTATGGAAGCCCTCTTTTAGCATATCAGTTTTGCTTGTAACAAAGAATTTTTTCTTGTTCTTATTTAATCTTGCTACACATTAGTAAATACCCGTTGTATATATATTAATTAATTGTTCCACAGAGTGTGTGTAAGTTCACAGGTAAATAGGCACTAACCGAACAAAAGTTCCATTTTTCAATATTAGTTTCCCTTTTATATTTTCTCTCTCTCTTGTAAATCAATAAATATAATGTTTAATATATGATTATTGGAATCAGTTTCATTAATAATTCTAAGCGAAGTCAACAATACCTTTTCTAGAGCTGTTGTTTGGGAACTGAATTTGGGGTTTGTAGACCTTTTAGTTTCAAGATTCCAGTTCTAATAGGAAAATTAAAATAAAACAACAACAAATCCTTTATTTAAGGATACTCGTCCCATATAGGATTCTCCCAGATGGGTAAACAAAAGTAAGCATTACAGTTATCTATAGCAAGTGGAGAATAACATCAATCTTTACTCTAAAGATGTTTCTCTCTTCTGTGTTACGGCTTTTGGACTGTGCTGTTCTCCAGAATTTGTGAAAAGCCAATATAATTAAAAATAAAACACAAAATTATGATAATAGATATATTAAAATGTTAATTGGATTCATAATGAATAATAATTATAATTATATAATCATTATAAATACTAATTTTTTAAAATATATTCGCTCTGGAAGAAGCTGGGTTATAATTCAGTTAGTATATAATGATTATGATAATTTTAAAATTCCCCAAAATAAACAAACTAAGTTGTTATTTTTGTAAAGATAGAGGCTGCCTGGTCGGCATTCATGAGTTTTAAATGGTTTTTAACGCCTTGCCAAATGTTTTAATTTTTGTTTGCTCCTGACGAGGAAAAAAAGTTTTTTTTTGTCGAAACGTCGAGGTAATAAAAAGATTTACTGGCCGAAGTATCTTTATTTTGAAGAAATAAGTTGTTATTTATCTAACCTAGGCATTGAATGGATTTTATGTTAACATATTTTCATGTATTAAAAAATAGCATATCCTGACCAGGAGCACATGTGCTTTACAGAAGGCAGAGCGCCATCTGGTGGAACAGAAATCAACTAAACATTGATTTAGCCTGTTCCCTGATATTTGGCCAACCCAATTTCTTGATAAATAAAGAAAAGCCATCCAAGAACGCGTTTCGCGTTCAGCCTACTCCACGTTGACGAGCGCCAAAAGCGCGAAACGCGTTCGTGGATGGCTTTTTTGATTTATCAAGAAATTGGGTTGGCCAAATATCAGGGAACAGGCTAAATCAATGTTTAGTTGATTTCTGTTCCACCAGATGACGCTCTGCCTTCTGTAAAGCACATGTGCTCCTGGTCAGGATATGCCATTTTTTAATATTGATTTCAACACCTGATCTTTTTATCTTTTATTTTTTCTTCCGTTTTTTCATATATTCATGTGAAATATTCCAATGGTTTTTCAATAGTTTTGTGTCAGAATAATAGCAAAAATAATCTTTAAAGGAATAAATTTAGTCATTTTTGTATTTTATAAGTGAAAAAGACAATTAAAATTATATATTTTGTGGATTAAAATAAAATATTTTACCTTGAACATCAAATACTAGGAGAGGGTGTACACTACACTTTCAAAACAAAATAGACAAAGTAGTATATTCACAAATAACACTCCATATATATATTCAAGAGTAAATAACAAACTGGTTATAACTGTGAATTGTTGAAGTTTATATTTTATATTTACATCCCATGTCATCTAAGAATATTTTATATCCCAAAGGATATATGCAACTTTTATTATATGTTTTCAACGATATATGCAACTTTCTAGAATATGTTCAAATATAACTTTATGTTTTATTGCGATACATTTTCGAACAAATTGACATGTTGTCCTTATGAAAAATATGTTTTCTGTAAATGGAGAATATTTACTCTCTGAAATACTTGTATTTTAAAGTAACAGATAAATGTTGTTTGAAATTCCACTTTCAACATTCGGGATTTGACATCAAGCTACGGAAGGATATGATATTAATGTAACAAGAGGCACCTTTCCCTTTAAAATGCACAAAATAATTTATTTTGGTTGTTGATTGTAGATATTTCCAGAAATTTCTTTCTTTTGTAAACATTTCTCTGTTCTCGTTAAGATTTAAGAGCTTCATTTGTCTTTAGAATGTTCAAATTCTTAATTTTTTTCTTTTCTCTTTTAATGATAACGATAAATAAACAATTTTGATGTAAATATTTGATGGCAATGTCTTTTTTTTTCTATTTCTTCTATTTTTCCTTGTTAATATCATATGACTATTCTATTCACGGTATAAAATTATTGTAAATATGTATAGACATACACCGTCAAAAACCACAGTCAACATTCAGAATGCATCCGCGCACTTAATTTCGTTTTTCACACAAAATTTGATACAGGTTCTTTGATCCATTTTTTTTAATAGGTAAAAATCGAAGACGATCCAAAACACCTGCAAGCAAAGCAGCTGTCAACAATTAAGTGAACATTCAAAATGACCGAGCTTGTCGGCATAAGTGAGAGACATGAGTACCAACATAAAGCCACAAAAAGATCAAAATTCGAATATACGTAACTCGCGAAAATTCAAAAGACGCGATTCTTTTTGAACACACCTCGTATGACAGCGTAAGTGTCCCTAGGGGGACATAGCGCTTTAAATTGAAATAAATAAATAAATCTCTTATAACTTTTAGGATTCAACATATATGGTAACAAAGTATTTATTAACAGAATAACATTTTTATGTTTGTATTTTGCTACTATGTAACTTTTCTCGTTGCTTATATTTTGTTTATCATTCTTAGTTTTGTTCATGGCTTAAATAAATTTCTGTGTCATCCTGAAGTTTGTCTTTCCTAATTTTCTACTTGGCAATAAAGTTACGGAAGGATGGTATACATGTAACAAAACAATGAGACACTTCTTTCTTTAAAAATGCATTAAAACTATTTATTTTTGTTTATAACTTAAAGAACATACTGTTTGGAATAAAGAATGTATCATGACACCAATACTGGCGATTTAAACTAAAAGCCATTGTTTTAATCATTATTTAGAGAGAGAGAGAGATTGAAACTTATTTATTAAATCATTCATATTAGATTATATAAGGTTAAATATTAATACAGATTAAATAAGAGGATAAATATAGATAAAAAATGTAAAAATATACAATTGTTAAATATACATATATATTTAATATATACAAGGTCTTCATTGGTGTCGTCCACCGCGGGAAAGACTTCTCCACCGATGGACTGCGAGAGTTCTTTCCCACAGAAGAGAGAGAGAGATTGAAACTGACTTATCACAATGTCCATATAAGATTATATAAGGTTAAATACAGAATAAATATAAATATATAATGATAAAAATATGAATAAATAGATATAAATAGATAAAAATAATTGATAAATATACATATATATAAAAATATATACAAGGTCTTCATTGTTGACGCCCACTGTGGGAGAGACTTCTCCACCGATGGACTGCGAGAGTTCTTTCCCACAGAGAGATTCAGATTGAAACACCCTTTATTGACATCTTGTCAATTATGTTTTACAAAATTAATGAAGAATAATGGGAATATTCACAATGATTTATGAGTGAGGAAGGCTCCACTATCTCGATAGGGTCCTCCTCCAGACTAGGAGAGGGTTTTCTTGGACACCCCGCAACTTCAGGGCCAGGAAATATTTGTAGATGCGGGTCTTGGCAGATGCCATGATGGCCAAGGCGTTGTCCTCCAGGCCATGCCCGAAGATCCAGCTCTGCAGGTCAGGGGGGCGCTGGATGGTGGTGAAGGCTTCCACGATGAGAGAGAGAGAAAGAGAGAGAGATGCCTTTCTTTAGGTACATGAACACCTTTATACTGCAATTTGATATTGTATTATAGTATATGGATTCATCCTAGACACTCACCAGTTTCAACATCTTTTTGACCAATTCCATCGAATCCATAACCCCTCCTGTAGTATGTTATGGAATCAACGCCGCCCCTGTACTGATGAGGGCCATATACCAAAACCATGGTATAAAGGTTTCTGTTGTCTGAATTAGTCAAACCTGGTGTTGAAGCTCATTCTTTATCATCACCATTATATTCTTTTCTGGGGCGGAAACGAAATATAAATTGTTTTAATGTATTTTTAGAAAGAGAGTTGCCTCTTTTAGTACTTTTTGGATTATAATGAAGCTTTGCAGAATGATTTACGAGTGACTGATTATTAGATTTTAAATTAACTTTTATATATGGCTGATACACGTATGATCACTTCGAGAAGAAGATTTACACACCCAAGATAGTGGACATTGCGACTGCTGTGATAGAGATGTAAGGAGACATCTGAGGCTCTTCATTGGACACGACAACAAAAACAGAAAATTGACATAAACCCAGAGCAGCAGCTTTACACACCCAAAATAGAAGACATTGCGACTGCTGTGATAGAGATGTAATGGAGACATCTGAGGCTCTTCATTGGACACGACAACAACAGAAAATTGACCTGGACCCAGAACAGCAGCTTTACATACCCAAGATAGAGGACATTGCGACTGCTGTGATAGAGATGCACGAGGACATCTGAGGCTCTTCATTGAACACGACAACAACAACAGAAAATTGACATGGACCCAGAGCAGGAGCTTTACACACCCAAGATAGAGGACATTGCGACTGCTGTTAGAGATGCACGGAGACATCTGAGGCTCTTCATTGGACATGACAACAACAACAGAAAATGACATTGACCCAGAACAGCAGCTTTACACACCTAAGATAGAGGACATGGCGACTGCTGTGATAGAGATGCACGGGAACATCTGAGGATCTTCATTGGACACGACAACAACAACAACAGAAAATTGACATGGACCCCGAGCAGCAGCTTTGCACACCCAAGATAGAGGACATTGCGACTGCTGTGATAGATATGCATGGAGACATCTGAGGCTCTTCATTGGACATGACAACAACAATAACAACACGTATTATAGGTCCTAATTGTTGAGGAATAATGATGTGAATAAATTAAATGAGAAGGTTTATTTTGTTCAACTTTATTTTTTATTTATTTATTCTTTTCTATTTGGCTAATAAAACATATTCTCAGAAAGTTTATCTTCATGTTTTTCTACTGCCGCGGCGTCATATTAGGTATTCATTATAGAGATCCTGTAGATTTGTAAGATTCTAGTCCCTAGGTTCGTTGTAAATGTTGTTGGAATTCCGGGCAAGCTGTGTAGAATTGAAAGCTTCTAGTCTTCAGATTATATGTAAATGATGTTGTAGTTCCGGGCAAGCTGTGTAGACTTGAAAGCTTCTAGTCTCTAGGTTCTTTGTAAATGATGTTGGAACTTCGGGCAAGCTGTCTAGACTTGAAGGTTTTTAGTCTCTAGGTTCTTTGTAAATGATGTTGGAATTCCGGCAAGCTGTGTAGACTTAAAGGTTTCTGGTCTCTAGATTCTCTGTAAATGATGTTGGAATTCCGGCAAGCTGTGTAGACTTAAAGGTTTCTGGTCTCTAGATTCTTTGTAAATGATGTTGGAATTCCGGGCAAGCTGTGTAGACTTAAAGGTTTCTGGTCTCTAGATTCTTTGTAAATGATGTTGGAATTCCGGGCAAGCTGTGTAGACTTGCAAACTTTTAGTTTCTCTTTAGATAATATGTATATTATATTTGAATTCCGGGCAAGCTGTGCGTATTTGAAAAGGTTTCTAGTGTCTAGATTATTTATAATTGATTTATGAGAGACTTCAAGGCACGCTGTATAGATTTTAAGGTTTCTAGTCCTCTAGGTTATTTGTAATTGATATTGGACTTCATGGCAAGCTGTGTATAATTAAAGACTTCTAGTTTTATCAGGTTAAATGTAAATTATGTTGGACTTCCGAGCAAGCTGTGTTGACTTGAAAGTTTCTAGTCTCTAGGTTCTTTGTAAATATTGTGTTTCCGGGGAGGCTTTGTTGACTTGAAGGTTCAAAGGTTGAAGTTTATAATATTTAAAATATAAACATGGTGAAAACATACATTATAAAAATATTCATATATAACGAAAATATTTATACAAGTCCATTCAATATGGTTATAGCGAATCTTTATATTTTAAAGGGTGTATCATTATATATTTAGTTGATGATCCAATAGTTTTCTTGGGGAGAAAATGCGCAAATGACAACAAATGCATGAAATTTGCCCTTAGGACATAAGATTTCTTTAAAATTCTTAATAACAGCGGAATTGTGTACTGATCAGTACGCGGCATCAAAAAGGTATCTTTCTACGATATTCTAGCTAAATAATTAGATTTTTAAAAATCAATTGAATCAAATTTCGCTTTAAACTAATATTATAGATGGAAATAACCTTCAATTATATAGAACAACAATAGATTCCTTCGTGAGAGAAAGATAGATACATTCATAAATCCATTAATAACTTCCTGGTCTCTTCCGGAGGTGGTCTCTTATTGGAGGTTGGGTTAATTTATTTTAAATAAATTTGTGGGAATTTTACATATAGGTGGTTGATCAGGGAGGTTTTGTTCATTAGATTGGTCGCTCTTTGGAGGTATCATTCTAAATCTAAAAAAAAATATTTAAATTAATGTTTATTAGTTTACAATTAAGTCATATCCAAACTCTTAAAATGAAGAAAATTATGAAAGAAAAATATTTGTAATAAATTAAAAGAAGGAAAAAGTAAAATATACCACTTCACAAAAGCCTATTTAACCAAATAACCAAAAATGTAGAAAGGCGGCAAAACTTCACCACTCCAAGTGAAATCTCACTAAACCAGTAAACATTCAAGGAATAAAAATACACCGGGAAAAAGTCATTTAGAAGATTTATGAAGTATACTTGGAAGTTTAGGTCATCAAGCGCAATATTAAGTAAGCCTAGGGACTTGTAAATAAGATCAAGCCGAAGACGGAATGATATGGAATTAATTGCCTACCTCGGTCTCTTAAATTAAGACATTTGGCAGCGTTAGATCGATAGATCTCCCCCTAGCGGTAGTCGAGAGAAGCTCCCAGTCGGCCGTTGGTCGCGATGCTATGGCGGTCACGTGGCATCCACACGTGTATGGGCCGAAGAGACTTACGCCTCATTCCATCGCAGATATTTTAGGCCTTCATAATGGCGATTCTGGAGTTTCCTATAAATCCCATATGACGATTGAACAACCTCTTAATTTATCTTGCTCGTCTGGTGGAAGCCCTTGTTCTCCTGGAAGAGCTCCTACGACTTCACCTGCCGATTTCAAATTTCTACCACTCTACCATCCATCGCCTGATTCCTCAACAGCAGAACTACCCAAGAAAGAACTAGCTGGACCCAAACTTTCGAATAACTCTAAAGTGAACTTGATCGTCAAGAAAGATATCATCATCAACAAAAGTAAGTTTTTATACAATTTCTCATTCTTCTTTTTTTAAATTCCTCATATTTATATTTAAAAATTTTCATCCATTTAATTCGTAAAACATACAAAAAATAAATTTATTTATATTTTAAATATATCGACATTTTAGATCATCTCTTCAGTTTAAATATAATAAATAACAATTAAGTTTTATATTACATGAAAATTTCGTATTTAATAACAAAGCAGAAGATTAATTATAACAAAAATAAAAACAAATCATAATCTGATATAATTTTAAAATTTCAACTACCGTATATTTATAAATAAATACTTTTGAAAAATAAATTTAAATATAAACACGATGTTTATTTTAAAAAATATAACATAGCGTTTATTTATAAAATAAATAAATATAGTTGAAAGCGTTAACACTTAAATAATAATAAAAATAATAAAAATGTAAATGTTGATTTAGAAATAAAACGAATTGTGAATTTACTTTATAGTCAAATAAGGGTAAACACGACTAAATGTATTTTAAAGTTAAGAATAAAGTTGGGAAGAAAAGTTTTAAATGGCCCAAACTTTTTTCGTTATTTGGAAAACTTTTGGGCTGTAAAGGCGCTTAACCTTTGGTTATACTATTATTTAAAAAAATATATAAAAACGATATAATAATAATTAATTTTGTTAATTATTATTTATATTATGTATATTTAAATATATTATATTATAATTCGTCTGCATAATATATTTTAATGCGTATTTTTGTATTAAAACGTTGGATTATACTCAATAACAAATATAATCGTTTGACAACTAATTGTCTATCTAAATGATATTAAAAATTTATAATTAGATAACAATCGATCGTTTTTAAAATTTCTTATATAATTACCTATTAAATCGAAAATAATACTTTTAATGACATAAAGAAAAAAAATAGATGAAAGAAAGAAATTAAAGAAATTTGTCCAATTAAATGGATCTTAAAAGAGAAGGTCTTTGGTGGAGAGAGAGAATAATGAAGCAATTAATTATCTAAACTAATTAGGGCGTTTATTAAGCGTTTGATTATTGGATGGGGGATAGAAAGAAAGCGAAGCTATTAAGGAAATGTCAGGAAAGAGGTGGGGATAAAGGCCCCTCTCCCCATTTCAACATTGATCCAGCAAATAATCGTCTGTAATGGTTTGCTTGAGGGGTAGCCTTCAGCCTTGCATCTACCGTAGAAAAATCTACCATTCTACCTATTGGGAATCTATACAGCTTGTTTCTAAGTCGTCTATCCCCTAGGCAATACTCGAACCAACTTCTAATGGCAACTATATTGAGTTAGACATTCAATTAGAATACCAAACGATACCTTTTAAAAATAACCCTAAATTTTTGAATTATTTTACATTCTTTTTGATGCTCTTATTTTTGTAAAATTATATATATTTAAATAATATTTTATATATTGCGGTTTATAAAATACTATAAATATATATTGTGGTTAAATATATCAAATTTATTTTTATTATAGAATACGCGTTTTTTTTCTCAGTTAGACATTAAATTAGAATATCAAACGATACCTTTTAAAAATAGCCCTGAAAATTTCGAATTCTTCTAATCAATTCTTTTTTTTTTAGATGCTCTTATTTTTGCAAAATTATATAAATATATTTAAATTATTTTAAATATCGCGGTTTATACCATTCTATAAATATATGTGTTTAAATATATAAAATTTATTTTTATTATAGAATACGCGTTTTCTTCTAGTAAGTATATATTCAGAAGTTTTATAAAGCGCTGTTATATAATTTTTAAAATAAATTTAAGTAAAAAAAAACAATACGATTAACTATAATCTTAATTAAGTTAATGCTTGTTGTTATATTTTAAATTTATTTTTACTATAAAAGAGGGGGGATATAAAAAAAAAAAAAGTTTTTTTTTTACGTTTATACAATCGTCTGAATTTTATTTATGTGCAAATAACTTTTTTAAACTTTACTCTCGTTGTTCCAACTTATTTTCTATAATATATTTTAATATTTTAATTTAGAAAATAAGAAAAGATAAACCTTAGAATGGCAACAGCAATTAAATTAATGTAAAACGAAATTCTTATAAAATACAAGAGAGGTAAAGAGAGGGAAGTTTATAGGGAGTAGTAAAATATAAGTTAAAATATTAATCTAAAAAAACATAAAATATTATATAACATATATACATATATACACATAACATATATACATATATACACATAATATATATAAATATATTTATATGTTTTAAGGTTGTAAATTACCAAATTAAATCGCAAATAACGTGTAGATAGCAAACAAGTAAGAAAAATCCTAAGATCTAACACTTAGAGATAACTGAAAACATTAGTAAGCACATTTCCTAATATTATTTGTTCTTTAATAATGAACAAGTCATCTAAGTGGCTAGAAAGTTGGAAATGTATAATATTTAGAACCATGCAGTAAAATCTCACAAGAAATACCCTTCAAACGAGAGATCACCTCTTTTTTAGCAACCATTTATCTAAAATCAAGATTATTTACGATCTAATTTGAATTTCAGTGAACGAACACTCCTAGAACAGAACAATAGAAGTATTTTGGGCTAATAATTTCTTATGATTAGTTTTATTGTATTTATACTGATTCAATCAAATCCCTCTCTCTTTCCAATAAATATTACTCCAAATTGAAATTATTCAATGGCTTCAAATAGATATTTCTATAAATAATAATGTGTATATATATATATGTGTTAATTAAAAAGGCATATATTGGATCAAAATATCATTTATTTTACCAATATTTCAGTTAGCTGAACGCCAACCTTTATCAAGGTGTTATAACATTTTAAAATGTGTCAACAACAAACTCAGCACCACATAACGTCAACTGCATTAAGTTTTAAAAATATTTTGTTATATTAAATGGGGAGAATACAATTTATACATATATGTGTTAATTACGAAGCGTTATCTTGGATAAAAATTATCGATTGAAATCTTCCAATATTTTGCTATAGATCCTCGCACGTCTACCTTTTGGAGAAAGAAGCAAACAACACAATTTCCAGTAATTAGTTGCTCCTTACATTTCTCTTCTGGAAGAAATCGGGGACTAACCATGTCGAAATATCGCAAAATTCTAATAAGTAATTTTGATCCAAGCGTTTTGTAATTAATGTAATCTCATATAGATTGCTCTATCGTCTGCAACATTTATGTCAATAGTAATGTTTTCTACTTTTTACAATGCACAAGAAATATATTTTGTTGATCTTCTCTACACAGAACAGGCAAATCCATATTATTTTGCCGAATTGGCGGAAACAACATTTGAAAATTCAGATAAATAAATCAACCATTAAAATACAATCATAAGCCGCATTATATTGTATTATAAATTTCCTCATATAATATTTACGAATGGAAAAATATGTCCAGGGTAGCCTAGTGGACATAGCATCTGCCCGGTAAGCGGAACACTGTGGGTTCGATTCCCATCCCTGGACACTATTATTTTTCCGTTTATCATTACTCTTCACAATTCATCCTTTCATACCTCATCTCTAAGGTTAGAAATAGTCGTTATTTCTCCTTAAAAATAAATTTCGATTTTTCATTTAAAAGAAACTCCATGCGGGATATTTTCCAATGTCGTTTTACAAATCAACCATTGTTAATATTATAATCCTTTCGGTAAAATTATAAATAAAATACAATTCACTGAGGGAAGACTTTCTTTTATATATAATGGCAATATAAGTTTTCTGGTTCAACAGCTCTTTGACAGGTATAACTACGCTACTGAGGTTTTCTGAATTTAAATCAATCCATATATATATGTTATAAATAGTAAAGATGAATGAGATTTCTGTTGTATTTTGATTATTAGAGCTATATAGAATTAATACTTGATGCTGATTATTTTGAGAATAGAGATATTTGTTGAGCAGTCGTGGCATAAATATTGAAAGAATAATAATAAATATGGTTTTGATCAGTAATTTAATTGAACTTATGGAATATATATAAAAACATAATTTGGTTAAAAGTACTGCCTGGCTTAAGGCGTAAGAATTTAAAAAAATGAATAACTTATTTACATAATGTACAAAGGTTTTGAGCCGGCCATCGGGATAAAACAACAATGAGTTTATATAGTGGAAGCGTGACCTCTAGCGGCCGATTTAGCAGAGTATTCGAATCTCTATGAAATTATAATTTGAAATAAAATAATATATTTTTATATAACATATATATACATACAATGAAGTAGGAAATATAATATAAATATGCAAAAATACTGATTTATACAAAGTTTTCAGTTTATATCTCTTAAAGGTACATTAGCTCATGAGAATATCGTATTCCTATTAAATTAAAAAATATATAATAATGTACAAGTATTGATATATTTTTATTAGAAACTTTAATTTATTGAGTGTCGTTTGATTTAGTTTTTCGTCTTCTGCTATGTGGGATATTGTGTTCTAATCAATCCAGCTTGAATTTCGTTTTGTCAAATACATAATTTTGTCTAAATAACCTTAAAATCTATAATGTGATATGAAAATAAATCTTCATTTCTAAATTTTGAACGTTACAAATATTATATATGTAGGGGAATAAGCAATGTAGCAATTGTGGTCATCATATATTATTTTTGTAAAACCATTGTTATACTGGGAGAATCCTGTATGGGGTTTGATCCCTAATAAAGGTTTTGTGTGTGTATATATATTATTATTATCAAATTTTCATATAATACAAGAAAAATTATAACTATTAAAGTTGCAGAATATATAATAAATTTAGACGAATTTGCTTACTTTATAAATATATCAATCTCAAGAGAAAAGAAATTTAAAAATATTATTCAATGATTTCTAATAAATCAGCAATTTTATCACTAAAATGCGTTTAAATATATTTTTAAGTAATTTAATCAGTGATTACTATTTTTTTTTTAAAACCTATAATTATAGGAATAATATTTACAGTAATCTTTTTAAAATTAATTTATTAAATATGTCTTTTTATAAGTATTATAACATTGGCAAAATTCAATCGAAAATAGAAATTTTATTTAAACTATTTAACAATAAAGAAACCTTAAAATATTATCATGTAAATATCATAATAAACTTTAAAAAACATATTTTTAAAATACCGTAATTTTAAAAATCCATTATTTACAGCTTAATATGGAAATCTCTCTCTCTCTTTTGTTAAAATCTTAATCACAAAATTATAATTATTAAGCTTTAATATCTCAGCAGTTTTATTTTTATATACTTTTCGCTTTTAAAGTTATTATACTAATTAGAATGAGTTTATTTTTCTCTAATTATCTTTTATAATTAACTAAATTATATCACTAAAAATATGTATTCAACAACTCTTTTAAATAAAGTATTATTACAGCTAATACTTTTAAAAATGTGAATTGCCATAATTAAAAATTAAATTTAAACGATTATTATTATTTTTTTTTTAATTTCAAAATTTCGTGGTCTGTTAAAAGGATTGTTAATATGAAAGCCAAATAACCTCTTTGCTTGAGCTTAATTGACCGGGCTTGTAATCTATTACCATCTCTCTTGCAATTAAAGCCTGCTATATAATCCCTAATGAATAGCCGTGACGTTTCAAAATGGCGTCATGGATTGCAGACGACAAAAGGCAAATATGGCGTAGATTAAATATTCTCATTTACCTTAGACAATGAATAAGTGTTGAATGACTGATATATAATTCTATATATAGTTATAAAATATATAACCGTTTAATAATTTAACTCTCTTTCACAGTTTATCATACAATTAATTATTTATAAAATGAAATTTATATTTATTATCTTAAGAAATATTCATTTAAAATTTGTTATTCCTTTTATAAATATAATATGTTATCGTGATACTCCTGTGGAAGGACTGACAGGTCCGAAAGCTAGAGAATAAAAATTTGAGCAAGAAACTTAGCCCTGGAGACTTTATTTTCTTTATAATATTATAAATCAAGGAAGAACGATAATATAAATATAATAGTTGAAGCGCGCTAATAAATATAAAACTTAATTATTTAAAAATAATACTTTTTTTGAAAGTATTTAATTTATTTTCACTACTGAGTGGAAATTGAGTATTTTAAATAATGAATTAAGCATCTTTTTTCTTATCATAAAGATAGAAGGCTGCCTGGCCGGCATTCATAGATCTTCAAATTAAATATACTTCTGTTAGTATAAATCTTTTTAAAGATTTACTGGCCGAAATATCTTTAATTTGAAAAACTCTTTTTTTCATTTAATCAAAAAAGCATATATATAACTCCGTTGTGAATATATATATATATATGTTATGAATGTTTGTTGTTAGATAAAGGGTTGATAAGACAAAGGATCGATAAGATAAAGGGTTGAGGTGCAGTCGTGATAAGAAAAATATAATTATTTACCCTCAAGTAGCTTTTATTTTCAATTACTTGAGGAAATATTACACTTTAGTTATTTTCACATTATATAGAATTTATAAAGTTAATCCTATATTAGTGATTCAAAAAGATAGATATGTTAACTACGCATATTTACAACAAAAACTGAAAGTCTTTATAAAAACGATGATAACAAAAGTAAAATTATCAATGAATAAAAATAAAATATATATATTTTTGAAAATATAGAAATATTTGAATTTTTAGATTATATAATATACTAGACGGGTGACCCGGGCTTCGCCCCGGGGTTGACCCGTGTGCATATCTACCCGAGTGATATATATTTAGATAAGATTTTTTTATTATTGTTTGTTATTAGCATTATCTATTTATTTGCATCAGCATAATTCAATCTAATCTTTGATAGAGGGCGCTGTTCGTGAGCTAGGTAGAATAATTTGAATATATAGTTTTAATAATTGATTTATATATATTTTTTAAAATACCCTATCGGCTTCCCCGTATTTTTTTTACCTATGTATGGAAATGTTGGTTTGAATTAGTGAACTACTGCGAATTTGTATACCGGACATACAAACAAACATACAAATATTGATTTTTATATACAGTGGACCCTCGGTTTACGAGCACCTTGGAGTACGAGCTTTTCGCAGTACGAGCAAAATTTTTTGAAAAATTTTACCTCGGATTACGAGTGAAATTTCGCATTACGAGCAACTCGTGATGGTTGGCCGTAATCATGATGGATGAAAATTCACTGGGATCCCTCCCTTCAGATCAGATTCGGGAAATATGTAAAATGTGGGAAACTGTGCAATTGTTCGTAGCAAGAAGAATTGCCCGAGTTTCAATTATTACAAATAAGAAATTAGTTTCGCACTACGAGCGTTTTGGAGTACGAGCATGGCTCTGGAACGGAGTATGCTCGCAAACCGAGGGTTCACTGTATATATATATATATATAATTATTCTTTTATTTCTCTCTTATTTTAATATCAACTTCGCGCTCCAGGATCTTGGATTACCTTTATGTTATCAATTCAAATACTCTTCTGTTTTGCATCTTTCTCTTTTCATATACTCTAGTTGAATGATAAAATGAAGAAAACAAAGTTTTTAATTTCGGATTACAAGATAAATATAAGTAAATATATTTTTAATAAAATACGTCAGTACGTTTGAATCATAATATAAATAGAGAATAAAAAAATATATATAAGGTATAGAAAAATATATTACAATATATTTTTTTAAAAATTAAAAACATTATCTTTAAATAAACGTTATAATTTATTAAAAGTAGATTATTCAAATATAAATTGTAGTTATTGACGAATATACCTTTTTACATATGCTTTATAATCATGGACAACAATCAAATATTTTTTTAAAGATAATATGAAATTTAAAATATTAATTGATTAATTATATTTTCCGAATACACTGTACAATTTATAAAATGTTAAAAGATAATAAACTGTTTATATGAACGAAGTCAGGATATACCTTTTTTATTTTCTATATATATAAAAATGAATGTATGTGTGTGTGTGTCTGTTCTTTATGCCTGACCAAACCACTCATTGGAACGCCATGAAACTTTGGGAAGTTATTTAGTATAGTACTGGGAAGGTTTCTAGCAAATAAAATTTTTGAAATAACTTTTCGCCTAAAAATAATCAAGATAAATATTCTAATTTATCTGTTATAATTCAACAATCTGCTCTAAATATTATCATGATGATACGATGATTTTGTAATGTAGAAAATTAGGAAAGACAAAATTCAGGATGACACGGCAATTTATTTGAGACAAGAATAATGATACAATTCCAAGGCAAGATACTATTCCTTTAACTTCCAATTACCGAGGGAACCAATTAATATTGATTTCATTCAACTTATCGAGTATTTTTCAAGGGACCGGGAAAAAATATTAACTTTATCGAGAGATTCAAATTTACGAGTTTCAAATTATCAAAATATATCTATTATTTTTTTAAATAAGTTTATAGAGAATTGTTTTAACAAATGTTCGTTAGACAAACCTTTACTCGGGTAAAACCCGGGCGAAGCCGGGTACATCCGCTAGTAATTTATAAAATATATATGAATAGTTTAATTTATTTTTTTCAAATAAAATATTGAAAAATATAGAAATAATATTGTTTCCTGTAGCGCCTATATCGCATAGTAGTTAAAATATAAATATTTAAAAATATTAAAATTAAAATATAAATATTAAAATATAAATAACAAGTTTTTATATAGTTTAATAGGTTGAGGTGAACGTGTATTGAAAAATAACAATTTTAAAAACGAGTGATTAAACCAAAAATGTATTCAAATGAAGTTAAATAGAAAAACATATTTTTGATTTATATAAATATATCAAAAGGTATCTGTATAAAAAATATTTTTTCCAATTGGTAATTTGAAATATTGAATTATAAATGAATAATATCTTGAAAAAGACACTTCAAAAATAACGAAAATAAATAGTCAAATAAATTTACCATTAATATAATTTTTAAAATAAAATTTAGAGCTTTAAATATAAATCATTATTACAATCTTAATGATTTTTTAACAAAAGTCACAAATGGAAAACTATTAAAAATTAAACGACCTTTTTTTTTAAATCAACAAATACCAATTTCTATTTTTTTTTTTACCTTCCTAGATAAAAATATAGGGAACAAATTAAAAGAATATTATGTTTTATTTCATATTAGTGTCCTTAAAAAAACAGACGATGTTTTTAAAATTAAAAGGCAAACGATCTTAAATCTCATTTACCAAAATCTCTAAAGCAAATAAGGATGTGAAAAAAAATCAGTAAAATGGAGAGGGGCGGAAGAAAAAAAGTTAATTGACAATTAAATAAATAAATTATATCTACCTGTGGGGCCCTTTTTTTTTATTGATTCTGTCCCGCTATCCATTTTTTCAGTTTATTTATGTTATCTCATTATGTCATTAACCAATTTTGGCGATAGGTTTAATGTTTAAAAAATTTATAATATCCGGATTTTTTTTATCAAACGACTATTTGCCTTTAATTATTTTAATATTTTTAAAAGTTTAAAGAATTTTTTCAACTCTTACCTATGATAAATAAATATATTTATATTGTGAAAAAAACTTTGTTAATTTAATAAATATGATTGGTAAATATTCTGTCTAAAAATATTGAAACTTAAAAAACTAATAGTTGATTATTTTGATCTTTTATAAACTGCTGTTAAATATAAAATTATATTTAAAAAAAAAATTCATACTTACATATTTTAGAGAAATCTTTCAAAAGACCTTTGCTGTTTATCCCTTTTCGTTTAATATAATAATAGGTCATAGAAAAGGCTATTTAAAAACTTTTGAAATTAAATTTTTATTTCAATTTTCATTGAAAAAAATGCTAGTTTTCTCAAAATATCAAAATAATTTAAGAATCGCTTTCAAATCAAAATCGGCCATTTAAAAAAGTCATTGTTTTTTTTTTAAACATTTTTTAAAGGACACTTAGAATATAATCCTAACACAGCTCAATAATACTAATTAAAAGAAATATAAATTATTGAAATTTAACGATGTTTAAGGTGACGCTTCAATTTAACAGTACAATAGTTACAACATTTCATGCAACAATAGCTAAAGGAATACATACTAGCTGAGTCCCACGTGATAGTTAAATAGTTACAACACTATCCTATTTAAACATATATCGATACAACATATAATTCACCATTAAAGGATTTCGGATTTCGTCAAATTACAAAAAAAAATCTCAAGACGCCCCGCAACTCTCTATTTCAGGCCTGGCCAACCCGCGGCCGCCGTAAAATATTTTGCGGCTCGCCATTTAATTTTATATTTCTTTTGTAACTTTCATCTCTCGTCTGTATATTCAAAAACAGAAAAATATATTGAAATAATTATAATAATTTTTTATTTAAAATATTCTAATACATTTTAAAGTTAAAATTTTGATATAGTTAAAGTTTTTAGACCTTGTTTACGATTCCGTGCGGCCCGTGGCGTCATTTAGGTTGGCCAGGGCTGATCTATTTACTTGATTAAAGGAAGCTTTCGAGCAAGCTCTAGTTCATCCAACAAAATGTATTTTGATTAGCTGAAGAAAAGCTTGCCCGAAAGCTTCTTTTAATGAAGTAAATGTATTTTAGCAATTGAAGAAGGGGGCTTGCCCGAAAGTTTCTTTCAATCAAGTAAATAAAGAGTTTCAGGGTGTCTTATGATTTTTTTGTAACAATCTATAATGATATATATATTTTTATTATTATATCCATAGTACGCGTGGTAATCATGATATTCATGGTGAATAGTAGTTGGCTACTACCCTTACTCTCTTCTTCTTTCTTATCTTCACACTGGGTGAAGTAGAATGCGTCTGCCTTTGTCATTAAGACTGGGAGCACTACTCAGTGGCAGGCCGACTTAGCTCCAAAAGAAATGGCCGCCTCTGACATGAGGAACAGACGTCATGTGTAGCTGCTCCTAACATGGAGTACAAACACTGCTCATCCTGTATCCCTGGATTAAGAGTCCTTACAGGGTACTATCAGCCGGGCCAGCTGAACCCAGGTTTTTTACCGAGCTTGTTACTGCTCTCCCTCCTCCTTTTTCATCCGGGCTTGGGACCGGCAAAGGCGGAGTTGCCCTTACTCTAAATGCGCCATATGTCTTCACATGTGGAAAATGTAGTTCGAATATTGCACTTACAAATGTGTCAGAAATATTTGGTTACACTTGCACTCACTGGTGTATTTGGACTTTTTGAAGAATCGGGGGCCATTGAAGCAATTTCTTTTATTTATTATTTAAAAAAATGTCCAATGCGGGATTCGCTCCTGGGTCGTGTCTGCTTTAAATCGACAGTTTATATCACTCGTTCATCAACCCTAGATCATTCAACGGTGTACCATGAGCTACAACAACAACAAAAAGCCTTTATTTAGGGTCACTGACCCTATACAGGATTCATCAGAGGTATGCATAAGAACAAAGCAGTGAGACAAAGGAAATATCGATAGACAGAAGAAAAAGAAGAAAGAAAAAAACAAGAAAGAGAAAGAAGGAAGCAAGAAAAACAACACAAAAAGAGTAGCAGTAACCATGAGCTAGTTATCTCTTTCCAAACACATTTGAAACTTGTGTAAAAGAAATCTAACTATATTTATAAATTCTCTCTCCTATAAATCTTTTCCGACATTTTCAAACTTTCAGAAATATTCCTTCTTCAGAAAGATACAATAGAAATTAACAACTCTACATACAAACACTCTATCAATACAAATCAATAACGCGCCATCTATATATAACACATGAAAACATTAAGACGCGAATGTTTCTTTTTACAAATAAATCAAACTTCTACTATCCTTACTGCGATTAAAAATATATATACAACATTTGCGTTATACAAGTTTTATTTCGTACAACGCGAATTCCTATAACGCGATTTCATACAACACGTAACACATTAATCGCGTTATAGGAGAGTTTACGGTATTTGATTGTATAATATATAAAAATACGTGAAATATATTGATGGTAAATAAATATGTTTATATATGATACATATATAATGAAAGGATTTAAAAGCACGGATGTTTCTTTTATACATAATACAAACTTCTACTGTCCTTACTGCGATGAAATAAATATATATTGGGAGGACTTGGATGGAGTAGGGTTTACTACTGATGATTCAAGCCCTCCCAATATATATTCATCGCAGTAAGGACAGTAGAAGTTTGATTTATTTGTAAAAGAAAAACTCGCGTCTTAATGTTTGCATGTATTATATACAATCACTCTATTAAAATAATGAATCAATTTATATCTACAAATTGACTATTTATATAAAGAGCGCTTATATGTAAAGGGTTTGTCTCTTACGTTTCGTGTTCGAAACTTCATTCCATATAGGGATTTTTTAATAAGGCACAACACGCAGGCTGCATTATTACATATTAACACAAAGCAATAACGCGCCATCTATACATATAAAATGAAAGGATTTAAAAGCACGAAACCGCTGGGAGGGTTCACCACTGATGAGCCAAGCCCTCCCAATATATTTTTTCATCGCAGTAAGGGCAGTAGAAGTTTGTAATATGCATAAAAGAAACATTCGTGCTTTTAAATCCTTTCATTTTATATTCTTACATATAACGCGCAGGTCCTTATTTGGTTTATCCACCTTTTTGAATGCCCAGGATGCGTCTGGGCCCGTTAAACAACATAGAATATTTGGTTTCGAAGTTAGCTGTAGGCGTGAAAACTAAGGGCAGGTCACTTTTCGCAGACTTTACAAAATATGATGATGATAAACCGAGAGTTGTGTAAGGACCTTCTTTGCGAACATATTCAGTACCTAAACATACAGATCAACCAGACGAGGGCGTTTTGTTTGGTCATTGGGATATCATTCGATTAATATACAACATAAAGTAATTTCCTCGAAAGCTTGAAAAACGTAGAATAGACGTAATCGGGGTATTAATAATTAGAAATATAAATTCTTGTAAGTACACCTATCCCCCGATTTACACGGTACTTGTTTTACACGTTTTCGCTTTTACACGGTTTTCCAAATAAGTTATTTTTTGTTTTTATCGCACTATACTAAATGCTACTGTGATTGAACACATGCGCTGTGTACACATCTCACGAGGAATCCCGAGCTTATGTGCTTGACTACATATTTTAACCTGTCAATGTATTTTTTTTTCTGTGTACACCTATCCCCCGATTTACACGTTTTTCTCAGGAACGTATCTACCGTGTAAATCGGGGGATAGGTGTATTGTGGTGGAAGGTAAATCGAAGGAGGAATGGTAGAAACCGTTACATCTCGACACCCACGGCTTGGGATCGAATCCCTTATATATACTATTATTGTGCCTTCTACAAGCTTCGGTAAGCTTTTTAAGGCATAACTCATAGTTAGGTGTCTCCGAGCAACCCGCCGCAGAGGAGGGCCAAGGAGAGGGCTGGAGAGGCGACGGCAAGGCCGTGGGCGCCCCGGGGGAGAGGAGGGCTAGTGCACGCCGTTTTGAGGGAACCAAGGCAGCGCCGAGCTAAATCGAATCCCTTATTGGGAACATTTTTTTTTTCTGAAGAACTATATTGCCTCAATGGTTTACAAATCATTGCAAACGTTTAACACCTACCAATAAGTGCAATTAACCAAACGAGGTTCTGGCACACTTGTAAGTGAAAAAGTGTTTTCTACATATGTAGACATGTAGTGCACTTACACTACAAAAGCAGTCGATAATTATCCACAATGATTATAATGGTTTATACCATGCATACTAAGGATAAATAAGAAGGCAAAAAACGAATACAACCGTTTATATTATGATACATTATCGCGCCATCTGTTATGAAAATTCAAAACTATTATAGACGCGTGTGATTCTTTTAAAACTTATACAATTTCTTAGCCTTTACTGCAATATAAAAATTATTAATGATAGATTGAACTTGCGAAACCGCGCTGGGAGGGTTCACCACTAATGAACCAAGGGCCTTCCCATTAATTTTTCCATTGCAGTAAAGGCAGTATAAATTGTTTAATTTTTAAAAGAATCATACGCGTCTATAATAGTTTCGAATTTTCACAACCGTTTATATTTGATATTGCCACTTAGCACCACACTATGATAAAATCAGCCAAACTGAACGACATCGGTTCTAAGTACCTAGAAGATATGCTGAAGGTTGCCAAAAATGCTGGCAATCCACTCGTTGCCAAAGTTAGATTTGGTAACGTTGAACTGTCTCATCACCTCAATTTCGTTAACTTTCTTTTTGCCTTCATCAATTTTTGTCATTTCTCTTTTTCTCTTTTTTTTTCAAATAGATCCAAAGAGTACACGTTCAAATGCTAAAATAAATATGAATTGCATATACTAATCGTTGGAGAAAGATCTTTGAAATTTATCCCGCATGTGTTTCTTTTAAACGAAAAATCGAAATTTATTTTAAGGAGAAATAACGACTATTTCCAGCCTTAGGGATGAAATAAGAAAGGATGAATTATCCAGGGTATCCTAGTGAACATTGCATCTGCCCGGTAAGCGGAACACTGTGGGTTCGATTCCCATCCCTAGACACTTTTATTTTTCCATTTATCATTACTCTTTACAATTCATCCTTTCATACTTCATCCCTAAGGTTGGAAATAATCGTTATTTCTCCTTAAAATAAATTTATATTTTTCTTTAAAATAAACACATGCGGGATAAATTACAAAGGTTTTTCTACAATTATAAGCCGAATTATATTTTATTATAATATATTAATCATATAACTGGATCTTTCTGATAGGTTGCACCATCTATCGGGATAAAAATAAAATATAATCGTCGTTTTAAAATTCAATAAAAGAATATTTTACAAAAATATTTCCCGATCATTCAAGAAAATCCAACCATATACGCGATTCGGGATATTGGTCCCTTTTCAGAGTGATGTAGGTTGTACTTTAGTATCTCTTAATATTTACTTTATAAGATATATATATATATATATATATATATATATATATTAGCTAACATAATCTTATCTAAAAGATTTATCACTTCTTTAAAGAGGTGGAATCATGTAGCTTTCGCAAGCGTTGCTTCAGGATACCAAGACCAGTTTTTAAAGCCAGCCTTGGAATAGATATTTCAATCAACTTTCTCCTATAGCCTTTCCAATTATTTTTGCTTTCAACCATATCGCTTTAAAGGCTAACTATCAAAGGATGCTCTTGCACATTCATTCTAAGTGTAGATTCGAACTAGGTTGCCCATGTCTCCATTCAATGAACGTTATAAACATGTTTAGGAATATCTGCTGTTGACAGTATATAAAGTATGGAGATGCACAAACTGCTAGAATTTCATTTTTTTTATTATTCCTAGTACACCTGGTACAGGCCATGATAATCATGGTGGGTAGTTAGCGACTTCTTTTACTGAAGTGCACCACATGTCTACACTTGTGAGAAGTAGTTCGCCTTTTGCACTTACAAATCTGCCAGAGCACCGTTTGATTACTTGCAATCGCTGGTAGGGTTGGAACTTTGCAAGAATCGGGGGCCACTGGAGCATTTTTTTTCAATTAGAAAAAAAAAGCCCAATGCGGGATTCGAACCCGGGTCGTAGCGGTCGCAAACCAATGGTTTAGACCATCCTTCCACCGACCCCCGATAAGATTCAGTCTTGCAATCACAAGAAAAGGATACGAAAATAAATGACACCACATAACAACATAGTCACTGAAGAACTAACAGAGGAGCATCTTTAACTAAGGAATGTGTCCAAGAGCTGATGACATGAGATTCAAATGGGATCTGAAAGTTGACAGGTAAAGAACCTTCGGAAGAAACCTATTATGTAAGACTAGAGTAAGCCACATCATATCTAAGCCACTAAAGAACTAACAGAGGAGTATGCACAAGTTAAGGAATAGGGCAAAGAGAAAAATGAAAGCAAGCAGCTAAAGGATGTCTGTTAAAGAGTCTCCACCTATTGAGTGACTCTAAAATATGCCAACACACAGAACAGCCACTGAAGAGCTATCAGAAGAGCAAATACAGGCTAAGGAATTGGACAAAGAGCAAATTGAGAGCAAGCAACTAAAGGATATCTGTTAAAGAGCCTCCACCTATTAAGCCACACTATTCCTACAGACAAAGCAATCCCTAAAGAACTACGACAAGAGCAAAATGAGAGCAATCAGCTAAAGGATGCCTGTTAAAGAGCCTCCACCTATTCAGAAAGAAGCAACTAAAGAACTATCAGAAATTTAAATAAAGGCTAAGGAATTGGACAAAAGGCAAAATGAGATCAAGCAGCAAAAGGATGTCCTTTAAAGAGCCTCCACCTAATAAGTGACACTATGGCAACACACAAAGCAGCCACTGAAGAACTATCACAAGGGCAAATACAGGCTGCGGAATTGGACCAAAATCAAAATGAGATCAAGCAGCTAAAGGATGTTCTTTAAAGAGCTTCCACCTATTAAGCGACCTTACACCACAACTGACAAAGCAGCCAGCCACTAAAGAACTATCAGAAGAGCAAATACAGAATGCGGAATTAGACAAAGAGAAAAGTGAGAGCAATCAGCTAAAGGATGTCTGTTAAAGAGCTTCCACCTATTAAGCGACATTAGAATATGCCAACACACAGAGCAGTCACTAAAGAACTAACAGAAGAGCAAATACAGAATGTGGAATTGGACAAAGAGCAATCAGCTAAAGGATGTCTGTCATTGAGCCTCCACCTATTAAGCGACACTATGCCAACACACAGAACAGCCACTAAAGAGCTATCACAAGGGCAAATACAGGCTTCGGAATTGGACAAAGAGCAAAGTGAGAGCAATCAGCTAAAGGATGTCTGTTAAAGAGCCTCCACCTATTAAGCGACCTTACGCCACAACACACAAAGCAGCCAACCACTAAAGAACTATCAGAAGACCAGCCCAGGAATGTGTCAAAGAGCGGACCGTATTAAGTGGAACCAGAGCCTGAAAGAGTGCCGTTGTGGCCGGACCAGAAGGGGAGGAGGCCCTCACCGTTGACAGATGAAACTCAAGAAGTCGACTGAAATAGCGCCACCCACAGTCCGACGGATTCTTGGGGACTTTTTGCAGCACATTCTTACCGATCTTGTAGGAGAAATGTTTATAACTCGCGAATAAATCTCGGAGTTACGTTGCCATTCTTCACCTCCTGTAACACAATAACATCAACGACATCTGAGATACCACCAGGCTCTTGCTACCTAGTTTTTTGACTGTTTGCTATTGTAAAAAACCAACCTTTTTTTTGCATCCCAAGTAAACATAGTAAACACAATGATAATCATATTTGAACAAAAGTTTGACTTTGCTATGAGTACACCACATGTGAATCCATGTAGAAGCATTTGAACTTTGCAATTACAAGTTACCAAAGAAATTTCATTGAAGACTGACAAAATCAGCTAAAGGAATAATGCGTGAGATTTATAAATGGAAAGAAAAAATCGATCAATGCGTTTTCTTTTTCTTTTTTTCAATCATAATAATAAATATCTTCACCTAAAATAATTATAAGTTCATTTTGCAAGATTATTTGGCAATTCCAAACCGATTCTACGCCAAATTTTAAATGATGATATATGTTCTTATAAATAATTTAAAGATGAATATTTAGTAAAATACATTTAATATTTTAAAATAAGAGACACTCCGGCCAGAAAAGGTTCTATTTTCTATAACAAAGCCTTTTCTAGCCGAAGTTTAAGTCACAAAAACTTAATAATGGTTCAAAATACAGAGTGTAGTCAGGAATTACCATATGTATGTTATGAATTATTTGGTTTTGTTTTTGAAAAAGGTAGAATTGGAGGTGCAGTCGTGAAAAAAGAAAGATAGTTATTTATCCATCAAGTAGTTTTTATTTTGAATTACTTAAAGCAAATTACGCATAAAATTATTTACCACAGTAATATAGAATTTATAAAATGAATTCTATAATCGTGAATTTAAAAAAAAAGGTAGCTTAACTATACATATTTACAACAATATTCAAAGTGGTATATTCTGAATCTATGGTCAAAAATATAGAACAGTCAATGATGAAAATAAAATATATGTTTTTAAGAAATAAAATAATGGCATTTTAGATTACATAATATGTATATATAAACATACATATGATATTAACTGAAGAAATCATTCAACACAATAAATACTGGAAATGTCTTCCAAATTGTTGAGAACACAAGTTTTCACACAACACATAAATATTGTCAAAGAATATTTAGAGACTAAGTTTATTGGAAAAAATAAATATTATAAATTAATTATTGACCTCAAACTCTCTCTGATTTTAGAAAAAAAAAGATGGAATATATTCTATATAGCACCATCTTGATACACAAAACATTCTCAATCTAAAAGAAGAAATGATTATTGGATATAAGCAATCTTCAATAGAGTAAACATTAATACACATTTATCCAGACACACATAAAAAGAAGAGAAATTCTCTAAATGTAATAAATCTATTATATAAATAAGTAAGATTAGTCAAGACAACCATCATCAAACAAGACAATAATTCTAAATACAATTATAATAATCAAATTCAGAAGATCATAATCAAATTGCTTCAATCACAATCTATCGTTACAGGTGTAAAAGAAGAATTATCAGCTTGGATGCATTTATCAACCATCCACCCAGTCCAAATGTAAGAGTAATAGTTAGAAAGCATCTAGTAGTCAACGTATGATAAATCACCCATAGCCTCGACGCCAGCTATCGATTTGTTAGGCCTAAATTGACCGGAATACAATACAGTCCCCCCGATGATGGATGGAACCGACGGGAGCATGCAAGCCGCAGAATTGAATCCAATGATCATCATCATTTCCCAGGTCTTCTTAACAGATGTCTTCTAACAATGGACTTGAAATTTGGATCAATCTACAGCTTGCAACCAAAATGCTTCCGCAAGCTTAAACGTCTCTCCTTTAACCTAATCCATTCATAACCTCTTTTCACACGCTTTACGCTCCAAGAATTCTGCTTGAAAGCGTCCGCAATTATATGGAAGATCTTTTTCTTTAAACAGCTTGAGATTGACTGACGTGAAATCGTTCTTCTTTTTAAATTGTGGTACGACTTAAGTGTCTCCAATATATTTCTCTGGATGAGTATAACAAATTAGGTTAAACCTTTTTTTTTAAAGGTAATATCTGGAATGCTGATGTCTGTTAAATAGGTTATTTTAAATTGCGGTGTATTAAGCGTTTTTGTTAGATATTATTTTACTTAAATACATATTGTACTGGTGCATATGGAACATATGCAACTTTTCTAAAACGATATTTGAAAATCATCCCGCATGCGCTTCTTTTGAACAATAAATCGAAATTTAATTTTTAAGGAGAAATAACGATTATTTCTAACTTTTTTGTTAAACAATCATAAGCCGCATTATATAGTAACATATGCAAATTTTACAACACATACCTGGAGTATAGACAATGGTCAATATATAGCATATAATTTTGAAGGGGAAGGTGAACCTTGCTTTTATAGATTAATTTCTTCCAGGCAAAATTCCTATTTATATAATTGTTCAGTTTTAGCTTGCTTGCTCTAAACTGAAATTATATTAACAATAAAAAATATATTTTTCTTTCATAATTTGTTAATAATTTTCAAAGCAGTATATATAATTACAATATTTCTATTTTTTAACAATTTATAAATGTTCATATAAATTTGCTTTATGACAATATAGTAAAATCCTAAAAGATTTATTCAGTTTTATCTTACTCTAATCTAACATTATATTAACAATCAAAAATTTTGTTTTCATAATTTTCAAAGTGTAATTAAAATGTTTTCTATTTTTTAACAATTTATATATATATACATTACGATATTTGTGAAAAAAAAAACGTCGGTGGACAAGTAGGTAACATCCTCGATTCCCGACAGCCATGAACCGGGATTGAATCCCACGTTAACCTTTTGTTTAATATGTGAATAACCTTCATATATTATCCACTGTTGCAATTATCATAAAATAGGTTGATCTTGTTGAGCGGTACCTAATAAAGTGATTTTGTAACCATAAAAAGTAATTGATTTTTTTGGAAATTTCATACTAAATGCAGTCGTTTGGTAAAATAAAACAAAAATATTTATTATTAAGTAGTTTATTTATAACTTTTGAATAAGATACACTAGAAATATTTAATATAGAATATATTAGCTTAATTCTATATTGCTATTAATGGTAAAAATGAGGAACCCTCCCAACGGTTCCACCAATTTAATCCACCAGACCGCTTCTTAGAGCTCTAATTCTGTATTGGACCATTCTGCTTATATACACAGCACTGAAGGGTGGAATCTCAGAAATAGTATTGAAGAGAATTATGGTCATAAGCTTATAGGACAATAGAATTACATATAAATGTACTACAACAACAACAACAACAAAAGCCTTTATTTAGGGCATTCCGCCCCATATAGGATTCGCCGTATTTACACATCAACAAGAGGAGAGGGAAAAGGAAACATTTGCAACAAAATAAAGTTTGTCTCACATTCAGTTACCTATTTACAGATGGGTCATCCTCCAGTATCCTTTGCCCTGCATTCTTTCTCATTCGCCCAGCTTCTGTGCAGAACTTAAAGTATCTAACAGTCAGTAATTCATCATCCAGAGCTGAAGAGAGAAGTTGACATGTGCGATGGTATCTAAATTGACCAGAGGTAGGGCTTGGGAAAAGTACTATATTATACTTTCGACACAAAATCAACAACAAAAAGGCTTTTATTAGGGCCCATTGCCCTGTATGGATTCGCCATACAACAACAAAATAATACAGTAATTTTTTTCTCCCTTTCCCCATGTGCACGTAAGTCTTTGTTTAAAAAGGATTTATGTACACATCTGTTCTAAAACTTTCCTCACTACCTCTTTTGCGTATGAATCTATTTACAATTGATCTGTAGAAATTATAAAGTTCTATTGCTATATTTTTCTTTTGTGAAATAGTTCTCAGCATCTTCAGTGGGTTGCTAAATCTCCAGAAGGTGTTTTTAAGAGTTTATTCTCTTTCTTCACCTAAATATGACACAAAATCAATAAGATATCTAAAACTAGAAACCTAGCTATAGACAACAAACAACAAAAACCTTTATTGAGGACCTCTCGTCCTATAAAGGATTCGCCAGTTTCCAGAGTAATTGAAGAGAAGAGAACTAAGAATACAGAGAGAAACCTATATGTAGTAGGTATAGTATAGTATTTTCTACACTGTGACTATATACAACAGCAGCAACAAGCCTTTTACTGGAATCAAAGTCCCATACAGGATTCGTCATTCTAATCCTGACAAAGATTATTTACATATAATTATTTACATCAATTAGATTATGTATATAGCTTTCCCTTCTCTTCAGCCGTCTTCCAAAATTTGAACAACGCAAACGCTCCAACTCTGTTTTCTCACCACCTCATTCAACAGGAACTCCAAAGAGAGTCCCTCAAGGCCTATTTCACTGGAAACCTAGCTATAGATATCTTATCAATTTTTTTCAAAAAATTCTAATTTATTTTTTAAAAAATATTGTTTTCTAATTTTTCAATAAGAGAGAATGTTAGCCGTTTAAATAAATGATCAATTCTAGAACACAGTAACAAAAAAAAAAAGGGATATGGTAAGTGACAACGTCCACCAAGAGGCATGCATTAGTCATTCCTCCATTAACGTGTTAGGTCGGCCCAGCAGGATTAAAGCCCCGGATGGACTGACAGAGGGAGAGCGAGGGACTAAGCGGGAAATGTGATATTATGAGTCCGTCTCTAGGGGACTCCTGTTAACTTAGGACCGATCAATAACGGGGACTCCTCGAGTCCAAATTATTTTGTAACTCCTCCCAGCCTTGCCATGAATAAAACATCCCTCTTTTTTTATAAAGCCTTTTGCGAGATTTTAGGTGCGTTTACCCGTTAGTTCTTTATCTTCTTTTTTTTCTACCTCCTCTCATCTTGATATACCGTCAAGGACAATTTGTTCTATTTAAGGACACTGTCGTTTGAGATGTTTTAATATCTTTATTTTTTTAAAGTCTTTTTTTTTTCAGTAATAGGTTCAGAATAGTGTTTTTTTTTTCTAAGAAATATTTAGATACTAGCGGATGTGTACCCGGCTTCGCCCGGGTTTTATCCGAGTGAAAGTTTGCCTAACGAATATTATTGATAATAATATTCTGGAACACACAGAATATTATGATAATAATGATAATTATATTCGTTAAGTCATATATTTATATAATATTTTTAGATTGAAATTATTAGCTAGTATGTAAAAAAATTAACTCTGTTGAATTTTCTTTTTGTATTTATATATAAATAAAATTAACTCTGTTGATTTTTTTTTGTATTTAATCGATAACACCGAAGTTACGCATGTTAATGTTAGGAAATATATTTTGATGTTAAGCAAAACCTGCTCCATCTCGTTTTACATAAATGTTGAAAATTTGGTTGAAATTGATGCATTGTAACGAAAGTTTTTAGTGAACAACACTTATGAAATTTGCATTTTATTAATATAGATTTGGACATTTTGATAAGATTTTTCTAAAATATTGAATTGCTTTGCAAATTTATTCTTTTATTATAAGTCCTCTCAATAGATTATTCAAGGATATTTTTGTTGTTGTTGTCGTGTCCAATGAAGAGTCTCAGATGTCTCCATACATCTCTATCACAGCAGCAGCAGCAATGTCCACTATCTTGGGTGTGTAAAGCTGTTGTTCTGGGTCTAAGTCAATTTTCTGCAAGGCTGCGGTGCTCTTCATTGGAAAATGGGTGCCATTGCCACGTTAGTCACCTTGGAAACGAACCAGAATTTGGTCGAATATTGATATTTTTGTGTATAAGCTTTAATAACCATTTTTCATAATATTATTTGGCATGGGATTTGTAAATTTTTAAAAAGGTATTAAGAAAAAAGTGCAAACAAGGCTAATTTCATTTATAAAACTAAATTATTTTTCCAGATTTGGCCGAATACCTTTTCTTTATCAATCAAGAAAGGCGCTAACCATGTACGCGTTTCGTGCTGTTGGCCCTCAGCGTGGTGCAAGCTATATTTAGTGACTATACAATCAGTTATTGCAATTATTTGCTATGTTAGAAAACAAAGTCAGAATGCCCTGGAGATTTTATTTCGACAACAAAAATTTCTATTTACATATAGATCAATAAAACAAAGAAAGAACTCATTATTTATTTATTTATTGCTTATCCCTAGTACACGTGGTACAGGCCATGATAATCATGGTGGGTAGTTAGCGACTGCTTTTACTGTAAGTACACCACATGTCTATACATGTGAAAAGCAGTTCGACTTTGCACTTACAAATGTGCTAGAGCCCCGTTTGGTTACTTGCACTCATTGGTGGGGTTGGACTTTTGCAAGAATCGGGGGCCATTTGAGCATTTTTTTAACACAGAAAAAAGTGTCCAATGCGGGAATCGAACCCGGGTCGTAGTGGTCGAAAACCAAACGGTTTAACCAGCCTTCCACCAACCCCCTTGAGAACTCATTATAGAATCGCTGAGTATCTTTAGCACTCAAGTATCGTATTGAAAACCTTTTTAAAAAGAAACTTTATCCTGGAAAAATAGTACAAATGTGATATTGTACTGGTAGTAGGTGCATAAATTATGAAAAAGGTATCTCCTTATCGTGCAACTGAAAGTTGCTGATGGCTTACGCCATCTATAGGAAATTATGGAATAATTAAAAATCAACGAGAATTGTTGATATTTATTCCGATAGATGGCGAAAGCCATCAACAACTTCCAGTTGCACGATAAGGAGATGCCTTTTTCATAATTAACCCTGGAATCCTGGTGATTTCACCATTAATACTGATGCCAAAAGATTATTCTATTCATTTTGAATAAAAATAAACTTTTTCATGAAATATGAAAAAAGAAAAAGGCATCTCCTTATCGTAAAACTGAAAGTTGATGATGGCTGGCGCCATCTATCGTAATAAATATTAACTATTCGTTGATTTTCAATTATTCCAGAATTGGCCAAATATCTATTCTTGATTCAATGATATTTATTCTGATAGCGCCAGCCATCAGCAAATTTCAGTTGCATGATAAGGAAATTCCTCTTTCTTTTTCTTATATTTTATGCACTTTATCCCAGTAAAATATCACATTTGTACTATTATTTCACACATTTGTACTATTCTTTCACACATTTGTACTATTCTTTCACACATTTGTACTATTCTTTCACACATTTGTACTATTCTTTCACACATTTGTACTATTCTTTCACACATTTGTACTATTCTTTCACACATTTGTACTATTCTTTCACACATTTGTACTATTCTTTCACACATTTGTACTATTCTTTCACACATTTGTACTATTCTTTCACATTATCCATGAAAGTCTGATGATTTCCCCACAAATACTGATACAAGATAATTAATTTATTGAATTGTTAATAAACCTATTCCTAGAAGTCTAAAGATTTAGAGTCAGTGGACAAGTGGGTAAAACCCTCGATTCCCGACAGTCATGAACCGGGATTGAATCCCGTTTTAACAGTTTGTTTAATATGTGAATAACCTTCACATATTATTCATTGTTTTAATTATCATAAACTAGGTTGCTCTTTTTGAGTGGTACCTAATAAAGTGAATTTGGAAACCTAACGATTTCACTTTGAATAAAAAAAAGGTATGAAAATCTAAAAATAATAGCCTTATCATCAATTCCTAATAAATCCTCTTTAAAAATTTACGGGGACACTAGAACCGACAATTGTCGATTTAAAAAAAAAAAAGTAAAAAAATGAAGTTGTCAAAGAAAAAAAAAGGAATGATTCATGTCTAGAGAAGAGGTTGTCAACTAATAAGTCTTGGGCAGAGTTAGTTCCATTGTAGGTCGACCTAGCAAAGCTTAATGATGGAGGGAGGGGGGTAACAACCATGCCCCGGGGGTCGGGCCCGAGGGGTAGGTAGCCGCTCACCAAAATGGGAGACCACGAAACCATTACTGTCTGTCAGATTGATTCTTCACGATTCCGTGCAAAATACTAATTGATTTTGAGGCCAAAATTTAATATTTAAACAGGATTGTTTTCTTCAATTTTATCTAAATTAGCCGAGTGGCTACGATTAGCACGCAGTCAGGATTTTCCTGGTTTCTTTAACTAAATAGGCGATGTTGGCTGAATGCTAATGGAAGCTTCTGTGGATTGAGTTACTTCTTCGCTTTCATTTGTTGTAGTTTCGATGGTACGACTGAGTTGGACCTGTTTCTTAATTGTGTCAACCTATACCATATTTTGTTGTATGTCTAAATGTTCTAACATTCTGAATACATCGCTTTCAAATTCTTCAAATCTCACAGCTTGTTCTAAATTTTGATGCTATAGCCATATTGTGTATGTTTTCTAATATCATTGTTTTTCAATTTCTCCCATATTTTGTTGTCGGACATTATTCTTGATTGCATTGTTCTCAAATACGTCAAGTCCTCACTTCTTGTTGTATACTTGCAATGTTCCAATAATTCCGGACATTATTCTTTATTGCATTGTTCTCAAATACGTCTAGTCCTCACCTCTTGTTGTAGACTTTCAATGTTCCAATAATTCCGGACATTATTCTTGATTGCATTGTTCTCAAATACGTTAAGTCCTCACCTCTTGTTGTATACTTGCAATGTTCCAATAATTCTGGACATAATTCGTGATTGCATTGTTCTAAAATTCGTCAAGTCCTCACCTCTTGTTGTATACTTGCAATGTTCCAATAATTCCGGACATAATTCTTGATTGCGTTGTTCTAAAATTCGTCAAGTCCTCACCTCTTGTTGTATACTTGCAAAGTTCCAATAATTCCGGGCATCATTCTTGATTGCATTGTTCTCAAATTCGTTAAGTCCCCACCTCAAGTTGTATTCTTGCAATGTTCCAATAATTCCGGACATCATTCTTGATTGCATTGTTCTCAAATTCGTTAAGTCCCGACCTCTTGTTGTATACTTGCAATGTTCCAATAATTCCGGACATCATTCTTGATTGCATTGTTCTCAAATTCGTTAAGTCCCTACCTCTTGTTGTATACTTGCAATGTTCCAATAATTCCGGACATTTATTCTTAGTTGAATTGTTCTCAAATTCGTTAAGTCCCCACCTCAAGTTGTATTCTTGCAATGTTCCAATAATTCCGGACATCATTCTTGATTGCATTGTTCTCAAATTCGTTAAGTCCCGACCTCTTGTTGTATACTTGCAATGTTCCAATAATTCCGGACATCATTCTTGATTGCATTGTTCTCAAATTCGTTAAGTCCCTACCTCTTGTTGTATACTTGCAATGTTCCAATAATTCCGGACATTTATTCTTAGTTGAATTGTTCTCAAATTCGTTAAGTCCCGACCTCTTGTTGTATACTTGCAATGTTCCAATAATTCCGGACATCATTCTTGATTGCATTGTTCTAAAATTCGTTAAGTCCTCACCTCTTGTTGTATACTCGCAATGTTCCAATAATTCCGGACATCATTCTTGATTGCATTGTTCTCAAATTCGTCAAGTCCTCACCTCTTGTTGTATACTTGCAATGTTCCAATAATTCCGGACATCATTCTTGATTGCATTGTTCTCAAATTCGTTAAGTCCCGACCTCTTGTTGTATACTTGCAATGTTCCAATAATTCCGGACATCATTCTTGATTGCATTGTTCTAAAATTCATCAAGTCCTCACCTCTTGTTGTATACTCGCAATGTTCCAATAATTCCGGACATCATTCTTGATTGCATTGTTTTCAAATTCGTCAAGTTCCCCAACTTTTATTATATTTCAGCAATGTTTTAACAGTATTGGAAATTTTTATTGTATCGCTACACTTTTACAGTCTTTACATCCTGTTGTATATTTGAATTTACTAACATTTTAGGACAATTGTCCTGAATGTTTTATTTTCAAATTCTTCAAGTCTTCCTCTTTCTATTATTATATGTTTGAACGTTCTCAAACCATAGGATATATTTACTCATTTCAATGTTCACTATTTCTTCAACCTCTATCTCTTCTATTGTATAAATACAAAATCAGACGATATTCTACTTATATGATTTTAAACACAGTCGAACTTATATAATTTGAAGCCCAAGTAACCAAAAAAAAATCCAATTATCCAAAAATTTGAATTAAAAATGAAAATTTATTCATAGTAAATTCTAGGGACCAAGATAAATATTCGAATTAAAGAGGTTTTCGAATTAAAGACTTTCGAATTATACAAGTTCTCTACTGTATATATTTTAACTGTAGAGAACATTTTCCCTATTTGCATAACGTTTTTAATTTGTTACATATTTGAATGTTCTCACAAACATTATGGGGAATATTTCCTGAGACTGTATATTGTTTCAAAATTCTACAAACCTTCACCATTCTGTTGCATAGTTTAATGTTAATTTTTCTGTGACGTGACACACCTACTCCTTTCTCAAAATTGTCAAAATCTGCATACTCCTTCATAATCACGCTCATCTGAATGTTGCGATAATTTCGTAATTCTATATATACAGTAGGATCTCCCTGTAAAGGACACCTAATTGCAGAGCCAAAGTGTCCTTTAGAGAGAAGTTTCCAATACCGGAGAGTTGCTAAATTATAAAAATGCTAATATTGCAAATGAAAACTGTCCTTTGTGGAGAGGTGTCCGCTAAAGGGTAGTTCTTTTGTATATATAAACATATTTTTTATTCAATCAAAAAGGGATATATTGGACCAAAAAAATATTATTTACCTAAATAGGTTATTAATTATGTAAATAAATTATTTATCTAATATATAAATACCTTTTTAAAATAAGGATGTATTTATGGGTTTTTCTATTTACAAAATATTTCTTAATATATATTCTAAAAAAAAAATCCAATCTGATTAATTTGAGTATAAAGCATTGTAATATAAAATTTAGCATGCTGATATTATTGTGATCACAGAATATTAATGTAAAAAGGTTTTTCATTCAGCTACACTGGATTATCAAAGACATTCTTATTAAAAAAAGCTGATGACGTCATGGTGTAAGCCATTTGTTTGGATTATAGGAGGGTGGGGATGGATCTCACGCTGTGAAAATAGTGATTCATTCGTCTGTCATTTTAAAACTCTATACTCACACTTTAATGCTTAACAACAATTTAGGGTGATTTTCTATGTGCGAATTCCAATGTTGGAACTCCATTAATACTAACTACATTGGAAGATGTACAAAGTTGTCCTAAAAGTTCGCAAATACTTGCAAAAAATGTAAAAACCAATATTATTCGCTGTTATGTAGAATTTCTTTGTATTATGTATAAAGTAATTGTATTATGTATTATTATGTATTCGTCGTAATAATATTATTCGCCGTTATGTATAATGTCTTTGTATTATGTATAAAGTAATTGTATTATGTATTATTATGTATTCGCCGTTATAGTATTATTCGCCAATAAGAAAAACAACGTTTTAAGAAAAATACAAACTTTTGGGACAACCTTATATTAAATAGAAATTGAAATGTTTTTCTTTATTAGTATCTTAACGATCTCTTTAACTTTTCTTCTTTAAAGAGCAGAAAGGCGAAAAAAACTCTTCGATATCTTTTTAGGTGTTGAAATCACTCAATGATAAGTAGTTTACTCCTGTCCTAAAAGCTTATGTCCATAGTTTTCTTAAATACCATTTCTAAGATTCCACCCTTCAGTGTAGCATATATAAGCAGAATGATTCAATACAGTATTAGAGCTCTAAAGAAGCGGTCTGGTAGATTCAATTGGTGAAACCGCTGGGAGGGTTTACTAATGAGGAGTCAGGACCTCTCAATATATATATTTTCTTCATATCGCAGTAAGGACAGTAGAGTTTGATTTATTTATGAAAGAAACACTCGCGCTTTAATATTTCTATTTATTATAATTAGTTTAAGAAAAAATCTCAATCCTACAGTGTGTAACTCGGACTCTTGGAGCGTACAGTATCTCAACACAGAAAACTTACATCAATTTGAAAAAGTCAAAATACAGAATTGCAGAAAATAGAATTACCAATTAAATATAGCAACCACACTATGACAAAGATAATAAATGAGAGGACACTACAAGATACCTTACATAGAATGGCTACAATAATTTCTGTAAACTGGGAGTCCTGATTCTGTAAATACTGTAGTGATGGTTTTCTGGATAGATTGTATATCTCTTTGTCACACATGCTATCTTAGAATTATTTAAACTTTCAACATAGTGTTTTTCCTTAAGGAATAGGAATGCAGGTAAGCAGAAAACTCATATCTTTATGAGAGAACAATATTTCTTTTTAAACTCTTGCGTAAATCAGTAGAAATAAATATATCTTTCATATTGATGAAAACTCGATTTAAAAAATGTTTTCAGCAATTAATTGATGAAATAGTATTTGGCTGTCGCCTATAGGGCTGGATATATTTAAGGATATATTTGCACTGTACTCTATTTACATATTGAGCTTTACTAACTTGTCACATGTATATATATATTTAATTAAAAAGGCATATATTGGATTAAAATATCATTTATTCCACCAATATTTCAGTGGGCTGAACGCCAACCTTTATCAAGGTGTTATAATCCCTATATATAGTCACGACCGTCTTTCCTCATCGGCCTCTGTCACGGATGCGCGCGCACAGGGAGGTCACGTGCTCGCCGGCAGCCAATAAAAATTAAAAAAAAAAACTCCCTCGAGCCGGATTTGAACCAGCGACCTAAGGATCACCGTTGTAACATCTACAGTCCTCCGCTCTGCCAACTGAGCTATCGAGGGATACAAACTGTATGAATAAGTTTACCTTATAAAGTCAACTAATCCTATTTCTATACAAAATGTACTCATACATACATTATATTATATTATATATATATAGTCACGACCGTTTTTTCCTCATCGGCCTCTGTCACGGATGCGCGCGCACAGGGAGGTCACGTGCTCGCCGGCTCCCTCGAGCCGGATTTGAACCATCGACCTAAGGATCACCGTTGTAACATCTACAGTCGGGTAAAACACGGGCGTTGCCCGGGTCATTCGGCTAGTATATATATATATATCTAAACCTATATACGATCATTGTTTGAATACGCATTCATAATACGCTTTTGGCATCAGGCGGCGTTCTATTCATTCTATAAGTTCTCCTGTAGACAGACAGAGATTCCTGAAAGCCTGAGATGGTTTTAATAAAAAGAAACTCATCTCTGGAAATCTTTCCAATTATTTAATTAATTTACAGGAGATTTAAATCAATTGACGCTTTTAACATAACTACAAATCTGATAATAAAGGGATTTTGGGGACATAACGGTTGGATCAAGGGGGTTTTTAATAGTAAATTTTTTTCTATAAATAATAATCACTGTGGTAAAAAAATACCCTAAATTTTCAATTTTAAAATAATAAATAATAAATATGCACGTAACAGATTAATAAATATTAACAGAGTTTTGGAATATAGACGACAGAGATACAGTAGAACACTCTCTATAACTCTCTCTATAGTTACAGAGCCCAAAGTGTCCTTTAGAGAGAGGTGTCATTTTACCATAGAGCAGCTAATTTGTAACAAAATGACAAATTTAAAGATAAAATCCTATGAAATGTTGTTGTTGTTATCGTGTCCAATGAAGAGTCTTAGATGTCTCCATGCATCTCCATCACATCAGCAGCAATATCCACTATCTTGCTATTCATTGGAAAATGGGTGCCGTTGCCACGTTAGTCACCTTGGAAACGAACCAGAATTTGGTCGAATATTCCAAGGGTCCAGGGGGGACCGCAGGGAGGTGTGGTCGGACTTCCCCCCCCCCCCCCCCTCCAATCCTATGAAATGTAAATAATATAAAAAGCGGCTTCTTAGAATAAGGTTCTAACTTAATCCATATATTCTTTCAAGATTTGGGGTATTATAAATCCTTCTGCAGGAGTATATGACTTATTTAGGCGATGGAAATTTTCCTTTATATAGAGGTGTTCGCTAGTGAGAGTATTATTTCATGGAGTTTCTACAGTACACCTATCCCCCGATTTACACGGTAGATACGTTCCTTAGAAAAACGTGTAAATCGAGGGATAGGTGTATATTAAACTGTCAAATCTGAATAGGTGTTCGCCCCCTCATGAATCAGAGCCTCCCAATATTCTTTTCAACATAGGTAGTATAGAGTAGAATATCGCATTTAGTATAGTGCGATAAAAACAAAATTAAAAACTTATTTGGAAAACCGTGTAAAAGCGAAAACGTGTAAAACAAGTACCGTGTAAATCGGGGGATGGGTGTATTAAGAATTTTATATAGTATTTATAAAGTACCAGAGCACAAATTAACCATAAATAAACATTTTTATATTAAATAATAATTACTGAATGTGAAATACACAACTAATAATTACTAATAAATAAAAAAAGCGGTATAAAAAATCCAGCACACTCTCACAAAACAATGATTACTTCTCAAGGAAGCCAAGAAGAGATAGAAAAGTTGGAAGTAAAAAGACATTTAACCGAATTAAACAACAAAGAGAAAAGTAGGAAATCAAAGAAAGTCGCCAGAGAAGCTTGTCATATCAAAGCCAGCTATAAAGTCGACCAATAAAAGGCTTCGGACATTAAAGAGCCTTTCCACGGCTCCAGATTACTGCAATTAATTGTACCAAGTTGATTTTATTTATTTTACTGTCAATAAAAGCGGCACTTGCTTCTCTTAATCCTCTGGAACAATCTACTCACTGGATACGCCATTTTGTGCATCCTCACCTTTCTACCATCTTTACATATTGAATTTCTATTTGCATATCCTATTTTTGATAATATTATTGCTGTTTGTTAATATCCCCCAAGTATTTTTCAATTCTTTTCAGAAATCATTCCACTTAATCTTAGAACATTTTATAGCGTAATATCTCAATATACTTTTTAAAAATTCCATCTGTAACTTATTTACATATTATATTTCAATTTGCATACCTCTTGTGTTCCTATTTGTTTGTTAACTTAGCAAGTCGATATAAGGTCTTAGTATATTCCTTTCAGGAAAACAATACCTTTTGAATTCAATACCTTTTTTCATACTCTAAGTTATTTAAATATTATATTTAAATTTGAATACCACAATGTTTCTACTAGTACTGTTTGTTATCTTTCTGGGTCGATTAAATTTCTTATTTTTCCTCAAGAAAGCAATATACCCTGATTTTATATCTTACGTTGTAATATATCTTCTTCATTCTATAAAGCATCTTTACATATTGCATTTTTATTTGCACAATACATTATTACTTCTACTTTATTAGTTTTACACGAAGTTAATAAAATTTTGCTAATAGAATCTAATATTTGTTAGCGATCTTTACTCATTATTCACCTTTATTAACATACGGTGTTCAATTTACATATAATCAGATTTTTACTACTAATTCTAGTATTTTATTATTTATGAAGTTAATAAATTGGGCACTTACTGTTCTTAATCCCTCAAGGCTTTCAAAATGCCTCGCAAATATGCTTGATATTGTGTTCAAATTTGCATATATTCCATTTTACTGTTACCTCTAGTGTTGGTTTATTTCTCAAACTAATAAAATTGGTAATTATCCTTCATAACAAATTCTATAAACCATTCTTTTCAGAAATCTTTATATATTCTTTATCACTTATAACTGATTTGCATATTGTATTCAATTTACATATCAACATATATACATATTCAAAACTAATTCTTGTGATCGGTTACTTTTGAAATCAATTAAATTACATTATATTTTTTATTATGCTCTGAACGTCATTTTGCGCATACCATTTACCCATTGTTAATTATTTTTAACAGCTTTGCATATTGTATTTAATTTACATATCAACATATATACATATTCAAAACTAGTTCTTGTGTGATCGGTTACTTTTGAAATCAATAAAATTCCATTACATTTTTTATTATGCTCTGAACGTCATTTAGCGCCTACCATTTACCTATTCTCAATTCTTTTTAACAGCTTTGCATATTGTATTTCAATTTACACACATAACAAAGTCGGTAGACGAGTGGGTAACACCCTCGATTCCCGACAGCCATGAACCGGGATTGAATACCGCGTTAACATTTTGTTTAATATGTGAACTTCACATATTATTCATTGTTTCAATTATCATAAACTAGGTTGCTCTTGTTGAGCGGTACCTAATAAAGTGATTTTGAACCGAATCAATTTACATACCGAATTTCACTGCAGGTTTTATAAATAGCTTAATTCCGAAGTCAATAGTGTTCAAATTTTACTTTTTATTATATTCTGTGCCTCATTTTACACACGTTTTAAATCCTATTTATTTTAAAACATATTTGCATATTATATTCTAGACAAAATTGGCGTGACCGTTGGAAGGATTCACCACTGATGAGCCAAGCCCTTCCCAATATTTTTATCGTAGTAAGGACAGTAGAAGTTTGATTTTATTTATGAAAAGAAACATTCGCGTTTTAATGTTTTTATTCGTTATATATTGTATTCTAAATTACATATAATATTTTTACTGCTAGTATTTATTTAATGATCAAATAAATAAATAAAAGTTTCTTGTTTTGAATTCTTCTAATTCCTTCTAATATAGAAGCCTCCAAACAAGCAAGAATTCAAAGCTTGTACAGACAATATGGGACATTTCTGATCATTTAGGTATTTACAGAGAAGGAAGTGAAAGCCTAATTAGGGTTGGTAGTTCAGCCCACCCAGTAAATGTTTGTCCATAATGTCATTAATGGTCCAAGTCAACACTACTTGTCATACGTTACGTAACATTCTACATGACAAATACTAAAACAATTAATCTATGAATATTCATTACAAGTATTTTTATTAAGAAAAAGGCATCTCCTTATTGTGCAACTGAAAGTTGCTGATGGCTTGCGCCATCTATCGGAATAAATATCAGCTATTCTCGTTGATTTTTAATTATTCCAGAATTGGCCAAATACCCATTCTTGATTAATCAAGAAAAGCTAACCACGGACGCGTTTCGGGCTGTTGGCCCTCATCAGCGTGGTGCAAGCTGTACCTCAACGACCAAAAAATTAGTCATTAAGGCATCCTGAAAAATCATGAAACTGGTAGTTAAGGCCAGAATTGCGTGAGAACGCTACACAATGTGAAAGGTATTCACATATGTATTACATATGTAGGGTCGGTGGAAGGCTTGTCTAAACCGTTGTTTTTCATCCGCTACGACCCGGGTTCGATTCCCGCATTGTGCACTTTTTTTCTGATTTAAAATAATGCTCCAATGGTCCCGATTCTTACAAAAGTCCAACCCCACCAACGAGTGCAAGTAACCAAACGGGGCTCTGGCATATTTGTAAGTGCAAAGTCGAATTGCTTTCCACATGTGTAGACATGTGGTGCACTTACAGTAAAAGCAGTTGCCTACTTCTACCCACCATGGTTATCATGGCCTGAACCACGTGTACTAGGGATAAGCAAATATATATATATATAGATGGAAATTTTACCGGGAGGATATTGATCTAAAGAGACAAAGGTCGCCTCTCCCGTCAAAATAGACGTCAAAACTAGACGCCATCTATTGACCGTCGCCGCAACTAGCGGCCTCGGGTCGGTGACAAAGCCACAACACCAGTTTTGGCAAACTGAGTCTCTAGGTGGACGCTTTTCAGTTTGCCAAAGTTGGTGTTGTGGCTTTGTCACCGACCCGAGGCCGCTAGTTGCGGCGACGGTTAATAGATGGCGTCTAGTTTTGACGTCTATTTTGACGGGAGAGGCTACTTTTGTCTCTTTATATATATATATATATTACTATTATCATCATAGCTTATACCTATAGCCTTCTCTCTTGGATATCTTAACTAATAATTCATCTATAATGTTACATAAAATCAATAAATTTCGCTGATGTTATTTATATAACATAGCACATATGTTACATTTAATCAACATTTAAGTACTGGTAAAAAAAAAGAGTAATTATAAAAGAGTAATAAGTTAACAAATGAAGACATTAAGACGTGAATGTTTAATATCACAAATTAACTTATACTGTCATTACTGAGAAGACAGAAGTTTGATTTGTGAAAAGAAACATTCGAGTCTTAATGTCGTAATTCGTTATATTTGTATTAATTTGGGAGGTATAATTTACTTAAGGTTATCTAAAGAAGTGGAAGAAGCGATGACAGAGACGCCATGTACATATTCAAACTGTGTATATTTGCATATATTGACAAGATGTCAATTAAATTAAGTTAATTATAATTGTCTGAATAATTAGTTTGATTTATATAACATGGGTCTGTTTATAAAACGACATTTGAAAATTATCCCGCATGTGTTTCTTTTAAACGAAAAATCGAAATTTTATTTTAAGGAGAAATAACGATTATTTCTAACCTTAAGGATGAAATATGAAAAGATGAATTGTGAAGAGTAATGATAAACGGAAAAATAAAGTATCCAGGGATTGGAATCGAACCCACAATGTTCCGCTTACCGGGCAGATGCCATGTCTACTATGGGTCTGTTTGTTGTATGAGGAGAAAAATAGGAAATTTTCAAATAAGTTTTTAGGCCTTCTTACCATATTTCTTGGATCGTTACAATTTATTTATTATTAATTTTGATCAAAATTTAAGTTTCTTACGCCTTCATTGTCGTAAATTTGTCTTTAAGAAATTCTTTCATTTACATTGTAACTCAAGGTTCCATGAAATTAGATCATGAAGATTTTTATCATTAGAAGAATAGTGCTATGTGTGAACTGAAAGGTTGAATTTTAAAATTTCTGGTACTCTAGTTCAATAGAAAAGGAAGGTGTCGAAGATATACGACATATATATATATATACCTCATATATCTCATATATATATATTAATTTATTAGAATATATTAATACATACGCGCGATATATGTGGTTTATTTTGCTTTCATGAAACATAATATTTTATATGGAATATATATTTTTTCAATTTTTCCAAAGTGTGTATATCGTGAATCTTTATATAAATAGTCATTTAATATTCCATTTGAATCATATGCATCATAATAATTTTGATTACCACATTAGTAATATTACCAATATAGTAATTAATATATTTTCTCAAAGAGAATATTACAACAGATAAAAAAAATACATAAAACTATATATTTATATATATTTATTAATATACACAAGTATATATAACTATATATATGGTTACCCATATATATTCACATAAGATATTTTTAATTAAGATTAGTGTTGTAAAAGAGAATATATCAGAATATGTATATTTGCTTACAAGGTAAAATAATTCTGTATTCATATAATATTAAGAATATATGAAATATATATTCAAGCATATGTAAAAAGGTTCAATAAAGATTCTTACTGGGTCCAAACACACCAGAATATTATACATTCATAGACAAAACTTAAAGGAAGTTGTACTTTTTAACATGTATACCTGGATTCAGACAATAACTCTGAAATATATTCGATACACAGTGACCTTTATTGAAGACACACGAGATAACCAAGTGTAAACAAAATTGTCTTTGTCTTTTTTCTTTCCACATCCTCAAGTTTTGTCCATTAGTGTGAAGAAACAAAGAGAAGAGTTGAAAATAGAAAATCATGATGCCATTAAAGGCATTGCTTGTACAAAAGTCGAACTACTTTTCGCATGTGTAGGCGTGTGGTGCACTTACAGTAAAAAGCAGTCGCTAACTACTCACCATGATTATCATGGCCTGTACCACGTGTACTAGGGATAAGCGAAAAAAGGCATTGCTACAGAGCAGAGAATGCGTAGATAAGAATGAAAAACGGAAAGTTAATCTATATAAAGGAATGGTGTAAAATAAGGAAATTCTCAGATTGTAGAAAAATAAAATTTGTTTGCTGACCAGGATATGACCGTCAAAAAGACGTCTTTGTATTTCATCGTATATTCCCTTTAAGGAAGAATTTTAATTTTAAAAATAAGCATTTTACGAATTTCCAAAAGCATTTCTGAATGATATTATATAAACACATTCATGTTTCAAAAATATGCAATAAAATTAACTTTAAATATCCATTTTTTTAAAATTTCTTTGAAGGCTTAGATTATCAGTGGTGAACTTTCTCAGAGATTTCACACCAATACAATCCACCAGATCTAAGGTACCACTACTGTATGTTGTTTATATATCTGTACTTGGAGTCTTGGTGATGGGGTTTTAACGTAACTATGGAAATATGTTTCTGTAATTGTAGAAATTTTACACATATTTCTCACATTAGATAGACTTTCAATGCACGCTATATTTGTATAGTTAAAAAAGATGTTTTTCAGAAATGTCAATTAGACTTAATAATCGATCATAGAAAGTAAAGACATATTAATATATCATTTTAAATTAAAACAATCTATCTTAAACAGCTATTTAGGGAATTGAGATGGTTATAGAGTAGCTTCTTTAAAAAAGTTCGAGCACATGAAATAGGTAGCCATGAGTCGACGTGGTTTTACCCAGATTTAATAGATTTTCGTTTGGGGGGTTGGTGGAGAGGCGGTCGAATTCAGACAGCCAAAACCCAGGATCGAATCCCGCCTTGAAAACCCTTTTTTTTAAATATTGCTTCAATTTACCGATTCTTGTAAATTCCCTACCCCATTAGTGAGTGCAAGTAATCAAACGGGTATCCTGACGTTCTTGTAAATTCAAAATTATGAACAACTTTCTACGTGTGAAGACATTTGGTACATTTATAGGATAAGCAGTCGCTAATTATTACCCACCATGATTATCATGACCTGTGTGACGCGTTTTACTAGGGGTAACATACACTCATTAACAAAATTTAAGGAAGGTGTACCTTTTAGTATGTATATCGGGATCCAGACAATAACTCTGAAAGATATTACACTGATCTTTATTGAATACACACAAGATAAGTGTAAACAAAATTGCCACTGTCTCAAAAAAAAAAAAAAAGACGACCGACGACAAAATAATTCCCACTTCCTTAGGTCAATGAGTTTAAATCTTATATTACAGATTTTTATTTACAATTTAAATTATTATAACACTATTATTTTTTACTACAAACAATTTGCTACTGCCCGCACTGCGATTCTAGGAGGGCCTAACTCATCTCCTAACGGTATCGCTGGTGAAATCGGCCAGAACGTTCTCTTTTATATTTGATTGTTCTGCTTATATATCCAGATATTTTTAAATTACTAGTGAAGAGGTATTTTAAAGTGAATAGACACCTTGGTTTGGGATATTGTATATAAAGCTGTCTAAAAACAGATAGGAAGGTTCACCACTGATAAGCCAAGCCTTCACAATATTTTTCACAATGAAATAAGAGCGACACGATATTATTTTAAATCTAAAAGTACCGTTAATATCAAATTGTTCTAATAGATGGTACGATACAAACTCCTTCTTCAATCAATTATCAACGGTATAACACTAAATCTTCATTATAAAGATATATATATGACATAATAAAAATATGATTTTTATTAATCATAATATAATTAAAATTCTAGAACAAAATATTTACATAACCATAATATTTATTAAAATTGTTTTTTTCCTAATATAACTGAAATTATAACTTAAATAATAAAATTAAAAATAAGAACTAAACACAGAGTTAATTTTTAAAATGTAAAGGAATGCCAAACAAAAAGAATATAACCTAATTTTTTTTTAAATAATAACGTTGTTGATTGTCTTTGTATGTAAAACTGTTTGCTTTAAGAAATAATCAAAATAAATATAATTTCGGACATAAAAGGTTATTATTCATTTTTTATCCACGACTTCATGAAAGGTAACGTATCTAGAATATACGTTTTTTATGACATATATAAATAAATAACTACTATCATAAAATACCTAATTATAAATATTCTATATGGAACACAACATAATTATCGTTGCTTTTTAATTTTTACAGAATTGGTGAAAATGATCTTTCTCTTGATTCATTAAAAAACTTACGTTAGTAAAAAAACTTACCACATACGTTTTTCAGGCTGATGGCCCTCATCAGCGAGGTGCAAACTCGACCAAATTAACTGGTTTTTAAGGCTTCCTATAAAATCAAGGAATGGATATTTATGGCCTTTACGTCCTGAGAACAAGAAAAATGTTTTAAAAGCAATCAACATCCGTAAATCCTCATTCTATAAACATTGATAAAAGTAATCATCCTATTTATCGAACCTTAAAACAAATGTAAACAAGCCATTATAATCCAAATTACAATAGGAGGAACACAGAATATGCCTAGTGGACATGGCATCTGCCCGGTAAGCGGAACATTGTGGGTTCGATTCCCATCCCTGGACACTTTTATTTTTCCGTTTATCATTACTCTTCATAATTCACCTTCTCATACCTCATCCAAAAGGTTGTAAATAGTCAATATTTCTCCTTGAAATAAATTTTGATTTTTCATTGAAAAGAAACTCACGCGGTGTAACTTCAAATGTCGTTTACAGAATATCATTGCTAATAAGAGGCCAAAGGCAAAAAGCGTCCAGTTTCTTTATTGAAGAAGTATGAGCTTGGCATGCTTACGGACAATATCGTCCTTCATTAGGCTGTAATACGAGAGAGTACAAGATATACTATAAACATTGATAAGAGAAATATTACATTTATATCGAACTCTTAAACAAATGTAAAACAAGCCATCATAATCCGTAAATCCTTATCTAATAAACATGGATAAGAGAAAGATTCTATTCATCTAACTTTAGACTAATGTAAAACAAGCCATCATAATTCGTAAATCTTCATTTAAAAACATTGATAAGTAAAACATTCAAATTATATAACCTTAAAACAAATGTAAAACCAGCCATTATGATCCATAAATTCGTATTCGTGAAGTTCTATAAGGAATACATCTCGTTTATCAAACTCTAGAACAAATGTAAAAAAAGCCATCATTATCCGTAAATCAACATCCATGAAGGTTTATAAGAAATATATTCCGTTTGTCGAACCCTAAAACAAATGTGAAACAAGCCATCATATATATATATATATATAATCCGCAAATATTTATCTATAAACACTGATAAGAGAAAGATAACATTTATTTAACATTAGACAAATGTAAAACAAGCATTCATAAATCTGTAAATCCACATCTATTAAGGTCGATATATACAATTGATCGAACTGTAGAACCAATGAAAGGCTCACCACTTCACGCCTAGGAGTTGTTAGCGAACCATTGTGCGGAGGAAGAAGATGAAATCTCATCCAGAGCCGAGGTGACGAGGGAGGAGGGCGGGGAATTGTAGCTGTCGGGAGGCTGGAAGTGTGCCAGAGACCTGTCGACCGAGAGCAGCCCGGGTATTTGCCAGCTTGGGTTACCTAGATCCGCCGCAAGCATTTTAATGATCCCAATCAATTACACGCCCGGTTAGATCCCTGTAAAAACTTGGGAAGATCCTGAATCAATTCTCTTTAACACTTCCCATGTATGCGTCAAAATTTCGCTGTCCCTTATTTTTATCACGAGACAATATTCCATTGTAGTTATGTGATACTAGCCGAATGACCCGGGCAACGCCCGTGTTTTAATTTAGACACGTGGATCTGTTGGATCATTAACGCCCGTGTTTTACCCGATTGAATGTTTTTATTCAAATACTATTTGTTACAATTATAAATTGGCGCCTTAAATAAATGCATATATTAGTTAATAACTATAGCCTATGTGCTTTATCTGTCTATGTACTGTTGGCTTCCGTAGGCGTCTCTTACTGGGAAAAAGAAAGAGAGGATTCCATTTAGTTATTAACTAATATATGCATTTATTTAAGGAGCGACCCGCTCCAACACAATTGTTACAACAACCAAAAAGTGAGTGGGGGGGGGGGGGGGGGCGAAGTGTCTCGCGCAGTGGCAGCGCCATCGTAGCGAACCAATAGGAGAGCGCCATTCAAAAAAAAAAAAAAAAAAGCAAACGGTGACAGAGATGAAGAACGCATGACGCTCGTAACTGTATGTGATATGATCAAGGGACTTGAAAATGTCACACGTATCATCATTGAATATACAAATCATACAATTGTCAAGATTTGTCTGAGTCAGGTGTCAAATTATATTGATAAACATTTGCAGTTTTTTTCTGATCATTTTTACCGGGAAAAATGTTGTTTTCGTTTATTAGTGAACCAATCTCTCACGCCTTCTCACCGAATGTGCCCATGTTTATATACAAGAGGGGACTAAGGGAATGCGGAGGGGCCAGTGTGGAGAATTGGTGTGGAGACGCTTAAAATGTTTTCTGAGTGATGTTTCCGTGTCTGGTGTTCTCTTCGCATCCCTGTGTGACCCCAATCCGATCCCTACCAACGCTACAATAAAGATAAATACTGTTTTTATTTTATTTTACAAATCGTGAGTTTTATTTACTTCCTTTTTGTTGGTGGTGTTGTACTTTTGAGTGTACGCTTTTCTGTGTATTAAGTTACTCTTACTTTAGGCCCTAGTATATTGCGTTTTTATGTGATAACCCGTAATAATGACATTTGTCACTTGAAGAGAGAAGAATTCACGATAACTACATGATTGCTGGAGTAAAACTCTTTATCGTTTGTTTAGTTAAAAATGTATGTTTTATTCTTATTTTTTGCTATTAATTGTTAATTATTGTAGAAATTGTTGTTAAATATTATTCATTAATATGTTATTCTATTCTTTATTGTTAATTTATATAATTAATTGTTTTACATAATTATTTCTTCATTGTTTTATTTTAATCTGTATATATATTTTATTGATTAATTTGTATTGATTCGGCAACAGTGTATTGTTTATATTTTGTGTTTTGTTTAGTTTACTCGTTAGTCTAGTTAAATCGAGCCATCAAGTCATGTTAGGCTAATCAAAATAATTCATGTAGCCTTTTACTCTAGAATCATTAAATTCGAAATTCCTTGTTCAATTGCGTAGAGTTCCCTTATTCAAGTTTACAGAACTCATTCAAGTGGATCATCGCTATACCATAGCTCATAGCATTTGATCTAGGTAGTTAACGCGATTACATCGTTGAAAGATCCTCGTGAAAACTGTACATTGTCTCGTTGTGCTTCACCTTTTCACTCTATTTCTTAGATTAGTATATCTTTACCATTGACGGATGTTAATGAAGGTGTTTGAAATCCTAATCAATTATGGCAATCTGATGTGAACAGGTTAAGAGAACAATCGCAAAATTATCTTCATTCTGCTATCAGCCAGTTGTTATTATTTGGCCATATGGTCGAACATTATTGCCATTCATTATTCTATCAATTTTGTAATTTATGGTCATATCAATCATTTAAATTCTTCCAATTTCTCTTCTCAATAAAAGGACTCTATGCAAATATCCAGCAGTAACTTGTTCATTTCTAGGGTCTCTACTTGTCAGTTGACAATCTATTTTTTTTATCAACAATTGATTGTTTTTCACATCTAAATCATCAATTTTTTATTCAATTAACAGTATTTATGCCTTTATTTTTCCCTTGGGATAAAAGTTTCATTGTTCATCTAACCTATTTCTTCCCTTTATGGTGAAAGATATAAGTGCAGCGATCAGAAAGTGTGTTTTTTCCGCCAATATTGCATCGGTAAATACCTCTTTCATGAAGTCCTATTTAATTCTACAAATTTATTGTTTAATACAATTTTAGAATGATCCATTTTAAAACACATATTTCTTACACATTTGTTTAAGCTTATACCCATAGCTTCTTATAAATATAAATACTTGTACCTTTAACAAGAATTCCTCAAGACTCTAAAGATTTTCTTAAAATTATTTCAAAAGTTAAGATACAATAAATCAATCAGGATAATTATAAGTTTATTTATTAAGTTTCAATACCGGATATATAATAAATAATAATAAATACAGCCAAATACAATATTAGAGCGGTCTTGAAGATTAAACTACCGAAACCGCTGGGAGGGTTTATTACTGATGAGCAAGGCCCCCTCTCAATATTTTTTTAAATCGCAAGAGAAAAGAGAAACTTGTTTTTAATATATATAGGTATCTAGAGAAGCATTTCTCCCTTCAATTATGAATCAGAACAATGTATTATGTTCCTCACCCAGTAGAAAACTTTACTAGTGATGATAGGGGGTTGGTGGAAGGCTGGTTAAACCGTTTGGTTTCGACCACTACGACCCGGGTTCGATTCCCGCATTGGACACTTTTTATGTTTAAAAAGAAATGCTCCAATGGCCTCCCGATTCTTGCAAAAGTCCAACCCCACCAAGCGAGTGCAAGTAACCAAACGGGGCTCTGGCACATTTGTAAGTGCAAAGTCGAACTGCTTTCATATGTGTAAACATGTGGTGCGCTTACAGTAAAAAGCAGTCGTCTACTTCTACCCACCATGATTATCATGGCCTGTACCACGTGTACTAGGGATAAACAAAAAAAACTAGTGATGATCCAGAATAAGCCACAGCACCAGTTTTGGAGAATTCAGACAATGGTATACAGGTTGGCTTTAGTCAAAATGTATATTTTGTTAAATATACAGGGTGCGGTAGATAAGTAATGAAACTCAGTCTAGAAAAACAAATGTATTGATCCGATATGTTACAAAACGTTAATATTCTTCAAAGAACTCGCCTTGAGGTTCGACAAAACGTTGCCAGAGCGTTTTCCAAGCTTCATAGGCCCCACTGTAGTCCGTTAGAGTTATCCCAGTTAGTGCATTCGTGACAGCACGTTGGATGTTCGGGATATCGTCGAAACGATGACCCTTCAGGCATCTTTTTACCTTCGGAAATAGAAAGAAATCAGGAGGACTCATGTCAGGGCTGTATAGTGGCTGTGGCAGAACTTCAACTCCAATTCGGGTCAAATAGGAGGTCACGAGGAACGCTGTGTTTAGGAAAAAACCAACATATAGACACTACCTTTTCTTGCAAACCCACGAGCCTCTGTGTTTAAGCTGTGGTCTCTAACGGATAAATAGATCACTTACTCGGCCTTCTGGCCAAGATAAAAGTGAATAGTTCTATTGAATTCTGTAACTACATTCATGAACAAAATTTGAAGAAGTGGAAAGTCTTCGAAGTCGCCAGTCGTCTGTTTTCTTTTTAAGGAGACAGACAATTTCATTCATACTTCGTTATCTAGTATATCTTCAATAAAGGTCATTGTAATATCTTTCAGAGTTATTGTTCGAATCCCGATATACATGCTAAAAGGTACAACTTCCTTAAGTTTTCTCCATGTGAGTGTATTTTGGAAACATTATATCGTTTGTGAAAAAATAGTACAAATGTGATATTGTACTGGGATAAGGTGCATAAATTAAGAAAAAGTAATCTCCTTATCGTGTATCTGAAAGTTGCTGATGGCATGCGCCATCTATCGGAATAAATATCAACTATTCTCGTTAAATTTATGTACTGATGAACTGATTTTCGTATTCTCTACAAGAAGAGTTGATATTTATTCCGATAGGTGGCACAAGCCATCAGCAACTTTCAGTTGCACGATATGGAGATGCCTTTTTCTTTTTTATATCGTTTATTAGTACATTATATTTTTAGTAGTTTATGTGTGTTTTGTAGTGTAAATCACAAAACAGAGAAAGTAGTGAATTCCTTAGTATAACGAGAAACATTTCAAATTCGAGAATGGAATTTGAGTAAAGACAGAAATTTGATATTAATAGTTTCTCTAAGAAATACTTTTTTTTTCCAAATGTATCAAGTTTTGTTTCTAAAGGAATCTTTCAACTAGTTACTCATCTTTGTAAAAATATTTTCCTCTCCTAAACTATTCTTAAAATTTGAAGATTTCTTAAGTTCACTTTCAGGAAAATTTCTCTTAAATATATATATATTTTTTGCTTAACTTTTAGTCCAAATTAGACAAGATCTTGGAGGTCGTGCTCGTAAAGAAGCTCAAGAACTCTTCTTGGTTCTCTGTACAGGGATCCTTTGTCCTTTCCAATGCAATTTAGTAAATGATTGGGGAGTGTCCTCTACGGTTTTGCACCTAGTGCACATGGGGAAGCTTTTGGCTCCCTCTTTATAGACTAGAGGGCGCAGGTGACCAGATTTCCATCTGGCCAACTGTGTCGACCTACTTCTGTTTAGTGGGAGGGTCTGTTTTTTGGGGTTTTCTATTTGATACAAAGAATGGTGGAAACTATCTCCATGGTTCCTCATCAGTTGTATAAATATCATTGAATGAATGAAATATTTCATCCACAAATTGTGTTTATATTTTATATAAAATGTATAGATCAGATATTCATATTCTCTTATGCATGTTTTGTGGATATGTATTCGAAGTATATGGTCTAAATATAGAAATCCAATGTAAATATACTCACACGTATTTATTTTTTATATAGCAAACTAACAACACACACAACACAAACACAACACTTTAGACTTTAGAACCTGATGTCCCTGGTTCGAACACACTTTTCGCTATCTTTTTATTTTCTCTAATTATTTTTGTGATCTCTTCCTCATTTTGTAAATATTGACTGAGTTGTCAATAAATTTGTTTTAATTGTCAAAAATAAATGTCACAAACACAACACACACAAATCTATTGATGGAATTTTTGCCGTGAGGAAATAGATCTATAAAAACATAGGCCACCTCTCCCGTCAAAATAGGCGTCAAAACTAGACGCAATCTATTGACCGTCACCGCAAACTAGAGGCCTCGGGTCGATGACAAAGCCACAACACCAGCTTTGGCAAACTGAGAAGAATCCACCTAGAGACCATAGTTTCGGACTAATGACCTTCTGTAGCCTAGGGCTGACTAGATGTCGTCTAGTTTTGATGTTCATTTTGACGGGAGAGTCGTCCTAAGCTTTTATACAATCTATAGATGTAAATTCTTACCATGTTTAGATAACCAATACAAAATATGTACTTAATAAAGACACATTTCTCAAATGCTCACCAAGAAATAACATAAATACAATATATAAACTATAAGCATATCAATTTCTCAAATTCAAGCCAATAGCGGAATTCACATCTTGCAAATAATAATAAAAAAACACCATTATAATAAACTCCATAGAATAATACACAAATGGACAAAACTTAAGGAAGTTCAACCTTTCAGCATATATATATTTTAATTTCATTATTATTTTTAATAAAATTTTGTTCTAAGGAGAATACGTTCGAATACTTATATGAGAAATCCGCCGTTAAATAAACAAATAAAGAGTGATTTATGGCTAAAATATGAAACGTCCTTAAGTCCATGAGTGTAGATAGAACTACATTAGACTCTCCTATAACGCGAGTTTTTACAACGCGATTTCGTACAGCACGATAAAAAAATTGCGACAAATTTATACAACGCGAATTTTCGTATAAAACGCGTTATAAAATAAAATACATGATACTTGTCACTAACAATTTACTCTAACAACATTCGCGTTATACAAGTTTTATTTCGTACAACGCGAATTCCTATAACGCGATTTCATACAACACGGAACACATTAATCGCGTTATAGGAGAGTTTACTGTACCATAAATTCGCTATGATGAAATCACGACAAAAATATCCATATATAGATTTTAACTTTTAATTAGACATTTTTAATTTTAATTTAGACATTTTACATTGTAATTCATACATTTTTCATTGTAATTCAGACATTTTTCATTGTAATTTAGACACTTGGACTTTTGAATAAAAAGTCCACGTGTCTAAATTGAAATGAAAAATGTCTAAATATAAATTGTCTAATTAAAAGTTAAAAACCTATAATGCAGTATTTGATGTAATGAGAAAACACCAAATTAATTCCTTCAACAGACGGTGTTTAGTTTTAGCGTCTATTTTAACCAGAGTGGCCAAGTTTCTATTCATAGATATGTCAAGGGTTTCACGCAAAAATACCACCTCAATACTATAAATTTAAATCAGTATATACAACTTTTCATGTAAACTCCCACCATGTATATCACATAATACAATATTTAAGCTTACCCTGTTGTATATAAATCCTTATTTCAAGCACAATGTGTAGACAAAATAATAATAATTGTATTAATCTGTAATATTATATATAATTGTTTGCTGTATACATACTGAATGTAATATTTAAATCAAAGATACAATTCTTTCATTGGCCTTGTAGAACGAGAGTGGTGTACGCGTGCGCGCATGTTCTAGTGAAAAACACAAACATCCTCGATAAAGAGAGGCGAGTTGCCCCTCGAAATATTGGAACAATAAATTCATTATAAATACAATATATGCATCTTAAATATAATTTTAATTATGGATTCCTCAATCTTCAAAATAATACAATATGTAAGTAAAATATTATTAAATTTACATAAGCAACACATTACTACAATAAACTCCCATTCTTGTATTTTACACCGCTATTATAAAGTTATCCCAAAAGTTCGTAAACATATTATGATTATGATTTATATTTTGTAAGTGTTTACGAACTTTTGAGACAACCTTGGTAATATTGGTAACCTTGGTAAAATTATAACAGAATTCTTATAGAAGAATGATTTAATCTCTGATGTTCTATATCAATCTTCAAACACTTATCTTGGAAAATACTTCTTTATCCGTTGAAGCTTCTTCAGCTCTTTCGTCATATCGAAAGGAATCATTTTACATGTTTCCGAAAGTGTTACAGTGAATTTTAAATACACAATAAGCAGGTGGGTAAAATTTCATAATTACAAGGTTGTCACAAAAGTTCGTAAACACTTGCAAAATATAAATGATAACCCTAATATGTTTATCATAAAGATAGAGGCTGCCTGGCCGGCATTCATAATTCTTCAAATAAAAGACACTGCGGCCAGAGACAATAAAAAGATTTACTGGCCGAAGTGTCTTTTATCTGAAGCGACATAATATGTTTATTAACTTTTAGGACAACCCTAGAAGATCCCTGTACAGAAAACCAAGAAGAGTTCTTGAGCTTCTTTACGAGCACGACCTCCAAGATCTTGTCTAATTTAGACTAAAAGGATAAGCAAGAAAAAAACGACAACCTTATGATATTCACGTAAAAAACGCTTTATGAGACCCCACACTAATTTCTTACATTACGACCATTTAAACGTATTATAATACAATTCACATAAAGATATTTTACCCTAATATGTAAATTAACGCTATATAGAAAATGTCCATGTGAACATTCACGTTTTTCTACATTCCTATTGAACAAATTCCAACTTCTAATAATTTCTATATAGAATGAAAGGATTTAAAAGCACGAATGTTTCTTTTATACATAATACACACTTCTACTGTCCTTACTGCGATGAAAAAATATATTGGGAGGGCTTGGCTCATCAGTGGTGAACCCTCCAAGCGGTTTTGCCAATTTAATCCACCAGACCGCTTCTCAGAGCTCTAATACTGTATAGAACGATGACAATTATTCCGCCTTCTACATGCTATCAATACTGTATTGAACGATTCTGCTTATATACGAAGCACTGAAGGATGGAATCTTAGAAATGGTTTTCAAGAAAACTATGGACATAAGCTTATAGGACAGTAGAATTACATTCAAATATTTGCATCGAGCAATGCTCTTCCCCAAACAATAAAGGCAAGGCCAGTTAGACATAAATTAACACAAAGCAATAACGCGCCATCTATACATATAACATGAAAGGATTTAAAAGCACGAATGTGTGTATTAGGTATAAAAGAAACACTCGTGCTTTTAAATCCTTTCATTTTATATGTATATATGGCGCGTTATTGCTTTGTTTTAATAATTTCTATATTAATATAAAAATAATTTCTATTATTTTTACCTATCTCTAAGCCCATCTCTCATTACATAAGCTAGGTTTCCTCTGAAAATGGTCGAGTTTAATGCTTTCATTTCTTATATCTAGATGGGACGTTATTGGGTTATACTAATGTCTATATATTCAAGTCCATTATTGTCGCCAGGATTGTCTGAATTGTCACAGAAGCTTATCTAGAAAGTGACATTCTCACATAAGAAATAACACGCACAATACATTTGATTTATTATGATGCATTAGCACACCATCTGTTATCAAAATTCGAAATTATTATAGGCGCGTATGATTCTTTTTAGATATAGATCAATAGATGACGCGTTATTGCTTTGTGTTAATTTATGCCCTAACTGGCCTTGTCTTTATTGTATACGGAAGAGCATTGCTCGATTCAAATATTTGAATGTAATTCTACCCTCCTATAAGCTTATGTTCATAGTCTTCTTGAAAACCATTTCTGAGATTCCATCCTTCAGTGCTGCGTATATAAGCAGAATCGTCCAATACAATATAAAATGAACGGATTTAAAAGCACGAATGTTTCTTTTATACATAATACAAACTTCTACTGCCCTTACTGCGACCAGATCCACCAGACCGCTTTTAAGAGCTCTAATATTGTATTAGGCGGAATAATTGTTACGTCCAATACAATATTAGAGCTCTTAGAAGCGGTCTGGTGGATCTGGTCGCAGTAAGGGCAGTAGAAGTTTGTATTATGTATAAAAGAAACATTCGTGCTTTTAAATCCGTTCATTTTATATGATTCTTTTTAAAAATAAATAATTTCTACTGCCCTTACTTCAATGGAAAAATTAATGGGAGGTTTCACCACTGATGAACCAGGCCCTCCCATTAATTTTTTTCCATTGCAGTAAGGGCAGTAGAAATTGTTTTATTTTTTTAAAATAATCATACGTGTCTATAATAGTTTAGAACTTTGATAAAATTTGATTTACGCCAATTAACATTTTTTAAAAATAATTAATTTCTACATTACACATCAACCTGTTATTTAATAGGTATCTATACCGTGTCTGTTCACAATTTGAATGCTTACTTTCTGATATCTTGAATTTTGTTTGAAACAAGATTTTAACAAAGGTACTTACTGCGATTTCTCCATCTTCAACCCGAAAATGTTCTTGAAATACCTAAAGATAGAGCTATTTGGCGCAAAATACATTTTCAAGCTGAAATTTCGTAGGTATTTTTAACGTGTCTATTCACAATTTGAATGCTTACTTTCTGATAAGATATCTTGAATTTTGTTTGAAACAAGGTTTTAAAAGAAAAAGGTACTTACTGCGATTTCTTCATTCTTCAACCTGAAAATGTTCTTGAAATACTTAAAGATAAAGCTATTTGGTACAATACATTTTCAAGCTGAAATTTCGTAGGTATTTTTAACGTGTCTATTCACAATTTTAATGCTTACTTTGTGGTAATAGGTCTTAAATATTGTTTGAAACAAGATTTTAAAAGAAAAGGGTACTTACTGCGATTTCTTCATCTTTAACCTGAAAATGTTCTTGAAATACTTAAAGAAAGAGCTATTTGGCGCAAAAAAAATGTATTTGCGTGCAAATATCTTCAAGTACTTGTTATTTTGGAAAGACTTCTTAATCCGACGAAGCTTCAGCTCTTTCGTCATATTGAAAGGAATGATTTTACATATTTCCGTAAATATTACAGTGAATTGTAAATACACAGATATTTTTATGCGATACACCTACATCTATATACATGGAGATTCGTCTTTTATTTCTCATCTTTCTATTTGGATAAGTAACGTTAGATATTTGTCGAATTGAATTATTTTACATTTTTCTTGAGGAGAATAGCGATAGGGTTTAATATGTTGGTCCATATTGACACCATAGCTCTTCCAAAAGATTCCTCATATCTTTTGTATAGATCATTTAATAGGATATATTTCATAATTTATTTTTATAGAATAAATTTTGCATATTTCCTGAGAATATAAACGTAAAATGTTAATGAAATAGTTGCTTAAGCAATTTAAGCAAAGCTCTCTTCGAAAATAATCATCTTTTTATTTTCTAAGATCACTTTAGTAGGAGAATTGTCCTCTACAATTTCTTCATGAAACAATTTTGCATATGCCCCGAGAATATAATCACAAATTCGTAATGAGCTAGTTGGTTATGCAACATCGTGAAGAGGTATTTATTTCTTTTGAAATATTTCTTTGATTATTTCAGGTATCTTTACTTCTCGTTTATTTCTATCTTGGGAAAATGATTTGGTAAATAGGTTTATATAGTTTCTTAAATTATTTATAATTTGAATCATTTAGAATGTTCTTTTTGAGGAGAGGTTGACTATTTGGTAGATTTCTATTTCTGCAATAAAAGGAAATATTGTAGAACGCGACATTTGAAAATATACCGCATGTGTTTCTTTTGAACGAAAAATCTAAATTTATTTTAAGGAGAAATATCTAAGGAAAAATATTTCTCCTTAAAATAAATTTCGATTTTTCGTTCAAAAGAAACACATGCGGTATATTTTCAAATGTCGTTCTACAATCATAAGCCGCATTAAATTGTATTATATAAAAAAAGTGTTTGTGTATTTCTTGAAAAATTTCCAATGAATTTATATTGATATGATGAATTAGTATGTTTACACAACTTTAATTGTGTAATTTTTCTTCATTGGCTTGATCTATAGATATCATAATGAATTGAATGAGATCTCAATACCATTTTTCAATTCATATATTTAAATAAAACTTTGTATTCAATTTTATCAATTATATTTTGCTCGGATTTGGTTTCTAAAATCATTAAATAATATTAATCACAATAGGTTTTGCAATTTTCTCAAAGAACTGGTGGTATAATAAAACTTTTGATTTCATAGAATAAATTGATCAAATGAAAAGATGCTCCATTCTTCGAAGTTTTATCGTCAAAATCATTCAAATAAAATAAAACATGTTTCAACAAATTTTCTTTAAGAACTTGTTAAAATCTTTATGCACTAAACCATTCTTCATTTAATTTTTCCATAAAATTTCTTTCTTTTCACAAAATTTAGGAATATTTCAGATATGATCAAGAATTTCTTGAAACCTAAAACATTATATTTGTAAACAATCTATCGTTTACATATATTTAACCTTTTAGATCATTTACTATTCCCGTTGTCATAAAGACGTCAATTGTTGAAATCACTAAGTTATATTCAACATATATATTTTATTTCAACACACAAAACGCGATATCCCGGCTAGGGATAATTGCGTCGATTTACATTTTTTTTTAAACAGAAACAATTATAAACATATTATACAAGAAAAAGTAATCGAAATAAAAAGATAAACAATAATATATATTAGGAACCTGAACCTTTCAGGTTAGAAAGTAAATCATAAATATATTTACAAAAATAGTTTAAACAATGATAATTCTCTCTGCTATTTACAAATTGATATAGATCTGCAACATTATTTATTGTCTGTTGTCTAGCGGTGAAGAAGAGTGGGCATTCCAGCAGTAGGTGTCTCTGAAATATTTCACATAATAATAGAGATTTCATAAGAAATAGAGAATATAAATGTTGTATATTGACCAAATTAACCTAACTCCAGATGTCCAAATTTAATACATGTTCGAATTTAGATTTTTATGTCTAAGTTCGGGTGAATATCGTTACTAATGAATTATAAATTCTTTTTGAACATGATTTTCATTGATTCAGATTTATATGAAAAATAGGCACTTCAGCCAGTTAATTTTTTTTTTTCAACGTTTCAACAAAAATCTTTTGTCTTCGTCAGGAGAAGTAAATAAAAATAAAGCATTTGGCAAGGTGTTAAAAATTGTTCTCCAATTGTTCTCCAAACACCTTGCCAAATGCTTTATTTTTATTTACTTCTCCTGACGAAGACAAAAGATTTTTGTCGAAACGTTGAGGAAATAAAAAAACTCCAACTGGCCGAAGTGTCTATTTTTTATATAAATATGAATGCCGGCCAGGCAGCCTCTATCTTTAAGATGATTCAGATTTTTATCTCTTTCCTTCCTTCTTCTTTTTAATTACTTTTTTATGGCACAAATATTATAACTCATTTATAAAAAAAGTAGAAAATAGTGACGCGAAGAGTTTCTTAAAAGGTATTTTTTATTTATTTAACCGAGCTTTCGAGTATTTCTGTTCTTCCACAGGAGTTTTATTTATTCTCTCCTCTGTGTGGAAAGGCAGAAATACTCGAAAGCTCAATTTATTTAATATTTATTTAACCGAGCTTTCGAGTATTTCTGTTCTTCCACAGGAGTTTTATTTATTCTCTCCTCTGTGTGGACAGGCAGAAATGCTCGAAAGCTCAATTTATTTAATATTAATTTAACCGAGCTTTCGAGTATTTCTGTTCTTCCACAGGAGTTTTATTTACTCTCTCCTCTGTGTGGACAGGCAGAAATGATCGAAAGCTCAATTTATTTAATATTAATTTAACCGAGCTTTCGAGCATTTCTGTTCTTCCACAGGAGTTTTATTTACTCTCTCCTCTGTGTGGAAAGGCAGAAATCCTCCAAAGCTCAATTAAATAAAAAAAAACTTTCAATAGACTCTTCGCCTCAGATTAACGGGGCTATCGCCATATCTACCCCTTAAACTTATTATTTTATTTGTAGTAAGATGCAAACTACTAACATCCTGTTCATGCGCTAACTATTTACTTGCGAATGACCATACGAATAATGCGTTAGTACCAGAAAATTAATAGAATATAGTACAGTTAAACCTGTCTATAGCGCCCCCCTCTAAATAGCGCCTCCCTCTCTATAGCGCCCAATTTTAAATACGTAGTACGATGCAATTTACATTAAAAGTGACCTGTCTATAGCACCCCCTCTCTGTAGCACCTTATTTTGGTGAGTCCCAAGAGGGGGCGTTATAGACAGGTTTAACTGTAATCACTTTCATAAATCCACCGTAAAACCAGAAATAATCTTACTATAAAATGACGTTAGATATTTGCCACAGTTTAAAAAAGCAGAAGTACAATATTGATATTTAGAAATCTTAGGGTGCATGCAGATATCACAAAGTATACAAAGGAATCTCATTTCAAATACGATACAATTGTTTTTTTATTTTTTTAGTTATTCATGTTAATATAGTTCTCTATGTAGAAAAAAAAACATTTAAGTCCGAAAGTTAAAAAAGATAATAAATAAAATCTTAAAAAGTAACTTATTTTTCTGGATGGGGTATATTTTCATTTTAATAAAAACTATAGAAAGTTTTTTATTTCTCTTCTGGTCGAGAAGGTGAAAACAGAGGACAATGAAAATCATAATTTCGCAAAATTACGGCATAGAGACAATTTAAACAATTTTATTGGTTCTTTTAATCAAATTTTACAAAGGTGGAAAAATGTAGTAAAAGGGAATATAAAATGTAGTGGAATATATATATAGTTGTGTACAAATATCTTCAGCAAGGAAGGCCTCCCCACCTTGAGAGAGTTCTCCTCCAGACAAAGTCTTCTTGTACACCCCTCAGTTTCACACCGAGGAAGTACCTATAGATGTGTGTCTTGGTAGACGCCAGGATGGCCAGGGTGTCATCGTCTAGGCCATGTCCGGCAAATTACAGCAAAGATAACTCTGTGATTATATAAATTTAAATGACATCCCGACCTGAACAGATTCTATCTCTCTCAATGATCTTTTTTCCACATTATCAGCGTAATTACGCAAATTTGGCATTAAATATCCATTTCTTGATTTCTCAGGAAGCCTCAAGGACCAGCTTTTTGGTCGTTGAGATACAACCTGCATCACACTGACATCACCCAAAACCTTGATGGATTTTCTTGATTTTTCAAAAAAAATGGATAGTCAAATATCCTTGAACAAGTCTAAATCAACGTTTAGTTGATTTTTGTTCCACTAGATGGTGCTCTGCCATCTAAAATGCTTATGTGAGCAGTCAGGATAGGTATTTTATTGTTTTTAATATCAATATCTGACCTTTTTTATATTTCTTATTTTGTGGTACATGAATATCATCTTCCTGCAACTTTATATTGTAATCTTGCCTTGAAAATCAATATCTTGTCCACTTTACCAGCTTAATCACCTGTTTGGTAATTTCGAAGGCATTTATAACCCTTCTCGTAGAATGTTATGAAATCGAAAGCCGTCCCTGTACTGATGAGGATCAAAGCCCGAAAACATGGTATACAGGTTGTTGGCTTTTTGTCTGTATTTTCCAAAAATGGTGTTGTGGCTAATTCTCTATCATCACTAATAATATTTTTTATTAGGGTGATGCATAGTGCCATCTTTCTGATATACATTTAAAGAGAGAGAGATACCTCTCTTTTGGGATATATGTATATATATAATTCAGGACTTCTTCAGCGAAATATGCACCATTTTATTAATTGTTCATTCAAAAATTTGTAATTTTTATTGTCGAATTTACCCGTTTTTGTGCGTAAAACGGAAACTTAATTCAAATAAGTTGTAAAAATGAAGTATAAATACTTTAATTAGTATAACAATCTTAAGTAACCATTATTTCTCAGTATTTGCACGGAACATATGTAATTCCATTATGAAGAAGAAGACCCCATCAAGAGAGAAGAAAGAACAAAAGAAGATGGACCGTCCAATCAAGTCCCTGGATCCTAGAAACATTCCCCACAATCCGTGGATAACACAAGACCCAGTTCTGAGTCAATTTAGACCATCTTCCTTCTAATGAGGATCCGATTTCGGCCTTCTTGCTATTCTGTCCATTCCAGTAATTATCCTGCCCCTCAACAAACTCAACCTCTTCGCCTTTCGAATCTCAAATCTTTTCTTTCTTTTTGTCCGCTAATCGATTATAGAACATGTGATTTAAACGACCAACACACAGGCAATTAATGTTTTCCCTTTATCCTTGAAAGTCTTAGACAAGCTTGTATTCTATGCAAACATTTTAATTCCTATTTTAGTTAAATATATATTCATTAACACAAAGGAGGAAACTTCAATTAGAGACCGTCCAAAGATGAGCATGCTTCTTGACTTCACACAGAGGTGTTTGTTGATTGGAGGTTGATTGACCCAAATATATATACGATTAGAGATGTATAGTCGCTTATCAGAGGGGAACGTTCAAGAGAGGTTTCATTCTATATATTTGAACCTTCTATTGAAGATCATCCAAAAGGATGAATACACATTGTCTCTTCTGAAATTTATTTTTTCATTCGAAGTTGGATTAAATCAGGACAAATCATTGGTGATTATAAAAAGGTGGGTATGCTCACTTAGATATTAGTACAGCTATAACAGATTTTGATGTTGAAATCTCAAAGAATATTCTTTTATCACAAAGCAATAACGCGCCATCTATACATATAAAATGAAAGGATTTAAAAGCACGAATGTTTCTTTTATACACAATGCAAACTTCTACTGTCCTTACTGCGATTAAAAAATATATTGGGAGGGCTTGGCTCATCAGTGGTGAACACTCCCAGCGGTTTCGCCAATTTAATCTACCAGACCGCTTCTCGGAGCTCTAATACCGTATTGGACGATTCTGCTTAAATACGCAGCACTGAAGGATGGAATCTCAGAAATGGTTTTCAAGAAAACTATGGACATAAGCTTATAGGACAGTAGAATTACATTCAAATATTTGCATCGAGCAATGCTCTTCCGCAAACAATAAAGACAAGTCAGTTAGACAAATATTAACACAAAGCAATAACGCGCCATCTATACATATAAAATGATACATATATACACACATATAATATTCTTTTATAATGATTTAAATCAAAGTATTTAATGGGACTAGAGTTTTAAAGAATTTGGATTCTGTGGCCACTGGACATGCGTCGGACCTGGAGGCTGTTGGGTTCTGCGCTGCATAATAGAAGCTCCATCTCTATGCTTCCTTCCTGTGGTGAATTTGTATAACAACAACATCCGCCCAAAATGTAGACGATGGATGTTGTTGTTATACAGATTCACCGCAGGAAGAAAGCATAGATAGAACTCCTATACTCCAAGCAGCGCAGAACCTAACAGCCTCCAGGTCCGACGCATGTCCAGTGGCCACAGAATCCAAATCTTTTCAAACCTCTAGTAGGTTATTCTTTATAAGACTGGTTGTCTTAATAAAGCTGTATGTGTATGTGTGCTATAAAGATATTTATTGATATCTCTCTGCCTAGAAGCTTAAGTCGAACACGATTAAAATTATTTGAAACGATGCCTAATTTCGTGATTTTTGTAATTTGTTAGTAATTTCTATTTTATTAAATAAAAATATTATGTTAATTTAATGGAGGGCGATAGTTTATATAAATATCTACTTATATAATTGTCTTATTCTGTCTGTGTGAAGTTCACTGTGTGAAGTCCACGGATAGATTTTGGTCAGAATGGATAAAATAAAAAGAGTGTCAAGGGATGGGAATCGAACCCACGACCTTCCGCTTACCGGGCAGATGCCATGACCACTAGGCTACCCTGGACATATTTTTCCGTTCATAAAGTACAATACTTAAATGAAAATATGTTTCTTATACAATCAAAAATTAGAAAATAAACTTTTAAATTGGTAACATCAAGGAGATAGCCATTATAAAGCACTAATATTTGAATAAAAATAAATTTGTATAAATTTGTATAAAAACAAATTGGCGCCAATTTATAATTGTAACGAATAGTATTTTAATTAAAATATTTTTAAAACACACAGTTTGGAACGGGACGTTTCACAAGAGTGACATCCATGGCGCCAATTTATAATTGTAACGAATAGTATTTGAAATAAAACGTTTTTAAAATATATACGCACTCGGGTAAAACCCGGGCGTTGCCCGGGCCATTCGTCTAGTATTAACATATTCTCCCTCGACTATTAATAACATTCCATATATAATTCACACAATTACTTATAGGTGTTCCCAAAATCAAACTACATTTAGAAAATGTAAAAAATGAGGTATTCAAAACATATTAATATATATAAATATGATATCTGTGTTTGATGCACGACTTCAACTTGGAAACTGTAGAGACCATGATTTTTTTTTCAGAGAATGTTCAAGACATCACACACATAAAGGAGAAAGATAATCTGAATATATACAGATTCTCCTATCTCAATTCTTTTCGCAATTATACAAGGAAAAAAAAGCTATCAAAATTCAAGATGAATATTAAGTTATCCGTTCTAAACCATAAATCTGTTTCAAATATCACGCCATATACATGCCATTAATATATTTTATTTTCATTCATTGACTGTTCTACATTTTTTGACCATAGATTTTAGAATATACCACTTTAATTATTGTTGTAAATATGTATAGTTAACCCTAACTATTTTTTTAAATCACGATTATAGAATTCATTTTATAAATTCTATATTGCTGTGATAAATAATTTTATGTGTAATTTACTTCAATTAATTCAAAATAAAAACTACTTGATGGGTAAATAATTTGTTTCCTACTTTTCACGACTGCACCTCCAATTGTATCTCTCTCTCTCTCTCTCTCTCTCTCTCTTTTCAACAACAAAACAAAAAATAATCATAACATATATATATAAACAAAAGGCAATTCGCTTAGGGAAAAGTTTATTTTATATATAACGGCAATACAAGCTTTCGGGCTCAACAGTCCTTCGACAGGTATAACTATGTTACTAAAGTTTTTCGAATCTAATCCATATATATATATATATATATACAATGAAGTAGGAAATATAAGATAGATATGCAAAAACCTGATTTACATAGTACAGTTTTAAAACAATGGATTATTGGTTAATGATAATGTTCTATTGAGGTTATGTGATTACAGTAAATAACAAATTGGGAAGCCGGAGATTAAGGTAGGAGGAATTATACTATGATATATGTCGGGCAAATCTATGGATCTATTGATTCCTTTGAGTGTTTTTAGTAAGTAAAGCTTCGAGTATATTTATATTAATTATGCATCTATATGTATACAAGTAATTTAAAAAGAATAAAGGCAGTGGAGGATTCAAGTTGCTTTTGTGGTATTGAGGAACAAACCTCAAGACATCTACTGATCAAATGCCCAGCATTTCAAGATTATAGAATGAAGAATGAACTAGTTGTTTATGAACTTAACGATTTGATTTCCGATAAAAAAATCATATTTAAAGTTTAATTCATTTTGCAAATACATTCTAAACTTTCTACCAAATATGGATCTCTAGTGTTTTCATGTGTTGAATAATGTAAATAACTTATGTAAATAAACTTTTCTCCTTGTTTGGCGCAAGTATCCCTTGCGGGATATAGCGCTTTGGAAATAAAATAATTGATAATTGATATGTATACAAGTAAAACTTTGAAATGGCTTAAAATTGGCTGTTGCCTTAAACATATTGAAGATCGAGCTATAGCCTAGACTTAAACAATTCTCCAAACCTCTAATAGGCCAAATACCACAAAAGATAAGCATGAAACTACTAAATCAAATTAACAAAATGCTAATTAGTCTTATCAAAAGAGATTATTCGAGCAATCAAACAAGATGGTTTTAAATCACTACGATAGGATCAACCCGCAGTTAATAAGTGGGAGAAGTCAGAGATCTCTTTCTTCTAGAGGGCGTCGAGACATTTTTCACTCTTTTTTTTCCCTAGTGGAGAACCCCGCGTGACAAATGGGCCGGGTGCAGGGAGATAGGCAAGAAGGGACGGAGGACAAAAAGCTCCAGAAGTCTTCTGAGATGTTTATCCTTCGAGTGGGGACTGTCGATGTGATAGATGACATCATTGGTGGTGCTAAATACTTTATTTCTTTGTCTTATCATCAATGGATAATGTTATTGTAGCTGTTGTGGTGATATACGCTTTATTTATACGTTCTTGTGTACGTTATTGTAGCTAAGGTTGTGCTAAATACTTTATTTCTTTGTCTTATCATCAATGGATAATGTTATTGTAGCTGTTGTGGTGATATACGCTTTATTTATACGTTCTTGTGTACGTTATTGTAGCTGAGGTTGTGCTAAATACTTTATTTCTTTGTCTTATCATCAATGGATAATGTTATTGTAGATGTGGTGGTGATATATGCATTATTTATATGTTCTTGTGTACGTTATTGTAGCTGGGGTTGTGCTAAATGTTTTATTTTTGTCTTATCATCAATGGATAACGTTATTGTAGCTGTTGTGGTGATATATGCTTTATTTCTTTGTCTTATCATCAATGGATAATGTTATTGTAGCTGTGGTGGTGATATATGCATTATTTATATGTTCTTGTGTACGTTATTGTAGTTGGGGTTGTGCTAAATGTTTTATTTGTGTCTTATCATCAATGGATAATGTTATTGTAGCTGTTGTGGTGATATATGCTTTATTTCTTTGTCTTATCATCAATGGATAATGTTATTGTAGCTGTGGTGGTGATATATGCTTTATTTATACGTTCTTGTGTACGTTATTGTAGCTGAGTTTGTGCTAAATACTTTATTTTCTTTGTCTTATCATCAATGGATAATGTTATTGTAGCTGTTGTGGTGATATATGCTTTATTTCTTTGTCTTATCATCAATGGATAATGTTATTGTAGCTGTGGTGGTGATATATGCTTTATTTATACGTTCTTGTGTACGTTATTGTAGCTGAGTTTGTGCTAAATACTTTATTTCTTTGTCTTATCATCAATGGATAATGTTATTGTAGCTGTTGTGGTGATATATGCTTTATTTCTTTGTCTTATCATCAATGGATAATGTTATTGTAGCTAAGGTTGTGTTAAATACTTTATTTCTTTGTCTTATCATCAATGGATAACGTTATTGTAGCTGTTGTGGTGATATATGCTATATTTATACGTTCTTGTGTACGTTATTGTAGCTGGGGTGGTTTTTAATGCTTTATATATACGTTCTAGTATATATTTTTGTAGCTAAGGTTGTGCTAAATGCTTTATTTCTTTGTCTTATCATCAATGGATAATGTTATTGTAGCTGTGGTGGTGATATATGCTATATTTATACGTTCTTGTGTACGTTATTGTAGCTGGGGTGGTTCTTAATGCTTTATATATACGTTCTAGTATATATTATTGTAGCTAAGGTTGTGTTAAATACTTTATTTCTTTGTCTTATCATCAATGGATAATGTTATTGTAGCTGTGGTGGTGATATATGCTATATTTATACGTTCTTGTGTACGTTATTGTAGCTGGGGTGGTTCTTAATGCTTTATATATACGTTCTAGTATACATTATTGTAGCTAAGGTGGTGTTAAATACTTTATTTCTTTGTCTTATCATCAATGGATAATGTTATTGTAGCTGTGGTGGTGATATATGCTATATTTATACGTTCTTGTGTACGTTATTGTAGCTGGGGTGGTTCTTAATGCTTTATATATACGTTTTAGTATATATTATTGTAGCTAAGGTTGTGCTAAATGTTTTATTTTGTCTTATCATCAATGGATAATGTTATTGTAGCTGGGGTGGTTCTTAATGCTTTATTTATACGTTCTTGTGTACGTTATTGTAGCTGGGGTGGTTCTTAATGCTTTATATATACGTTCTAGTATACATTATTGTAGCTAAGGTTGTGCTAAATACTTTATTTCTTTGTCTTATCATCAATGGATATCGTTATTGTAGCTGGGGTGGTTCTTAATGCTCTATTTATACGTTCTAATGTACATTATTGTAGCTAGGGTGGTATTAAATGCTTTATTTCAACAGTCTATTAACATTATCAAAAGTTATAAATTAAAACAACACCATTATCACAATAGAATCGCTCTAAAAAGACTAGATAATTAGGCGTCAACACCAATCTACCAACATGAACAAAAGCCAGAAAAAACAATACTATCAAAATATAATCGCCCTAAATATACTATCTCACTCAAAGTCATTACCTGTTTACCAACAAGAAAAAATGCCAGAGATCAAAACAGCCGAATTACCACAATAGAATCGCCGTGAAAAGCCTATCTCGCTCAGACCCAATACTAGTCTACCAACAAGGACAAAAACCAGAATAAACAACGCCACTATCACAATAGAATCGCCGTAATGAGCCTTGATCACTCAGTGTGTTCACCCGTCAACCAGAAGCGTTTATAGCCGTAGACTCGACCAAGAGCACCTAGTTACTTCACCACTACAAACAAAGGTTAAATCAGACACCAACCATCATACACCGCTGTCTCTCCAGAAACATCAACCAGTCCACCACCCAACCAAGCTACCACCAACCAGCTACTACCACCCACCCAGCCAATCAGGCCACCATCCAACCAGCTACTACCACCAACCCACCAAGCTACCACCAACCCACCAAGCTACCACCACCAACCAGTACACCACCAACCCACCAAGCTACCACCACCAACCACCTAAGCTACCACCAACCAGTGTACCACCCGCCCACCAAGCTACCACCACCAACCACCTAAGCTACCACCAACCAGTGTACCACCCGCCCACCAAGCTACCACCACCAACCAGCCCAGCTACCACGTGGCTCCACCGCCGTCAGTAATTGCGTCGGGCGGCACCACCGATGACACATCGGCGCTATTGATTGGACGTGCAAGCCGATCCGGCCCCACTGGGGACTCTTTTTTTTTTCACAAGTACTCGGTGGGCATTCTCCGCATTACTTCCCCTCATCATCATCATTTTTTGTTTCCATTTGTGACATATTTGGGTGGAAAATATTCGCTTCTCTAATTACTTCATTTGATAAGGAACTTTTTTTATCTATTGAAATCACTCTCTTGGAAGTGTTGATAGGGCGTCAGGAACTTTAATGCTTCGAGAAGATTCAGTAATCCGTATTGTTTACTTTAAATATGGAATCGGGAGGTCTCGGGACTAACTACCATATTTGTTGTTGTTGTCGTGTCCAATGAAGAGACTCAGATGTCTCCGTACATCTCTATCACAGCAGTAGCAATGTTCTCAATCTTGGGTGTGTGAAGCTGCTGCTATGGGTCCATGTCAATTTTCTGTTGTTGTTGTCGTGTCCAATGAAGAGCCTCGGATGTCTCCATACATCTCTATCACAGCAGTCGTAATGTCTTCTATCTTGTGTGTGTAAAGCTGCTGCTTTGGGTCCATGTCAATTTTCTGCCAGGCTGTGGCCATTGCTAGGCATGAGAATATGTGGGTAGGTGTTAGTTGTGGACAATTATTGTATGTCCTGTAGGTTCTTGTGACATCTGGATGTATTGTCTAATTTTTATAGTGTTTCGTTCTGAGTCTTGTTATTGTTTTTGTAATTTATCAAAATTTTCAAGAAGTGAAGGCTATCATATCAAATATCTTTACTTTCCGAGAGTCACATACATGGATGAAGATGAGTAGAATAATGACATACATATTGAATTCTTCAGTCAAAATATTATAAATAAGATAACACTGAAAGACAATATATTATTAATTCAAAACCAAATCATACTAATCTGTTGCAAACAGATAAATGTTATTAACTGAAATCAATCATAAATTATCACGAAGAGCAATAATAATACACGCGAATACAATCTCTTATAATACACATTACTGACACATCACTAATAAACACTAAATAATACAATAATATACAAGAAATCGACAATCTTCACAGAGTAATAAAGGTACATGGATATTTATTGTATCCAGCTTAAATAAACTTAATACAAACCATCAGCAATCTTTGAAATAAAAAAATAAGATTACAACAAATCGTCAATACAATTCCAATTTGATAATCTTCATCAAAGAACATTCTCGGCCTGCCACTGAGTATTACTCCTAGTTTTAATGACAAAGGCAGACGCATTCTACTTCACCCAGTCATGATGGTTGTCAAACAGACACCATTAAGGGTCACAACTTGATATCCTTATATGATTGAGTCGAGATAAGAAAGAAGAAGAATAAAGAACACACAATAGCACAATAACATACAAGGAATCTCTCTTTCCACAATTTAAAAAACATGAATACAACAAATATAGTCTCAATCATGTATAAACTAATAAATACAAATGAACAGCAATATTCACAAAGTCATTTCTCTACACTCTTACTCCTTCATTTTTATTCAGAGAGATGCCACTAAATATAAAAGTAATTTTCAAAAGGCAATAAAGATCAATCCGAATCCTCTATAAAAGTCCGATTAGAAAAAAAAAAACATCCTCAAAGAATACTCAATAGCAAAATAACTTGTAAGCAATCAGCAATCTTTACAAAGCCATAAAGATAACACCAAAAAAATCTCCTCTGAAAGTCCAATTAGAAAGACATCACCAAAGAGCACTTAATAGCATTCAAGCAATCTTCTCGAAGCAATAAAGCTTCCACGCACCAAATCTCGATAAACGCCATCAAGAACAGAACATTCAACAGAACAATCACGTCCGTCCAGTAGGAGTAAAGGAAGATCCCCCCTCTGTACCTGCAAGTGCAAATCGAACCAATAGCGCGTGCTGTCCGCCCGCATGCTTCAATAAGTCACCTTGATGGATGAGCGGGCCCCATTAGGACCTATGCGGGCTTCCCTAATGACGCTCGCTGAGTCACCCACGGATCGCCCAGCCGCTGCCATTAATTACTGATAGCTACCCCTTTATTTTGCTGGCTGTGGCTTAAACGACGGCAATTAGTTCTCTGCCAGATGGGAAGAATACCAGGAGGAGAACACCGCCCGGATTATAATGGAGACGTGAGCCTCTATCTTTATTTTGGCCGTTGGAGCTTGTACGATTACTTTAGAAATGAGACCTCTGTTTGATTCAGGATTAGAAGCACACACACACAAAGCTTTATTAAGACCAGCGCTCTTATATGCAGGATTCCAAGCAAACTGAAGATGATGTAATAATGATCAGGTATTGTCATGAAAAACGAGGAACGGCACATTTATTTTGGCTGTTGAGGCTTGTACGATCACTTCTGAAATGAGACCTCTGTTTGATGCAGGATTAGAAGCATGAAAACCGAAGATGATGTAATAATGATAAGGCATTGTCATGAAAAACGAGGAACGGCACATTTATTTTGGCTGTTGAGGCTTGTACGATCACTTCTGAAATGAGACCTCTGTTTGATGCAGGATTAGAAGCATGAAAACTGAAGGTGATATAATAATGATCAGGTATTGTCATGAAAAACGAGTAACGGCACATTTATTTTGGCTGTTGAGGCTTGTACGATTACTTTAGAAATGAGACCTCTGTTTGGTGCAGGATTAGAAGTATGAAAACTGAAGGTGATATAATAATGATCAGGTATTGTCATGAAAAACGAGTAACGGCACATTTATTTTGGCTGTTGAGGCTTGTACGATTACTTTAGAAATGAGACCTCTGTTTGGTGCAGGATTAGAAGTATGAAAACTGAAGATGATGTAATAATGATAAGGCATTGTCATGAAAAACGAGGAATGGCACATATATTCTGGCTATCTTTAGGCTTTAACGATTACTTCTGAAATAAGACCTCTGTTTGATTCAGGGTTATAAGCATGCAAACTGAAGATGATTAGATAGCGATCAGTACATTGTCATGGAAAACGAGGAACTTTATTCTGGCTGTTGAAGCTTGTACCATTACTTCTCTGAAATGGAACCTCTGTTTGAAGCATGCAATCTTAAGAAGAAAAAATATCAATGTTTTATTATTATTATCACGAGAAGCAACTCTATTTTCCGGTAGTTGTTTCTCAAAAAATTGTTTTTGAAATTATCTTTTTTTTTTCAGATGTCTTGAAGGCAAACAAAGTGGATTATTCTCTCTTTGTAAAATATTTCACAGTTTCTTCAGAAATTGAATTTCTGAGAAAGATGTAGGATTGTAAGCAAGGAAACTGCAGATGATTTACGAAACTCCAGTGCTTTTTCATGAACATGAGAAAACATAATATTTATTTTTGACCGCTGCAGCATTAACGGCTTTTTAGAAGTAAGAATAGAATAATGTACGCATTTTACACTGTATATGAATACAAATAGCATATAATAGATATTCCTACCGGAACCAAGTAAAACTCTTAATACTCCTGGTCTTTCTGAGAAGTCGTCTTTCATTGGAGGTGTCGTATATTTATATTCTAATAATTTTAAATCCAGATTATTATTCTGTCATATATTGTATATACAGTAGAACTTGGATAATTCGAACTTCTTTAATTCGAAAACCTCTTTAATTCGAATATTTATCTTGGTCCCTAGAATTTGAAATAAATAAAATTTCCGTTTTTAATTCGAATTTTTGGATAATTCGAATTTTTTTTTTGGTCCCTTGGGGTTCGAATTATCCAAGTTCGACTGTATCGTAATATATAACTTATCATCATCATCATTCTGTTGTTGACTTGTAATTTAGCATCTACTCCGGTGTAATATAATAAAAGCCATTTAAATAAATAAGGCCTTAAATCTATCTCTACTTTTTAATCAACTTAAATACACCACAGTAGGTGTTGTTGTTTTCTTATCCCCTTGTGTAAAGATTACACGAATTCCATGAGTTCATGCTCTTCAAGCTGTTTTATGATAAGCAGCGGCCTTTCCCAAAGGTCCTGTTTAGTGCATCTATGAAAGACAAAACCACAGGAGGTAAATCATATAAGAATAAATTATCTTTTATTTTAGGAAAGTGATCGATCAGGAAGTTTGTTCGTACTTGACGATTCGCTCCTGGGAGATGTGTCACTAAAGAGGAGGCATGCTAATGATCCCAACAAGGCAAAAAGTCGGAGAGATGTGAATATAATTACAAAGAGCCCCAGGAGGTACAGGCAAAAATCGGCGTATGACCGGGGGCCTAAATATAGGCATTGCCAACTAGGCCTAAATTAAGGCCCTACACTCTTCTCACATTAATCCTTACTTCAGAAGAACAATGGTGTTTTAAGTCTTTGTTTACCGAAATACCTCACGGCCTGACTTGCCGACTCTATTAATTTTCTTGTCAAATCTTCCTACTCAAATCTCGGAAGGATATCTTGAGATTTCTCGTGTTTTTGGAAACTTCATCACCTTTCTCTTTGGTTGATGAATTCGATCAGTTCATGATTTAACTTGATTTGTGAATGGTAATTAAAATTATTAAGATCTTTTCATAATAAGTATCTTTAATTTTAAGAGCTATGAATGCCGGCCAGGCAGCCTCTATCTTTATGATAAGTTTTTTTTCTTTATTAGAATATTTTTATATTTCTTTACCGTTCATCAACTCTTGTTCCCCATAAAGTATAAAAAGACACATTCCTTAATCTCCAATATTAGAGTGAAACATAGACATGTAAATATCTATCATATATATATGTTATAAATAAAGATGATTGAGATTTCTGTTGTATTTTAGAATTGTTGAGATTATGCTATGGTAATGCAGTCGTGGTTAAAAATCTTGAAATAAAAATAAGAATGGTTTTGATCAGAGGTTGCTATAATTGAGCTAAGGAATGTATAAAAGACATAATTTGGTAAAAGTACTGCCTGGCTTAAGGCGTAAGAATAAAAAAATGAAAAGCTTATTTACATAATGTACAAATGTTTTGAGCCAGCCATCGGGAAAGAACAACAACGAGTTTTTATAGGGGAAGCATGACCTCTGGCGGTCGATTTAGCAGAGTATTTTATCTATGAAATATATTTGAAAAACATATTTTTATATAACATTTATATAGATTTTCCCCAAAAATGTTGTTTATGTAAATATCCCCATGTTAAGCACGTACACTTGCAAAACAGTCTAAGTTAGAAATGGTAAATGTTTCCTTTGAGCCTGTCGTAGAGTATTTTTCGCTTGAAAAACTAGCATTTCTAATAAAAAAAGAAACGTATCATGAAGAGTGTTTATAATTTAATTGAATTTGACCAGAGTGGTAGTAAACCTGGAGCCCAGCTATGTTATATACAGTCATAGCTATCTCACTTGAATAATATTTGAATTTAGAATCGAAATTCTCCTGTAGAAGGGCCGAAATTCCCGAAAGCTTTAGAATTTAAGAGTAAAATCAAAAGAAACTCATCTTCAGAAACCTTTTGCATTATTTAATCAAGAAAAAAAGCTATTACGCTCAAATCTTTAATTATTCATCTAAAACCAACTTCCTATTATCCATATTGCGATTCCAAAAATATTAGGAGGGCCTGGCTCATCAGTACTGAACTCCCCCAGCGGTTTCGCCAGTTTAATCAACCTTACCGTTTTATAGAGCTATACTATTGTATTATGCAATTAAGGTAATGTTATCTATAAATTTATTTTATTTTTTTGTGAAAAGGAAATTTTCTTGCTCAATAGCCTCATTTATTATATATATATGGTCCATTTTATTGTATTATATTTATCATACTTCAAATAAATAAAATAATAATAACGCAAGATATATATCAATAGATTTACTAATTATTTTTTGTATTTATAACTGACCGAATGACATTCAACTTTTGGCACGGATTCTCTCCGATTAAATATTAGCCAGATGTTAACCAATCCGATATTAATTATCATTATTATAACTTTGATTTTATATAGTATAGAGAGATAGTAGTATTTTCTTCATGATGAATTCAATATTGTATATATTGCCACGTGGAAAATTAGGAAAGACAAATTTCGGAATGAGACAACAATTTATTTCAGGCAAGAACAAACTATGAGTGATAAACAAAAGATAAGCAAAAGAGGGAAGTGTACAGAGTATAGCAAAATATAAACATAAAAAAATAATAATCTGCTAATAAAATAATAAATACTTTGTTACAATATCATTATTAGTCGACCTTAAAATATGACGATTTTTATATAGTTTTCTATATTCAATGTTTTGAATTTAATGTCAATAAATCCTTTAAGAAAGATGTGCAATGATATAGTTAAAACCCCTTTCAAATGGACCAAGTAAATTACGAAATATCGGTACTAAAAATTGCAACTTACATTTATTTATATATATAAAGGGCGCTTTTCCCATTAAAATAGACGTCAAAACTAGACGCCACCTATTGACCGTCGCTGTAAACTAGCGGCCTCAAGTCGGTGACAAAGCCACAACACCAGCTTTGGCAAACTGAGAAGTGTCCACCTAGAGACCATGGTTTCGGTCTAATGGCCCTCGTCAGTCTAGGGCGGACTTTATTCCATGAGATCCACAAGGGACCAAGACTGCATACTAATGCAAAATACTCATGTGTTTAAAATCAGCAAATACTAATTCATATATATACTTATGTACATAGTATAGTTATAAGAATTTTAAGATTTATATATTTTTTTATTTAATTTAAACATGTGAGAGGTTTTTATTTTTTTATTTTTTTTTGTAATAAATAATTAATTAGAATATATTACAATAAAAAATAAAATAAAAAAGTAACACCAGCTGGTACCTCACATGTTTAAATTGAATTAAAAAATATATAAATCTTAAAATTCTCATAACTATACTATTTGATACAGAATTAGCTTGCTGTTCTGACTCAAAATTAATTCAAAATCTGTTGTTCTTAATAGTTTACTTTTCCTCTTTTTTCCAAATATAAAAAATTACTATTAATACTTATGTACATATATATACTGTGTATATCTAAAAATATTATACCATATTTTTACATATCTTTAAATAATAAAAAGGCATATATTAAATTGAATAAAATATTTATTTGCCAATATGTCGGTTGGCTGAACGCCAACCTTTGTCATGCCATTTGCATAATGCCAAAAAAATATTGGAAAACCTTTTATTCAAACCAATATATGCCTTTTTATTATTTAAATATTTGATTTTATATTGCTCTATTTTCAGAACCATATATACATATATATTCATTATAAATGTTTATATCATTAATTTTATTAATAATATCTTTAAGACCTAAAACTAACAAAATCGAAAAGTGGATCAGAAAACACCCATTCTATAGTTAGCGTTTCAAGTTTTAAATTTCCTAAACAAATCTAAGCTTTCAAATTAAGAGAAAATTTAGTTGTTGTAAAAAAAGATTTCCCACTAAATAAATAGAGAAATTTCAACTTCCAACGAAATATAAATGTACTTTACTTTGCGAGAGCAATTTTAAAGTTTGGCTCCAGTTAATATTTGAGGAAAAAAACAAAAAGGACGGAAAAGATATCGGTTTGAAAAGCGAAAAGTTTTCGTTTACAGCTCAAAAGTTCAAATCAATTTAAAATACGCCGTTTTTTTTCCACATCGAAACAATGATATTGAGAAAGCAAATTTGAAAATATCTTAAACTTTTACAAGATGAATTCTTTTAGTTCTTGTAAAATGTGTTGAACCTTCTTAAATATTTTTGTTTCTGAAAATATTGATGGTAAGATATACCGTTTACAGTTGTAAATCAGCTAGATTTTATCGAGAGTAAAAAAAATCAGTTTTTACAATATGGAATACATCTGGATGAAACTTTGCCACGCTATCGACTCTAGAATGAAGAGTCACTGTCATATTTACAACACCATTAATGTGTAAATTGATTAAATTTGCATATTAAATTTGAACGAAGACAAAAATCCCTAATCGCTATAGAAGAAGGAGAAACACAAATCGAGAAGAGAAGTGATTCTTTATATATAAAAAAAGTTCTTCTTACAGACTTGTTTTTCTTATACTAAATCAAATTTGATTTTAAAAACCTTTCCGTGATATTTGAAGCAGACAGATAGAGCTTTGCACGCTAAAAAGTTAGATTTGGAAGAGTCACTGATATATACTTATAGACAAATCTTAAGGAAGTTGTACCTATTAGAATGTATGTCGGGATTCAGACAATAACTCTGAAAGTTACACTCATAGACAAATTTTAAGGAAGTTGTACCTATAAGCATGTATGCCGGGATTCAGACAATAACTCTGAAAGTTACACTCATGGACAAAACTTAAGAAAGTTGTACCTATTAGAATGTATGTCGGGATTCAGACAATAAATCTGAAAGTTACACTCATAGACATATCTTAAGGAAGTTGTACCTATTAGAATATATGTCGGGATTCAGACAATAACTCTGAAAGTTACACTCATAGACAAATCTTAAGGAAGTTGTACCTATTAGAATGTATGTCGGGATCAGACAATAACTCTGAAAGTTACACTCATAGACAAATCTTAAGGAAGTTGTACCTATTAGAATGTATGTCGGGATTCAGAAAATAACTCTGAAAGATATTTGATACACAGTTATTGAAGATACACGAGATAACTAAATGTGAACAAAATAGCCTCTTTCTCCTTAAAAGCAAATTGGCGACATCAAAGACATTCCACTTCCTTAAGTTTTGTGTCTATGAGTGTATATTTGACATTATGAATATGCAAAATAGTACGATTAATGGATATTTGAAAAAAAGAACATCTCATGGAGTTTAATCTTATAGAATATACTCAGTCCAGGATATAAAAGCAAGGAGGGGCAGAAACAAGGGCGCGGACCTATGCAGAAATAAATTCTCTATTTTATCCACGATTAAAGGTTACTTCTATATACTAATTCAGTCAATTTATCCCTTTTTACTTATGTATATTGTGTATATTCTCTACTGCTACTATTGTTTTGAAGAAGACAAAGACAAGTTTGTTCACACTTGTGTGTCTTCAATAAAGGTCACTGTAATATATTTCCGAGTTATTGTCTGAATCCCGATATACATGCTAAAAGGTACAACTTCGTTTAAGTTTTGACCATAAGTGTAACTTTCAGAGTTATTGTCTGAATCCCGATATACATGCTAAAAGGTACAACTTCCTAAAGTTTTGTCCATGTGTATAACTTTCAGAGTTATTGTCTGACTCCCGATATACATGCTAAAAGGTACAACTTCCTAAAGTTTTGTCCATGTGTATAACTTTCAGAGTTATTGTCTGACTCCCGATATACATGCTAAAAAGTACAACTTCGTTTAAGTTTTGACCATAAGTGTAACTTTCAGAGTTATTGTCTGAATCCCGATATACATGCTAAAAGGTACAACTTCCTAAAGTTTTGTCCATGTGTATAACTTTCAGAGTAATTGTCTGAATCCCGATATACATGCTAAAAGGTACAACTTCCTTAATTTTTGTTAATGAGTTTATATCATAACTTTTATAAATATATATAGTTCGCGAAAAGATAATTTAAACAAAAGTGCAATAAAGTTTTACAATAGGAAAAATATAAAAAGAAACTAATTAAAATAGTTATATTACAACAACAACAACAACAAAAGCCTTTATTGAGGACCTCTCGTCCTATATAGGATTCGCCAGTTTACAGAGTAATTGAAGAGAAGAGAACTAAGAATACAGAGAGAAACCTATTAGTAGTAGGTATAGTATGGTATTTTCTACACTGTGACTATATACAACAGCAGCAACAAGCCTTTTAAAATAGTTATAATAAAAACGGCACCTTTTAAAATTTATTCAAATAATTTTGTAGTGCATTTTGTGTTATCACTCTAGTACAAAACTTAGAGGTCATGATGATGAAGAATAAGCCATAATTGAGAAAGAAATCAAATTTCATTGTCAGCTAGCATAAAATATGTAAAACAATTATCAAGATGAATAGGAAATTTCAAATCAACAACAAAATTTAATATAAATAAAAAAATATCAAATCAGCAAAGAAAATATAATGATAATAAAAACATTAATTAAAAATTTCAATGGTTGATTTGTTCACTTTTACAATGAGATAAAATTACTTATTTGTAATTTCGCCCGTTGAAGAACGAGAGATTGAAAGCTCGCGGTGTTTTGTAATAATAAAAACTTATTGCGAAAGGTTTTTCGATCTTCTCATAAAATTATATCGCAAAGTTCCTTATATTATATATAATTTCAATATATTTTACTATTATTTGAAATAGTACTATGCAAAAATATATAATATATAAAATGAGTCCATTACAAAAACACACGTTAGAGCAAGTTAAAAGATATTTAAAAAAAACACACAAAAAATGTAGTTAGATCGATTAAACCAAAATAAACCATTCAAGGAAGCCAGGTTTAAATAGAGGAGCAATCCTTTTCTTCGAAGGAGCTCGCGGAAATAATCGTAGAAGAAAGTTCCCGGTAATTGCAACTTGATCTGTGGATTCGCGCTTCACAATATTTGATTTGGCAACCCTTACAAATCGTACATTTGATCAAATACATTCTTATTAAACATTTTACTATTTCCACAAGATTTTATTTATTCATATCATTATACACACTTTTAAAGAATATTCTTGAAGATTTATGGTTAAATTCTGTGAATATTGAAATTTCCATTATAAATCTCTGTTACTAGTTTATATTAGAATTCGATTATACATGGTAAAACCTTTTATTCATGGAACATCGTTTAGTTTTCGTCATTTCTTCGAGTTTTATATTAAAATAATGTGGTATTTCTTCTAGTTAGAGCATCCGCATTCGTCTGTATAGAATTATTTATATCATAAATGACACAAATGAATGACACAACATCAATAATTTTATTTGTACGTATGCATCTTTCGGCCTTAGCCTGCTCAAACTGATGGTCTTTCTCTATTCCATTCCTCGTGGTTTCTTTCCGTAGTTATATGTGACCACATATTAGGTGATTGGTCCTAATATACCTGTATATTGCACATGTATAATGTTTATTGGTCCTGATATCAGAGAAAAGCTTTTAAGGTTTTGACATGTAACGTGCGTAGGTATTTCTTCTTCTTCTTTTTTATCTCCACACTGGGTGAAGTGGAATGCGTCTGCCTTTGTCATTAAGACTGGGAACACTACTCAGTGGCAGGCCGACTTAGCTCCAAAAGAAATGGCTGCCTCTGACATGAAGAACAGACGCCATGTGCAGCCGCTCCTAACATGGAGTACAAACGCTGCTCATCCTGTATTCCTGGATCAGAAGCCCTTACAGGGTACTATCAGCCGGGCCATCTGATCCTAGTCTTTTTAGTGAGCTTGTTACTGCTCCCCCTCCTCCTTTTTTATCCGGGCTTGGGACCGGCAAAGGCGCAGTTTTATAGGTATATAAAACTATCAAATTCACGTACAATGATTATCATGACCTGTACCATGTTTTTGTTACAAGAAGCATCGATTAAAAAGCTATATCTCATAGTTTTACAGTGCTCTCTATTTAAGAGGCGAGTGTCCAGAGCAACAAAGAAAGGACATGAAGGATGTTCTACCACTTAACCGAGCGAGGACCCCAAGTTCTTGGTCACCTCCTCTCTAATTGAATGGGTTTTGTGACACCACCAGAGCAATGATCATTCGGCTAGATGACTAACTTCATTGTCCTTGGCTACCAAGCTGTCGTAGGCGGGAGTCGTTTAATTACATAAGTTGACAACAATTGCCGCCCAGACTTCGTCTTCCATACACTTTCTTCTTCATTGCACATCCCTTCAAACATTCCGGAAACCTTTCTAAATGACACAATAGCTTTTATAACGATGTTTTGTGACAATAAAGATATATTTACATATATCTTCATGAACAAAATATAAGGAAGTGGGGAGTCTTTGATGTCGCCACTTTTTTGGAAGTAGACTGAGGGAATTTTGTTTACATTTGGTTATCGCGTATGTCTTCAACAAAGGTCACTGTAATATCTTTCAGAGTTATTGTCTGAATTCTGATATATATGCTAAAACGTACAATTTCCTTAAGTTTTGTTTCATAGATGTATTATATCTACTCAATCTATAACTATCCATAACGGCAAGAGAAACAACAAGAATGAATGTAAATTTTATGTGAATTATCTGCCTCCAGAATGCGTCTGTGTTATCCGTGAATAAAATATAGTATTAACACATTTGTTGTTCAACAATAATCTAAAGAGAAATAACCAAACACATGGAGACTCCTGGTCTCTCTTTGGAGATTGGATTAGAACTAACCAAGTCATTTCTTGATTAAATAAAGCTGGTTGTATTATCATTGATTTTTCATTGGAGGTTGTAATTATATTTCGCAATTCACAGAATTAATTTTATTCTTCAATCATGTTTTTAAAATGTGATCCTAGCTTCTTCGCCGGAAACCTACTTCTCTAACAAGTTCAATAGCTATTTCTATAATGGCATGTTAAATTAGTAAATTTCACACTCATGGACAACGTATAAGGAAGAGAAAAGTTGTCATATCGCCAGAGGTCAATTTTCTTTTAGAAGACAGAGGCAATTTTGTTCACATTTGGTTATATCATGTGTGTCTTCAATAAAGGTCACTATAATATCTTACAGAGTTATTGTTTGAATCCTGATATACATGTTAAAAGGTACAACTTTCATAAGTTTGTCCATGAGTGTATATTTAAAAATAGATATAGGAAACAAAATTGGAATATTCTTGGCGCAGTTCGTTTATATTTCCTACCACTTATGGAGATTTATGAGCTACATTGGGTACATATAAATATATAAATATTAGAGGGAAAGTCAAATAAACCTACATCACTATTTATACTTTATTTATAAGCCATCAAAATATCTCATTCAACGAAATATAAAAAATGGATTCAAATCATCTCCACACTAACGTCTCTATTCAGGATCCTATAAAACATTCATCTTAAATTTACAACAATTACATCTATAAATATGCAACAAGAAACTCTCTTACATCTCAATCAATATTTAAGGATAAGAACCTGCAATAAAACATCAATAATTTTAGATTAAAGGAAGCAATTTGTGAAGAAATGATTTAAAGCATTTAGGGAGAAGGAGTACGATCTAAAATATGACAATAAATTCAGAGAAGATATATTACATATTGTCTTTGAAAGAGTTTGTTTTAAAAGTTCCACGATTAAAGTTTCCAAGCACACGCGTTGTAAAATATTTAAATAGATTGCCAGAGGTGAAGAACGTGTGGCAAAGAATAAATAATCTTATCAAATGTAACAACATTCAGGTAGGTAGCTGGAGACGTCCAATTAAGGACAAGGTTGAGCGTGCCTAATCCATAGGAGGCACCAAGAATATTGATTCCTCTATCTTCACGAAGAGCTGGCTCATTATTGTCCCTAGTGATTTCAATTAATAAGCTAGCTGGCACAACAGGAAGAGCGTTTCATACCGCACGATTCGTGCTTCTGCGTGCTCTTTCTTTACCATTCATCTACCTAGCACACGGCTCAGCTACTGCACGCCCTTGTAATTGGCTCAATTATGGGAGCTAGATCCGCCCTTGCCTTAGGATTGTTCTAAGTCCTTAGGAGCCTTGGTAGATTTCGAACATCACCCATGGAAACCATAAGATTCTACCTATTTGAATCAACATCATTAATATGTATAAACCTTCATCTCCCTTAACTTATTATTTCTTACTATCCCCAAGCAATCCAATACAAGAACCATACCCATAGATAGTTTGTTGTTATTATTCAATTAATAAGTATAAATAAGGTATTTTTATTTCCAGTAAAGAAATGTATATCGACATTTGAAAAGTATCCCGCATGTGTTTCTTTTAAACGAAAAATCAAAATTTATTTCAAGAAGAAATACCGACTATTTCTAACCTTAAGGATGAGGTATGAAAAGATGAAGTGTGAAGAGTAATGATAAACGGAAAAATAAAAGTGTCCAGGGATGGGAATCGAACCCACAGTGTTCCACTTACCGGGCAGATGCCATGTCCCCTAGGCTACCCTGGACATATATTTTCCGTTCGTAAATGATACATTAATAAGTATAAACCTCCATCTCCCTTAACTTATAATTTCTTACTATCCCTAAGCAATCCAATACAAAAAACATAACCATGGATTGTTTGTTGTTATTATCCAATTAATAATTATAAATAAAGTATTTTTATTTCCAGTGAAGAAATGTATATTAAATTCAATACCTTCTGTAGATATATTTTAAATTATATAGCAACGAATATCTTCTAAGAAACTGATAATTTATCTTATTCCTATTGTACATATTGCCAGACACTTTTTATTTTGTACACAGTTCTTTTCTCGTTTTCTTTCTCTCTTTCTCATTGTTAACATCATATGACTATCCTATTCACGGCCTAAAATATTGTATACACCAATACCTCGCTTTGAGTCGTTTCGTTTTGCGTTTTTTTTTTTTTTTTCTAAGTTGCGTCGCTGCTTAATTTTTACTGATTTTCACTGTGCGTCGTTAGATTTTCGAAGTTGCGTTGTTTTGGATTCGAGTCTTTAATTTTTTTTTTTTTTTTCCCTAAAATATGGCAACACCTTTGTTTTTGATTGCGCCATGCCATCAACATTTTATTTTCACTTTGCGTCGTGTTTTTTTGGAACGTAACCCCGACGCAAAGCGAGGTATGGGTGTATATATGTATGTTATATAAAGGTATTATTTAAAATGTTATATTAAAATATTATTTTATTTAAAAGATATATATTTCATAGATACAAATATTCTGTTAAATCGACCGCCATAGGTCACACTCACCCTATATAAAACCGATTGTTGTTGTTTCCACGTGGTCGGCTCAAAACTTTGTACATTATGTAAATTATCTTTTGTTTTCTTTGTTCACTCGCCTTAAGCCAGGCATTACTTTTTACCAAATTATGTTTTTATATATTCCTTAAGCACAATAAAAGCAATTATACTGATCAAAACCATTTTTATTATTATTCTATCAAGAATTTAACCACGACTGCATCACCAATACCATTTAGTACTAAAAAGAACCAACAAATAACTCCATAGCATAATCCCAAAGATGATCATAAAAACAAGCAGAAAATCAAATCTCTTTTTCTTTTATATAAGATATATATACAAATGTTGAGGCATACATGTATAACAGCGCAAGTGTCCCTAGGGGGAAAACGCGCTTTAAATTGAAATAAAATCAAATTAAGTATAAATAAATTACATGTAGAGAACAGCCATTTGATTACCATTACTATATTGTGATAATATAAAAGAACAAAAAGGAGATTATTGTGTAGAATACGTTTATTTCGCTAGCTTTCGTACGACATCGTTCTCTCTCTACTGAGAGAGAGAGAGAGGAGTTTCCTTTAAAGAAACTATTACCTCAGTAAATTATGGGATTTTATTTATAATTTTACTGAGACGATTATAATATTGTGGCGAAGAAATAATTTATTATTTAATTTAATATTATTCAATGAAAATATTCAACAGTTTATAAAAAATATATTACCAAAAATCTTTTTGGTCGCAGTGGTTACAGCCTAATCCACGCTGACGAGTGCCAACAGCGCGAAACGCGTTCGTGGATGGCTTTTCTTGATTTATCAAGAAATAGGTTTGGCCAAATATCACGGAGCAAAACTAAATAAACGTTTAGTTTATTTTTGCTCCACTAGATGGCGCTCTGCCATCTAAAAAGCACACGTGCTCGTGGTCAGGAGAGATGCCTTCTTTATTTTTAATATATTACTCTGTATTTGTAAAATCATCTTTAAAATATTACTTTGCTTGCTTGCTCAAGATTCTCTAGCTGTAGATAGTTTTGTTGAGTTGTTGATAATTGTCGACTTGTCGTGCTGACGTTATCAATAAATACGCTTACATCTTTAGATATACAAAGACTTGATTTCTACGCTACAATTGGTGGAGATGCTGGGTTCTCGTATTAATGAGTATATTTACATAAAAGGCATAAATATGATGCATATTAAAGTATTATATATACTTTTAAATATTATAACCAGTCGAAGAGCTGTTACACCCGAAAGCTTGTATTACAATGATAACAGAAACTCTTCCCTCAGCGAATATAATTTATAAATCACCGAAGGTATTATATTATTAACTTTCACAAATATTCGTCTACTTCTACCTACCATGATTATCATGACCTGTACCACATGTACCATGCCATCGGGGAACAACAACAATTAGTTTTTATAGGGGAAGCGTGAACTCTGGCGGTCGATTTAACAGAGTATTTGAATCTATGAAATATAATTTTAAATAAAATAATATTTTTATATAACATATATATATACATCAAAATATATAGAAATTTTATAATAAAAATATTTTCTATAATTAACAAAATGCATCGAATTCTATACAAATTTTCTTCAATAAAAAAATATTAATATATTTTTTTAAAAAGCGCTACTTAAAATTTAATAAATATATTATTTTAAAATAATTTGAGAGGAATTTGTGTGTCCCCAATATAACAAGGTGTATATATTAGAAAAGGTTGTCTCCACCCCGAGTTGGACCAATTACCGACGAGATAGGCTCAAAGGATGCAGACGAAACAAAAATTGGCGCCATTTCTCGAAAGGAACTTCACTCAATTAAATCCTACCCTTGGGTTATTAAAATTGGCAACACGGATCCAACAATGTTGATTAAAGATGATTACAATAAATTTAGCCTAATTTCTCCTTTAACTTTAATTAATCGAGAAGAATTGTTTTGAAATGATTGCCGCCATTTTGGAAAGATTTATGTCGTTTGTTATGGAATTTCTCGCCATTAATATATGTATATAAGAAGCTCTTTAGAAATATAATATTGTGTTCAATATAGTAGCACTCATATTTCATATTTATTATTATATTTTAAAATGTTATTATTTAATAAAATACATATTATTATTTTGAAAATAGAGCAATCCATAAATAAAGCTCTAATTAAAAAGGCATATACACCAATACCTCGCTTTGCGTCGTTTCGTTTTGCGTTTTTTTCGAAGTTGCGTCGCTGCTAATTTTTACTGATTTTCACTGTGCGTCGTTAGATTTTCGAAGTTGCGTTGTTTTGGTTTCGAGTCTGTAATTTTTTTTCCTAAAATATGGCAACACCTTTGTTTTTTTATTGCGCCATGCCATCGAAATTTTATTTTCACTTTGCGTCGTTTCAATTTGCGTCGTGATTTTTTGGAACGTAACCCCGACGCAAAGCGAGGTATGGGTGTATTGGATCAAAATACCATTTATTTTACCAATATTTCAGTTGGCTTAACGCCAACCTTTATCAAAATATTATAACATATTTAATGTGTGTCAACAACAAACTCAGCGCCACATAACGTCAACAGAATTAAGTTTTAAAAATATTTAAAATTATAAAATTTAAATAATAAATATTTTTAAAACTTAATTCTGTTGACGTTATGTGGCGTTGAGTTTGTTGTTGACACACATTAAATATGTTATAATACCTTGATAAAGGTTGGCGTTCAGCCAACTGAAATATTGGAAAATTAAATGATATTTTGATCCAATATATGTCTTTTTAAATAATTATTATTATTTATTAATAAATATTATCGATTTAGAGAGATCACAAATTTACTCTTGCGTAATATGTGTATTAAAATAATAAAAAAGTCGGTGGACGAGTAGGTAACACCCTCGATTCCCGACAGTCATTAACAGGGATCGAATCCCACGTAAACATTTTGTTTTAATATGTGAATAACCTTCATGTATTATTCATTGTTGTAAATATCATAAACTAGGTTGTTCTTGTTGAGTGGTACCTAATAAAGTGTTTTTGAACAAGAACAAGAGTTCTCATTACAAATAGTGAATAAACTTGAAACAAAAAATCACAAAAGAGATGTTCATTATATTAAAATAGATGATAATTTATATCAATATTCTTATTTTATTATTATTTTTAATATTGAAAGTTTATTTTCAATTTTAATATGAGAATATAATAAAAAAGCCTTTTTATATATTAATGAAAACAATTTATAGATATAAAATTTTGATGAAATTTAAGGAGTATTTGAATATGAATTCTCACAGCCATAATGTTAATGTTATCAGCCGAAAAAATAACGTGTTTATAAAAAAACGTTAGGTACAAAATATAAAAGAGTAAACCTTATTTGCATAGTTTCAAGAAATTCTTGGAACGTATATGTAAATATAAGCATCATTTGCCATTCACTGTTAATTCTTTAGTATGAATGCTCTTTCTCGCTCTTATTCTATCTAAGAAAAAGCATACAATCGTTTTTAAGAGTCCATCATGAAACTTACCAAAAGAGACATCATTTTATTTAAAAATTCATTAAAACAATGCATTTTGGTACATATTCTCAGTACATCACGTTATGGGGGTGATAAAGAATGTACCACAACATCATTTTGAGCAATTTCGGCCGATTTCATAACCTTTCTCGTAGATTGTTATGAAATCGAAGCCACCCCTGTATTGATGAGGACCATGGTATGAAACCATGGATACAGGTTGTTGATTTTTTGTCTGAATTTTCTAAAACTGGTGTTATGTTGTATTCTTCATCATCATCATCATGTTTTCTGTACAGGGATAATAAACCAAAATGTATTGTTTCTATCTATACAGAAATATAATTATCACCGTTTTTAAGAGTCCATCATGAAACTTGCCAAAAGAGACACCATTTTCTTTAAATATTCATTAAAACAATGCATTTTGGTCCATAATCTCAGTACATCACGTTATGGAGGTAATGAAGAATGATCCATAACACCAGTTTGGGCAATTTCGGCCGATTTCATAACCCTTCTCGTAGATTGTTATGCAATCGAAGCCATCCGTGTATTGATGAGGGCCATGGTATGAAACCATGGTATATAGGTTGTTGATTTTTTTGTCTGAATTTTTCAAAACTGATGTCATGTTGTATTCTTCATCACTATTATGTTCTGTACAGGGATGATAAACCAAAATATATTGTTTTAATGTATTGTGTTTCCTTTGGTTACATAAATACCATACTACCGCAGCATTTTGGCATCTATGCAAAATCTCACCCTCACGTGTTTTCACTCTCAATATAAATAGCCATCTCCCTCGCCCACTCTTAGATTATAATTTTAACTGTTGAAGAGCGAGAATTCGAAAGCTCGCGGTGTTTTTATAATAAAGAAACATATTGTGTAAATTTAATCATTCCTTCAGAAAAAAAGTGTCTTTACAAAACATTTTTATTCTCTAGATTTCAGGCACGTACGCCCTTCTACAGGAGAAAACCTGGTATAATGATACGCCAATAGAACACGAGTTAAATATAATCGGATACTATTTTACATAATTTTATAAAATTCTATAGATATACATTTTTATATTAACTATTATACAAATTACAAAACTATTTAAAAGCATAAGATTCTTTTTGATATTAAACAATTTCTACTGCCCTTACTGCAATGGAAAAATTAATGAGAGGGCCCCTGGCTCATCAGTGGTGAGAGGGTTCACCACTGATGTGCCAGGCCCTCTCATTAATTTTTTCATTGCAGTAAGGGCAGTAGAAATTGTTTAATATCAAAAAGAATCTTACGCTTTTAAAATAGTTTTGTATTTTGATAACAGATGGCGCGCTAGTGCATCATATTATACAAATTGAGACAACACATTTTAAAATATATATCTCTAATTAGAGGACAAACAAATAAATAAATATAGGCCACCAGAAAATAACTAAGGAAGCAAGGAATACATAGTTAGGCTGTAGTTATCATTATTGCGTAAGGTTTTTCGAATATTTTTAAAATAAAACTTTATGTTATATATATTGTAGCACGAGGAATTAATAATTTTATTAACAGAATATAAATTTTGATATTTGCTACTCTGCAAACTTCCTTCATTGCTTTCCTTGGGTTTTATAAATTTTGATTTGTTCTTGTGGCCTCAAAATAAGTTTTTGTGTCATCCTGAAGGCATTCCTTATTCACTTGATACGCGAGCACCTCAAAAACAATCTTGTTCCCCGAAGAAGTTTGGCGAGTTGCCTTACGAAATATTGGAAAATTAAACTTTATGATCCATTCCTTATTCACTACGTGACAATATATTAGCATACAGTTACGAGCGTCATGCGTTCTTCATCTCTGTCACCGTTTGCTTTTTTTTTTTTGGAATGGCGCTCTCCTATTGGTTCGCTACGATGGCGCCGCCACTGCGCGAGACACTTTGTTTTTGACTTTGCCCCCCCCCCCCCCACTCGCTTTTTGGTTTTTGTAACTATTGTGTTGGAGCGGGTCGCTCCTTAAATAAATGCATATATTAGTTAATAACTAAATGGAATCCTCTCTTTCTTTTTCCCAGTAAGAGACGCCTACGGAAGCCAACAGTACATAGACAGATAAAGCACATAGGCTATAGTTATTAACTAATATATGCATATATTTAAGGCGCCAATTTATAATTGTAACAAATAGTATTTGAATAAAAACATTCAATCGGGTAAAACACGGGCGTTAATGATCCAACAGGTCCACTTGTCTAAATTAAAACACGGGCGTTGCCCGGGTCATTCGGCTAGTGTATATACAACAACAAAAAGCTTTATTAAGATATTTCAGTCTTATACGGATTCTCCAAGCACAGAAATGTAGGGTATATACAAGAATAACAGTAATAACAACAACAAAAGTACCTGCTATGACCCTTTGGTCTTATACAACTTCTCCAAGTAGAAGAGGGTATATACAATAGTTACAATAATAGTTGCTGGGGAACTAGAGTATTAACATGGGTAGATGTTATTATATCTCTTGAGGAAAGATTACGCGACAATAAAGTTGGGATATCCAGCAGGTTAAGAAAGTCTCCAAGGTGGTTGGTGCGAATGTTTAGTTCACCGTATAAAATTATCTCCAGTCCAATGTGTATCTTGATCGTAATATATATAATCTCTAATATATATATATATATGTCATAATATATACTCTTCCAGGAATAATAAAGCAAACCTACAGTAAACCCAGAAAGAGACGGGCGGGTAAGGACCGGTCACTTTAGACCTCAGCGACATTCCAAGGGGCGACTACTGGGCCCCGTTACTTGGAACCTCGGGACTTTTAAGACAGTTGGGGATTGTGTGCGACACGAACGGCCGCCCGGCTTTGCCAGGCCCGGCTCTCTCTCTCTCTCTCTCTGGTTGTCTGGGTTCCTCTTCCAACTTGTGGTGTGTTTATTTCTCTTTCCCCACCTTATTATATTGCCACATATATATAGGTTTAGAATCTAATAAAATATATTCTCTTTAAGTATCATTCCAAGGCAGTTTCATTTGAAATAGGTATTTTATATATCAATTGATATCTAAAAATAAAATATGCAAATACATTCATAAATTTACTAATATATATTTATTATGAGACCATATTTGTGGAAGAACTTTGTCCGATGCAATACCTTGAAATTATATGTATGTACCTCTACAGACCTTTAAGCTTATGTCCATAGGTTCACTAAACACCCCTAAGCTGCCTTCCATAGAAAATACAGGTTATATCCCAATCCAATACAATGGTAGAGCGGTCTAGAGATTAATTTGGCGAAACCGCTGAGAGGGTTCACTACTGATGAGCCGAGCCCTCTCATTTAATAACTTATATCATTGCAGTAAGGTCTGTGGAGATAGTATTTGATGCTATTATTGAAAGTAAACACATTGCCAGTAAATGTATTTGTTACAAACATGCAAATACGTTCAACAAGACAAATTTATATTGAGCTAACATTTGCTTATAAAATTAATCGCGTTATTGTATTATATTATTTATTCTGAAAAATATATAAATTTATTTCACTTTAAATGTGTTTAATTTATTAACTAATAGTAACTTCTGTTTTTTTAATACGCTCAATAAAATATTAAATAATTTTTAAAAGAGGAAAAACTAAGAAAGAAAGAGGTAATGATTGAAAATCTTAAAAACTAAATTTCACATTTTTATTGAAGACAGTGTACATTTAAGCTGTACATTGCTCCCTATAGGGGGGTCGGTGGAAGGCTGGTTAAACCGTTTGGTTTACGACCACTACGACCCGGGTTCGATCCCCGCATTGGACACTTTTTTTCTGTTTAAAAAAAAAAAAAATGCTCCAATGGCCCCCCGATTCTTGCAAAAGTCCAACCCCACCAACGAGTGCAAGTAACCAAGCGGGGCTCTGGCACATTTGTAAGTGCAAAGTCGAACTGCTTTCACATGTGTAGACATGTGGTGCGCTTACAGTAAAAAAAAAGCAGTCGCTAACTACCCACCATGATTATCATGGCCTGTACCACGTGTACTAGGGATAAGCAAAAAAAAAAAAACAATCATTAACATCAATAAAATAAGCAAACGATAACAGGATTGTTTACTTTAGTCATTCCTGTTAAATAAATCAACAACAACCTAAATCAATGGTCAAATCTATATAAAACATTTCTATTATATCACAGATGCCTAGTCAAGAAAACACCCAACGTTTAATTGTAATTCAAATGCAATGACATCTATATAATGAACCAATAAACAAAATACTTTCAAATCATTTTTTTTTTCAATAAAAATATCGTTTTTCACAACCACTCTTCCTTTCAAAAAAATTTAATTATTTTCGAGATACGCATTTTAAAGACATGTCTGAAAAATCTTTCACATCTCTTGATTTCTTATTTTTTATAGGCATCTCTTTCATTAAGGTACTTGGAAAATAAATTTCTAGGAAGCAATTAGCAACACGGGTTAATTAAGAAATGGGGAGAAAAATTTTTTGAGAGAAAAAAAATACCAAATTATTCAAGGAGAGAGCGAGTATCATAAGACTACAATTTAACCATTAATACAACTTGATGTAGGTTTTATACAGAACGCTGACTTTTTGTCAAGCAACCGATCTTTTAAAAATGGTTTGGTCATTTTGATTAAATACTTCTGATGAATAATGCAACCACGTTCTCCATTCTAATTGGTCGCGTCGTCTGCTTCCTCATTTTTGCTTCTTTTTTTTTCTATACAGTGTTCGGGCTGTTAATTGAAATTTCTAAATGATTCAAGCATGATGTGGTTTCAACCTCATCATTAAGGTAATTAAATTCTTGTTTCTACGGTAAATCAATTTGGATTATCCTCTGAAAACATATCTGATCATGTACCTTATGTTTAATATACATGGCTATAAACGAATTTAAATTTCATTATTTCTTTATCTATTTCAACACACAAAACGTGATATCACTGCTAGGGATAATTGAGTCACAATTTACATTTTTAAACAGAAATAGTTATAGACTCAAAACAGTTATAAACTAATTTTTATTAGGTAATAAGACATATTTTAGAGTTTTCCCCCCTCTATTCGAAGAATTAATATTTGAATATTAGGTTATAAAGCTTTCATATATGGAAATTTTGCTAGAACGATATTGATCTATAAAACAAAGGTCGCTTCTCAAATCAAAACAGGCGCTAAAAGAGTCACATCTAGCGCTTATTTTTATTGGAAATGCTATGTTGATGTTGTTGTCGTGTCCAATGAAAAGTCTCAGATATCTCCATGCATCTCTATCACAGCAGCAGCAATATCCTCTATCTTGGGTGTGTAAAGCTGCTGCTCTGGGTCCATGCCAATTTTCTGTTGTTGTTGTCGTGTCCAATGAAGAGCTTCAGATGTCTCCAGGCATCTCTATCACAGCAGCAGCAATATCCCCTATCTTGGGTGTGTAAAGCTGCTGCTCTAGGTCCATGTCAATTTTCTGTTGTTGTTGTCGTGTCCAATGAAGAGCCTCAGATGTCTCCATACATCTCTATTACAGCAGCAGCAATATCCACTATCTTGGGTGTGTAAAGTTGCTGCTCTGGGTCCATGTCAATTTTCTGTTGTTGTTGTCGTGTCCAATAAAGAGCCTCAGATGTCTCCATACATCTCTATTACAGCAGCAGCAATATCCACTATCTTGGGTGTGTAAAGTTGCTGCTCTGGGTCCATGTCAATTTTCTGCAAGACTGCGGCCATTACTGGGCATGACAATATGTGAGTAGGTGTTAGTTCCACATACGGACAGTTGTTGCCTGTCCTATAGGTTCTTGTGACATCTGGATGTAATTTATATCATTCATATTTGGATTATATAAAATTTGATGTTATATATACCTTTAGAGAAAGAATGCTGAGTTCTTTCTAGGTTTATAATACAATTATGATATTTTACATTAAATGGGTTAATACATTACTATTATGCAACATTTGCAGTAAATATATCAGTACTAAATATCTATCAAGACAAAGGTCTATTTCAATCTTGGCAAAAGTAGTAATGTAAAACCCAATGCATTAGCTTTTCACATATTCAGGAAAACAGCACAGACAATAATCGTAACATAGATGATTGATCCAACTTGAAGAAAGGTTGATTTAATCTCCACTTTTGTAGATAACTGTTATGTTTACTTCTGTATCTGGGAGAATTCTGTATGGGACGATTATCCTTAATAAAGGCTTTTTTTGCTGTTGCATAAATAACTTTCAACATTATCATTGGAATAATAATACCTGTTAGCACGTCTCCTTTGAAGTTTCTTCTAGAAAAAAACGAGCTGTGACTCAATTCGATTCAATTCGATTTATTTCAAACAACAAAAGAGAATTACATTACGATTTAATGCGATTTAGTTGTATTTATAACACAAAAGAAAACAGAAGAAGAAAAAAAAATGATGATAAGAAACAATAAAATTCTATAAATATGAATTATAATTAATTAATAAAATATACAATAATAATAATAAAAACCTAACAATACTAATAATTATTTATATATCCAGATATAATAATATTTATTTATCGTATTCGTTAGGTTTTTAAGAAGGTGTGATATTTATAAATGTATTTTAATGAATGTGCTTTTGATTACCTACATTAATTGGATGGATTGGACTTTCGCAAGAATCGGGGACGAATGGAGAAATAAATTATTCAGAAAAGAAGATGTTCAATGCGAAATTGGATTCTGAAAATGGTTGTCAAAATTCAACAGTGTTTTATAAGTATAGGTATTTGAATCATTTTTGTTTACATGTACTTACTGTTTGGGTTGGACCTTTTACAAATCTCGGATACTATTACTTAAAAGTGCTTAATACGGGATTCGAGCCTTTGTCGAGGTTGTTAAAAATCAACAATTGCATAACACTACGTCAGCTACATTTTGAAATCAAATCAGAATTCACGTATCTACACTCATGGACAAAACTTAAGGAAATTTTACCCTTTAGCATGTATATCGGAATTCAGACAATAACTTTGAAAGATATTTGTTACACAGTGACCTTTATTCAAGACACACGAGATAACCAAGTATGAACAAAATTGCTTCTGTCTCCTTCAAAAACAGACTACAGGTGACATTAAATACTTTAGTTTTGTCAATGAGTGTAAACAGAATTTTATTGAAAATCAAAATAGACGCGAAATAAGTCCGAGAGAGTTTAAATGACCTGTCAGCCAAAAAGGACCTACTGTACATCTACACTAAATCCTGTTCCATATATCGCAGAATCTATTTATTTGATGATGATGATAAAAATCAATACATAATCGAATCGTTGAATCTGTTACCAATGAATTAGTTGAAAAACTTCAGCCAAATCACATACTATCTAAACTCTCTCAATATAAAAATACCACTTAACTACTTCACCTAACTACAGAGAGGTTAATTCAGGTCAATCAATCAGGAAGAACAAAGAGAAACAATTAATCGTGAGTGGGTGGAAGTGGGCAATTTTATATTTAGAGGGAACTGAGAGCCCCCTAGTGGCCAGCACCTCGTAAAATTGGCAGACGCCTAATTTGTAGGGCCATTTCAACCGCGAGCTTTCGCCTGGGGAGTCCATAACGATCTGGTAACTGACAGGCCAAACCTTTAATTAGATGAGATTTCACTGGCTCTCTCTCTCTCTCTCGGCGCTCTGATTTCTCTCTCATTTTTAAAGGTTTCCAATGAACTCACCGTTATCTTATTATACATAACTGTTTTAACGGGAGGTTTGATTCGATGTGGAAAATTGCGCCATCTATTGATTGAAAATATAACTATTTTTTTAAATGAAAAAGAAGTAAAAACATTAAGTTAAAAATTTAATTTTGTGGTAAAAAATATAAAAATAGATTATAATAATAAGGACACCCGCTAGTGGATACCTCTCTACAAAGGACAGTTTTCATTTTACAAATTTACTATTTTCACAATTTAGCAACTCTCCGGTAAGAGGACACCTCTCCCTAAAGGACATTTTAGCTCTGCAATTAGGTGTCTTTTACAGGGAGGTTATACTGTATATATATATATATAGAATATATATAGAATATACAAAATTGCAGGAGGATGGGTATTCATGTACCTAAAATGGCACCTCTCCTTTTAAAAATGCATTTTATTTATCACCCCAGTGAAATCGTGACTTTTCCTTTACTGATGAATACCGAAATATTGGCAAATAAATCTTTTATTCAATCCAATATATGCCTTTTTACTATCTAATATAATTGAATATGAGTAAATATAATGCGATATCTATACATAAGTGATATAAAGATAAAGTACGAATGTTTCTTTTTAGAAAGCGTCTTGCCCGAAAGCATGTAGATCGTTTCTTATATAAAACCCTTTTCCCCGACCTGTCTTTCTTCTCCTATAGCGTGCCTCTCCTGAAACCCCACATACCATATAACATGAATATATTTGTATATGAGGCAATAATGAGCCATCTATACATAATAGATATAACGATAAAGCACGAACATTTCTTTTTAGAAGGCCACTTGCCCGAAAGCTTGTACAATCGTCCTTTTATAAAAGAAGCTCTTCTCCCCAAACTGTGTTTCTTCTTAGACAAAAAACATGGTGAAGGAAGACGCAAGCTTTCGGGTAAAAACCCTTCAACAGGCGAGCGCGACTTATAAGAACTATGGTACAAATTGTAGGAAGGAATATTTATATACCTTATATACATATATATTATATATATATAATATATATATTCCTTCCTACCAATTGTACCATAGTTCTTATAAGTCGCGCTCGCCTGTTGAAGGGTTTTTACCCGAAAGCTTGCACTTATGCATCAATAAAAGAAACTCGTCTTCCTTCACTATGTTTATCGTCTAATTTCAATCCAGGAAGAATTCTTTATCTATATGTGTTTCTTCTCTAGCAAATAGGGAAAATATCGTTATCTTAACACAATATACCAGTTAACTATTCAAATATTTTGTTCCAACTATATTCATATCAATTTCTCATTAACTATCTATTAACTATAAACATCCCAATTTAATAAAGACATACTTTCCTATTCAAAATAGTTTATTTTGTTTTATTTTCCCCAAGTGGGATATGTTTCATATTAACCAATATTTAATTATAAAGTTGTATATAATAGTGGAGAGATTCATAATATGCCTGGTATTTTCATCAACAAATTATAAATTGGTTTTAAAACTATTTCTTATACTATTAACTACTCAATATATTATGCCGGAATATCTAATTAGGTTTTAATTGTTTTATTAAAAACAGAGAGAAAGACATACCACTAGCATAGCGTTTTTTTATTGTTTTATATTTGAATATACACCTATCCCCCGATTTACACGGTACATGTTTTACACGTTTTCGCTTTTACACGGTTTTCCAAATAAGTTTGTTTTTGTTTTTATCGCACTATACTAAAATGCGATATTCTACTCTATACTACCTATGTTGAAAAGAATATTGGGAGGCTCTGATTCATGAGGGGGCAAATACCTATTCAGATCTGACAGTTTAATATACACCTATCCCTCGATTTACACGTTTTTCTCAGGAACGTATCTACCGTGTAAATCGGGGGATAGGTGTATTATATTTGCGCTTGCTTTGTAACATTAGTTATATTTAGTTATTAAATTTATACTTTATTAGCTCTCTATTCCTTATTTATTTTTGTAAATTTCTATATTTTTTTCTATATAAATGGTGAGTTAAATATTTGCTTATGACTCGTAATGTAGATGTTGTACTAAATTTGAAAAGATCGCATGAAAACACCTTTGAAAACCTCAGTTCACAATTTAGTGACTTATATTTTCAGCGACTCAAATATAAAAGATGAAAAGAGAGTATATTGGAAAAGATTAATAAGTAAAAGAGCACCTCTCCCTTTAAAACTGCATTAAAACAATGTATTTTGTTTATAAAATATCCCAGTTTAGAATGTGAAGGCGACGATAAAGAATAAATCACAAAAATAACGTTTGAGAATTTAGAAGAAAAAAGACAATCTCTATACAATGGTATCTGTCTATGGCCCTCATCAGTATTTGAGGTTGTTTAATATATTTTAAAGGGAGATGTTCCTTTCGCGGTATATGAATAAGATCCTCCCGAAAAATGCATTATACTCAAATATATGTATGTGAAAACTGTTAAAGGTCTTCCAAAGTGCAGAGAGGTACTGGAAAACTCTCCACGCCCTGACTGTCCCTCTCGGTTACTACAGGTTTGACCCTCGGTTACCACAACTATAGCGAGAGTCGACAGGATCTCATCACAGATAAGTCGACAGGACCTTATCACATGTATATGCTCATGGACAGAACTTAAGGAAGTGGAAAATCTTCGATGTTGCCGGTGGTCTGTTTTTTAAATAGACAGAGGCAAATGTGTTCACACTTGGTTATCTCGTGTATTTTCAATAAAAGTCACTGTAATATCTTTCATAGTTATTGTCTGAATCTCAATATACATGCTAAAACGTATAACTCCCTTAAAGTTCCGTCTCCATGAGTGTATATATAGATGGAAATGTGAAAATGGAAAGCGATTCTTTAACATTTTTAACTCTTTCTTTATTTAAAAAAAGAGGATATTCCTAAAGATAGAAGCTTCGTATTTTGTGAGTTTTAAACAAAATGGAGAAACAGGAAACCCCCAAATGAAGCAGCGACAATAGAGAAAGTCTGTGTAAGAGATGAATATCACTCCATCTCCATTCCTCATCCTTCCCAAATAGAAGAAGGCTCCAACGATATAAACAGCTCTGGCGTCCTTTCTGAAGTGTTTCTAAATTCTTTTATATCAACATCTGCTCGGCCTTCTTTCTTTTCAGGACGCCGTGTCTCTCTTTAGAGATATAAGGATAGAATTTGCAAATATACTTTTATAAACCTCTCTTTAGCGACCATCTAATGAACGACCTTCAGAATCAAAATAGACTCTTTAGTTGTTTGACCAGAAAGATAAATACAAAGTTTTTTTTTTGCTTATCCCTAGTACACGTGGTACAGGCCATGATAATCATGGTGGGTAATCCCTAGTACACGTGGTACAGGCCATGATAATCATGGTTGGTAGAAGTAGGCGATTGCTTTTACTGTATGTGACCCACATGTCTCACATGTGAAAAGCAACGAATATTTTTTTCTTTATTTGACTATAATTACTACAGGCTTTTTTGAATATCAGTTATTTTTCAGGTGTTATATTAGCAAACATTGATAAGGCACAATTTGGATTATAGATTTCAGTAGTACTTTGTCTGATGATGGTAACAACGCTGTTGCTAAAACGTCACACACTATTTATTTGGTCTTATTACCTTGTGTTTATTAGAAAACATTCCTATCCTATGACAATTTTTTTGACAATTAAAGTAAATTTATTGACAACTCATTCAATATTTACAAAATAAGGAAGAGATCACAAAAATAATTAGAGAAAATAAAAAGATAGCAAAAATCGCGTTCGAACCAGGGACATCAGGTTCTAAAGTCTAAAGCTTTCGCAGCTATCCTATGTCATTTCATATCTATGCAAATAATAATTCTTATATATATTTCGTTCTATATATAATGATCGCCTTATTTACATATTGTCGAGGAACTGGGAATTTCGAAAGTTTGTATTAATGATAGAGCCTTGTAAAACCTTTCTTCAACTTTTCGTTCTAATTTTCTTTTTAATAAAACAAAGAAAAATTGAAAACAAAATCTATTGTATATAAGATATTGAATTCAATATATTAGTTACTATTGTTAGAATAGGTTTTATAATGGTTAATATAGAAAATCAACAATAATTTTCATTTTATTAAAACCCAAGAAACATGACTTCTAGCTATGTCATTATTCTCCAAACGGGCTTATTATAAATAGAACAAAAAAAAAAGGAACTTTTTACTATGTAAATTCCCTAAAAAAAGAGACACTGATCGAAAGCTTGCTTCTTTATTTTAATAAGAAATAAACATAAGTGTTAGGTTTCTAAGATATATTTCATAAAATATATGATATTGGATTCTGATGATATGAAAGGTATGTGGATACCCTATATATCAGCACCTTAATCACTACAAAAAAACTATATTAAAGAGAGAATGAAAGCCTTCCAATATATCGCTTATTCCTCATATTTGCATACTCAAATATGTTAATATGCATATAAGTAAATATCTGAAAACGAAACTAAAAAGGAATACAAATGAAATTAAGGATCAAAATTTCACAAAAGGTGTTATATATTGAAGTTTAAATTGATATCAGTTGATAAAAAAATTATTTGAAGTAACTTATTCATTTAAAAAACGCTTTAAAAAGATGAATATCTTTTAAGATCACACATTTCTTCATATTTGCATATTCAAAAAGCTAATATGCATATAGGAACACATTCATAAAATATAAAAAAAGGAACGAAACGAAAATATTTAATATCATTTTTTTTTAAAGAGAGAGACATATATTAGTGTCATATATTGAAAAAAAAAAGAACAAAGGTAAATAGATGATATGATAAAGGAAAGAAAAGATTGTTCTAAAAGGAACATTTAAAAGAAGGTGGTGACATTCAAGGATGACATCGCAGTTGCCCTTGGCAATTTCAATAAGGTCCTATTAAGACACGGGTCGTCGTAGCAACCAGCCCGCATCCCATAATTGGCGCTCCCCAACATAAAAAAAAACTGAGGATGGTAAAAAACAAGAATGGAGATCAAACAAAGCTCCGATTGTTCGGCGACGTCCTCTTGAGTCGTGGCTGCATTGTTGTTGCTAGGATCAATTAGCAGTGGTACCAGATCGGAAGTGTACTGACCTTCTCATAGAGTAGCTGAAAAATCACAGAGTAACCAGTGTTGCTAATTTGATTTTTTCTTTAGTTAGTTTTTTTTTAGAATTTTGCTGATTGCGTGATTTCGATTAGAGTTGAAGAAATATTTTGTTGGCAAATTTTTCTTAAAATATATTGGATTAAAGAATGATATCGTTTTAATTATTGAGTTATTTTCTGATATTTTGTGATAATTAGCAGTAGTATCAGATCGGAAGTGTACTGACCTCATTGAGTAGCTGAAAAATCATAGAGTAACCAGTGTTGTTAATTTGATATTTTTCTTCATTTTTTTTATTATAATTAGAAATTTGTTGATTGCGTGAATTTGATTATAGTTGAATGAAAATATGTAAGAAAATTTTTGAAATATATTCGATTGAATATAGAGAGATTAATTAATTCATTGAGTTAATTTCTATAAAAGACAAATTGCACATATGTGGCATTATAGTAACAATTAGTAGTGGTATCAAATCGGAAGAGTTCTACTGACTTCATTAAGTGACTGGAAAATTGCAGATAAACACTATTGCTAATTTGATTTTTTGTCTTTTTTTTTTTTAATTTTAATCAGAGTTTTCCTGCGTGAAATCGATATTTTAAGAAATTCAGATTGGCGAATACATTTATTTTTTAAATAATTGTTTGAATATTGATATTAATCTGATTATATAAATATTTTCTGTGATGGAAAATAACATTATATCAATAGTAACACACTAAAAATAGCACCAGATCGGAATGGTACTAACCTTTTTCATAGAGTAGTATAAAATCACAGAGTAACCAGTGTTGCTAATTTGATTTTCCATAAGTCGTTTTACAATCACAAGCCGCATTATATTATATTGTATTATAAATTACTTTATGTATTATTTACGAACGGAAAAATATGTCCAGGGTAGCCTAGTGGACATGGCATCTGTCCGGTAAACGGAACATTGTGGGTTCGATTCCCATCCCTGGACACTATTATTTTTCCGTTTATCATTACTCTTCACAATTCACCCTTCCATACCTCATCCTAAAGGTTAGAAATAATCGTTATTTCTCCTTGAGATAAATTTTGATTTTTCGTTGAAAAGAAACACATGCGGGATAGTTTTCAAATGTCGTTTTACATAATTATTTTGTTTTCGTGATTGACGCTTTGCTGCTTGCTCGTGAATTATATGCTATTAGAGATGTTTCTGTTAATAGATACATCAATTTTTATATTAGTTTATTATTGAGGTTATACTTCGATTATTGATATATTCTTTGTGATGGGAAATGATGCATTTAATATTATAATGATACATTATAATATTGTAAATAAATTATCAGATTGTATATTTGTGAATAGAGATTAAATTGAAAGCAATTTTTCAGCTAATATGTAAGTTAGTGAAAGACTTTTTTAAATTTATTTCTTTTAAGTTTATTAAATAGAACAACCCTCTCTCTTTGGAGAAGCGCGCGCCTTGGCGTGTTCCTTTAACGTACTTTTTTTTCGTTATTTTTAACACTCTATATATTTCTCTCTCTTCCTGTTTTGTAAATTTAACAATAAAATCTCATTACAATTGCACTGTCTGTCTCTTATCTCTAAATACGACAATTTTCATACTGTATATACTCCAATGAGAGAGTACATAGGTACTTTGCAGGCCTCTCTTGGAGGTGGTCGTTTATTAGAGGCTAGATTAGATCAGGTCATTTTTGTGATTTTTCGAACTTGTCGTTCTTTGAGATGTTCGTTCATCAGATATGTACCTATGAAAATTTTACTTTTTTAATAATAATTTTGAATGTAAGGAATTTGAAACTATATGCTGTTTATAAAAAAAAAAGGTTGCGGCGACTTATAAATTTTCGCAACTTTACTAGTAAGTGATAAAGAATGAACCACATCACTAGTTTTTGGATATTTCAGACAAAAAACCAACCTGTATATCTGTATATAAGTTATTTTGTGGAACAAATATCTTTTTGATATCATTATTATTGTCTTTGAACATCCACTAACTGTCTATTACTCTGTTTTTTTAAACACGATGGTCTACAGTCAAAAGTTTTATTTTTATAATAATAAACATCTCCTCAGCCACAAACAATATTATAAAAGAAATGTTTATAGTATGATGCATTAGCGCGCCATCTGTTATGAAAATTCTAAACTATTATAGACGCGTATGATTCTTTTTAAAAATTAAACAATTTCTACTGCCCTTACTGCAATGGAAAAATTAATGGGAGGGCCTGGCTCATCAGTGGTGAACCCTCCTAGCTTAAACTGGCGCAACCGCTGAGAGGGTTCACCATTGATGAGCCAGGCCTTCCCATTAATTTTCCATTGCAGTAAGGGCAGTAGAAATTGTTTAATTTTTAAAAAGAATCATACGCGTCTATAATAGTTTCGAATTTTCAAAATAAATGCTCAAAAAAAATTAGAGTGGAATTAGACGTGATTTGAGGGGATATCCTGTAGAAATTATGTTCCAAGCAATAACCCAGACAGATTTCGCCATAAAAAAAAAAAGATTTTTTATCCAGTTTAAAGGAAAACATCATTGGACGGGGTTCTTGCAAGCTTTCGGCTGGGATTGCTCCTTTTCTATACCTTCTATTGAGCTCCTTAATCTTTTCTGGACTCGGTAAACTCTTAATATAACAATAAAAATATATATTTTTAAAAATAAATGTTTAATTTATTTTTTTAACAATTTTAAAATTTGATCCCAAAATATTACATTAAATTAGAGCATTGGGGAATAAATTAATCATTTATTTCTATTTTGTTTTATGTGTTTTTTTTGATAGTATAAAATATATATAAACACTCATGGAAAAAACTTAAGGAAGTTGTACCTTTTAACATGTATATCGGGATTCAGACAATAACTCTGAATGATATTTGATACACAGTGACCTTTACTGAAGATATACGAGATAACAAATTATGAACAATATTGTTTCTGTCTCTTCCAAAAAATATAAAAAAAAAGACTGGCGATATCAAAGACTTTCCAGTTATTTAGGTTTTGTCTATGAGTGTAAAATATATGAATCTCGGGGGAAATAGCGTTTAAAGTTAGATTTATAATTGACATTTTTTAGAGTATTTTAATAATGAAAATAATATAGATATATATAAAGTTACTAGATACATTATTTGCTCTTTCACTAATCCTAAAATTAATATTTAAATATTTATAATATGCGCTATAGATATTCTTCTTTAAACCTTTCTATTCATACACAAATCGATTTCTACAATTAAAATACGAAACCATTATAGACGCGTATGATTCTTTTAAAAATAAAACAATTTATACTGCCCTTACTGCAATGAGAAAATTAATGGGAGGGCCTGGCTCATCAGTGGTGAACCCTCCCAGCGGTTTCGCCAGTTTAATCTACCATACCGCTGTTATATTGCATTTTTGGAACTTACTTTTATAGTGATACTGATGATAGATTCTTGGAATGGGTATTTTAGATGAACTATGGACATAAGCTTTGAGGACAGCAGAATTACATATCATTATATAGATTTCTACAAATTAATTAAAATACTCCAAGTTTAATTAGGCTATAAAACTATTAAAAAAATAAGCCATAAAATGAGTAATGAAGATACTGACCAATAAAAGTTAAGGTAGTAATCATGTGACTAATTGTCTTGATTCTAATTGGCTAGCTATGGTTTATAGATGTAGACATATCTAGTTCTTGAGCCAATGAGAGAGATTCAATACTCCAAAAATAGCAATCTTACTCTATACACTCATGGACTAAACTTAGGGAAGTGAGAAGTTTTAATCTCACTGGTCGCGTGTTGTTGTTTTTTGTTTTTTTCTTAAGGTTTCTTGAAAAAGGGTGAAATTGGGTCGCTGATAAGCGTAGTAAATTAAGACTAAGAAAGGTTGAAGTGTATCATTATTAATATTATTTACAAGTTAACCTTGCGTAAACAATTATATCTACTCATATAATTGCCTTATTCTGAAGCTCACGGATAGAATGCGCGCCCATTGGCTGCCGGCGAACACGTGTCCTACCTGCCCCCCCTCTAGACAACCCTGTTATCAGCTGTGTGATACATACACCTGTCTAAAGCGGCCATTCCAGACAACCCTGTTATCAGCAGTGTGATACATCCACCTGTCTATACAGACCACCCTGTCTATAGCGACCACTGACCACCCTGCCTATAGCGACCACTCTAGACAACCCTGTTATCAGCTGTGTGATACATCCACCTGTCTATACAGACCACCCTGTCTATAGCGGTCACCTTAGGCAACCCTGTTATCAGCTGTGTGTTACATTCACCTGTCTATAGCGGCCACTCTAGACAACCCTGCTATCAGCTGTGTGATACATCCACCTGTCTATACAGACCACCCTGTCTATAGCGGCCACTCTATACAACCCTGTTATCAGCTGTGTGATACATCCACCTGTCTATACAGACCACCCTGTCTATAGCGGCCACTCTAGACAACCCTGTTATCAGCTGTGTGTTACATTCACCTGTCTATACAGACCACCCTGTCTATAGCGACCACCCAAGACAACGTTTTAAAAACATATCCGCACTCGGGTAAAACCCGGGCGTTGCCCGGGCCATTCGTCTAGTATATATATATGTGAGCCATAGTTACCCAGAAATTATTTGAAAAAGTAAAAATTAATATCAGGTAAAAAGTTTATTTATAATTTAAATTTGCAAGCTTTCGAGCCCGTTGAAGAACAGTATATTTGCTCGAAAGCTTGCATATTTGAATTAAAAATAAACTTTTTACCTGAAATTGATTTTTACTTTCTCAAATTCTATATATAACTGATTACTGAATTTACATATTCATACTTTCCACCGTTGATTGTGTGTGTTATTCTTTCTTTTTTGGAATCCGGAATGAGTCTATAAAACGAAATGTATTGATCAAATCATTTTTGTTGTAACTCTTTGTATTTATCGCTAATATATATGGTACAGGTTATAATAATCATGATGGGTAGTTAGCGAATACGCTTAGTCTAAGTGCATCACATATATACATGTATAAAGTAGTTAGATTATTTTGCATTTCCAAGTTTGACAAAGCCATGTTAGTAAATTGAGATTAAGAAAGGGTGAAATTAATCGTTATTAAAATAATCTATATAGATAAGAGTCTTGTTGGAGAGATATAACAACCATTTCATGTCTTCTTGTCATCATTTTTATCATTTTATTATCGATAGTCTATGCTACATTCTGTGTTGAACTGTCGAACCTGTGGTACAAGTAGATAAAGATATTCTATCTGACATTGAATCAGAAAGAAGTTTGTAAATATTTCACTTGTTACGTTGATTGGCATGGGAAACTGCCAATTTTTTGCCTTTCTCCCTGAAACTAAGAAACAATGAAGAATACAATTGGAACTACCTTATCTTGAATGTCATCTCTGTATAACTCACGTATTAGACCACAGTCTTACTTCCAATATTCTAAGAGGATTTTCAGATAAAATAACCAGAGTTTTCTTTGTTATACAAGGAACCTTTTTTATTTGAAATGTGGGAGAATAGAGCAAGAATCATCATTGATAAATGAGTTTTGAAAATAGAGCAATCCATAAATAAATCTTTAATTAAAAAGGTATATATTGGATCAAAATATCATTTATTTTACCAATATTTATAACACCTTGATAAAGGTAGGCGTTCAGCCAACTGAAATATTGGTAAAATAAATGATATTTTGATCCAATATATGTCTTTTTAATTAATGATAAATTAGTGTAAGCGGTGTGTTTGTAGAATTTTATATATAGTTTTATTATAAGACTGGTGTTCGTAACAAGGCTGTGTTTGTGCGTGCATAAAGTTTTATTAATTACAGATATGGATTATCAACCCTCAAAATGTTTTTCAGCCGACGTTTTAGTGACCCACTAAGATTTCAAAATGGAAAGCTTTAAGCGGCAAACTTCCCGTATCCAACCTACAAATTATAGTATTCAATTTCAAATAAAAGACAATTCGCTGAGGGTAGCGTTTATTTTTTTTATCACTAAAATACAAAATTCGGTTGTAACAGCCCTTCGACACATGCGGGCGTGCACCATACGAAATGTGCACCATACGAAATGTGCACCATACGCACATAACGAAATCATAACTTTAAAAGTCCTCCTAGACGTGATCAGGTGAACATTTGTTTTTACAAACAGTTTGTATCCACTTGCCATTGTTAAGCCAGTAACGTTGTTACTCTAAAAGCTCACCTTTCCCAACAAAATAAGATACTTATTATTAAAAATTATGTAAAAGGCATCTCATTATCGAGTAACTTTCAGTTGCGCCATCTATTGGAATAAATATCAACTATTATCGTTGATTTCTAATTATTCCAGAATTTTCCAAAAACCCATTCTTGATTAATAATTGATATAAACTCGATAGATTTGCGCAAGCCATCAGCAACTTTCAGTTGATAAAGAGATGCCTTTTTCATAATTTATTAACCTTATCCCAGTACAATATCACATTTGTACTATTTTTTAAATATTTTATTATTATAAGTTTTCAATTGATTTTTGAATTACTTTAAATATTTCACTGAATGAATTCATACTTAATTATGTAGCATTGAATTGGCGTCCATAGATGTTTGAAATATCTGTGGGTAGATCTACTCTTAACCCTTCTTACTTTATAACTGTCTACTCAGTTTCAACAATCAGAGCTCATTCAGTCATTCTATTCATCCATACAGTAGTTCAAGGAGACCTTCAACATCATTTCACAGCTTTTAGGGAAAGAACCAGATGATTGACAAATTCACCAGTCAATCAAAATATCTGCAAGTATTTTCCTAAGATTTGACGCAAAGGAATTTTACAAAAGCCTTCTGATTACTTAAATAGAATGCATCAAGAAATGTCAATTCTATTTTAATTGTAGTTTTAAGACGTTTTCTATTAGTGGATAATAATTTGATTCTTTTAATTGGGATAGTTTACTTTGTTATGTGATCATGATAAGTGCTGTTATTCAATCAGAACAACCATACCTTTCTCAATTTATTAAAATAAAATATTACTGCAAAAATGTTCTAATCTTATTCTATGAGGAGATATAGATAGACCCTACGATACCATCAAAGGTCTAGCCATAGAAAGGAAGCTCTGTGAGGACAGGAATACTGCCAGCCACCAACCTATGGCTGGTTGAGGAGATATAGATAGACCCAGAATCCAAGACGAAATTATGCATATAATATTTGGATGCTCTTGCTTAGAGAAACAGAGGAAAGAAATTTTGGGTGAAAAAATTTGCAGCTGGATGAACACACTGATGGTTGATCAGGGTCTCTCCCTCGGTTTATATAAATTCTACAAGGCCGCAGTCAATGTCCGTTGGAGAATAATGGATTCGCCGAATATCGTGGTTTGCTTGGAGGAAGAAGGCGAAGATTGAACGCGGCTGATTCCACACTAGCCCTCTCAATGATATCCTAACCTTGACATATCCTAAACATTGGTACTTTAATTTAAATATTTAATCATGTATGGTTCCTTTTGCTCTGTATGTTTATTTTTTGTATATATGGTTATATTTCTTTTTGTTTGTTTTTTCTTTCTTCTCTCTTTTCTTTTTCCTTATTACCTCTTGTATTCTAGTTTTTACTTTTGAAACATCTTCCTTTGCTAAATCCTGTAGAGGGGAACCATGTATAGGGCTGGATGCCCCAATAAAAAGGCTTGTGTGTGTGTGTGTATATAGATAGACCCTACGATACCATCAACACTCTAGCCATAGAAAGGAAGCTTTGAGAGGACAGGAATACTGCCAGTCACCAATCTATGGCTGGTTGAGGAGAAATAGATAGACCCTACGATACCATCAAAAGACTAGCCATAGAAAGGAAGCTCTGAGAGGACAGGAATACTGCCAGTCACCAACCTATGGCTGGTTGAGGAGAAATAGATAGACCCTACGATACCATCAAAAGATTAGCCATAGAAAGGAAGCTCTGAGAGGACAGGAATACTGACAGCCACCAACCTATGGCTGGTTGAGGAGAAATAGATAGACCCTACGATACCATCAAAAGACTAGCCATAGAAAGGAAGCTCTGAGAGAACAGGAATACTGCCAGCCACCAACCAATGGCTGGTTGAGGAGAAATAGATAGACCCTACGATACCATCAAAAGACTAGCCATAGAAAGGAAGCTTTGAGAGGACAGGAATACTGCCAGCCACCAACCTATGGCTGGTTGAGGAGATATTAATAGAACCTACGATACCATCAACAGACTAGCCATAGAAAGGAAGCTCTGAGAGGACAGGAATACTGCCAGCCACCAACCTATGGCTGGTTGAGGAGATATAGATAGACCCTACAATACCATAAAAAGGCTAGCCATAGAAAGGAAGCTCTGAGAGGACAGGAATACTGCCAGCCACCAACCTATGGCTGGTTGGGGAGATATAGATAGACCCTACGATACCATCAAAAGACTAGCCATAGAAAGGAAGCTCTGAGAGGACAGGAATACTACCTGTTATCAATCTATGGATTAAAGTTCAAAAATATCCTATACACTTATTTTCCTACATTTTATTTATGTATTCGTATAATTTTCCTAATATTATTTCACGTATTTTATATCCAAAATTTGTATTTAAACTACTCATATTTATACGTAAAACTGAGTTTGATATTTAACCTACACCTATTGTGTATACATTAGATAAATATAATTACTGCTCTCACAAAGTTCCAATCTTTTCTAACAATTTCATAAGAAATTTAAATGAATAATACAAAAGAGATTTATATTTTAATATTCCCTTTGATTTTATTCCAATTTTAAAAATCAAAAAAAAGTTAATAATGCTGTATAAACAAAACCCTTTACACAAATATTACAAATGTACTTACATACATAAATAAAATACATCAGAGCATTAATATATCACACCATTCTATCTAATCGCCTTAAAAAAATTCAAAAAATTCTCAATTCTGAAAAAAAAAAATGTTTAAGGTAATGCTAAGAGAGATTCTTCAATTATATTCCACCAGTATCCAATTTGAAACGGTGGAACAATTTTTTTTTTATTATTATCGGAAGTTAATTTGAGAGATATTTGAAAATAAAATTGTTATTGTGTGTTATAAGATTATGGGGTTTTATGTAAACCTTGGAGAACAGATTATAGCCGATGAAGAACAAAGAGATAATTTTATAGAAGACATGAAGAAACAATCCAATTTTAAACGAGATTTGAAGAAAAGGATCAATTGTTAAGAAATACCCTCTTTTTTAAAAAAAGATTCTTGTTTTCTAAGTAAAGAAATCAATTTTGGTAACTTTATTTTTATCTTACACTCTTTGGTGGTTATATCCAGTAATCCAATCCGTGCTAAATACTAAAAATCATATTTTCGAGATTGTTTTTTTTTTTTTTTTTTTTTAAGGAAAGTGTTCTTTTTTCGCTTTTCTAACTTTTAATTTAGACATCGTGTCTTTTGTGTGCAATTCTATGGTAAATTAATAATATAATGTACAGTTAAACCTGTCTATAGAGCCCCCTCTAAATAGCGCCTTACTCTCTATAGCGCCCGATTTTAAATACGTAGTAAGATACGATTTACATTAAAAGTAACCTATGGTAAAGATAGAGGGTGCCTGGCCGGCATTCATAGTTATATGTATAATAGACACTTCGGCCAGTTGAAGTTTTTTTTATTTTCTCAACGATTCGACAGAAATCTTTATCGAGTTTAATATTTGTTTTTCACTCGCGCTTCAGATGTTGTACTAAATTCGAAAAATCACGTGAGAACGCTCTTGCAACCTCAGAACAATTTTTAACGCCTTGCCAAATTCTTTATTTTTATTTACTTCTCCTGACGAAGACAAAATATTTTTGCCGAAACGTTAAGAAAATAAAAACCTCCAACTGGCCGAAGTGTCTATTTTTCATATAAATTAAAGTGACCTGTCTATAGCATCCCTTCTCTATAGCACCCTATTTAGGTGAGTCCCAAGAGGGATCGCTATAGACAGGTTTAACTGTACATATTTATGTTATATAATAATTATCTAATTTAAAATTATATTGTTCTAGAATACAAAACTACCCTGTAAAGTCGACCGCCAGATTTAGACTATATAAACCTATTGTTGTTGTTTCCCGTTGGCCGGCTCAAATATCTATGTAGATATACAAATATGTAATAGTAATTTCTCAAATTATATATATTATAAATAGAAAAAAAGAGATTTTCTGTTGTATTTTGATTGTTATTTATATAAAATTATTAGTTGTTGCTTGATTTTGGTATGCAGTCGTGGAAAGATTATAAAATTTGTTATCAAAAATAGCTAATAATTGAGCTTATGGGATATATAAAAACATAAAAAAAGTAAAAGTACTGCCTGGCTTAAGGCGTAAGAATAAAAAATGAAAAGCTCATTTACATAATGTACAAAAGGTTTGAGCCGGCCATCGGGAAAGAACAACAACGAGTTTTTATAGGGGAAGTTTGACCTCTGGCGGTCGATTTAACAGAGTATTTGTATCTATGAAATATAATTTTAAATAGAATAATTTTTAATATAACATACACCTATCCCCCGATTTACACGGTACTTGTTTTACACGTTTTCGCTTTTACACGGTTTTCCAAATAAGTTTTTTTTGTTGTTTTTATCGCACTATATTAAATGCTACTGTGATTGAACTGTGCACTGTGTACACATCTCACGAGGAATCCCGAGCTTATGTGCTGACTACATATTTTAACCTGTCAATGCATTTTATTTTTATTTCTGTGTACACCTATCCCCCGATTTACACGTTTTTCTCAGGAACGTATCTACCGTGTAAATCGGGGGATAGGTGTATATATTATATTCCATAAGATATTAATTAAAGCTAATTCTGATCTAAACTGTTTTTATTAATATTACCACAACTGCAATATCACAAACATCCTTAAACAACCTAAGCAAATTTTATATCAAACAAATTTACCATCATGTGATATGCCTGGATATGGTCAGGATATTCCTTTTTGTTTTAATATCAACACCTGATTCTTTTTATATTTTTATTTTTTGATTGTTTTTGCACATGAAAAGCGTATTTACTTGGCCTTAAATATCCATTTCTTGATTTCTCAGGAAGCCTCTGGGACCAAATTTTGGTCGTAGAGGTACAGTCTGCACCACGCTGACAAGGGCAAACAGCCCGAAACGCGTTCATGGTTGACTTTTCTTGATTTATCAAGAAATTGAGTTGGCCAAATATCACGGAACAAGATAAATGAACGTTTAGTCTATTTTTGTTCTACTAGATGGCGCTCTGCCATGTAGAAAAGCTCATGTGAGCCTGGTCAGGATATGTCTCTTTTGTTTCAATATATATATAATGAATAATATATACAGTCAAACTTGGATAATTCAAAGCCCAAGGGACAAAAAATTAGAATTAAAAACGTGATTTCTATTTATAGGAAATTCTAGGGACCAAGATAAATATTCAAATTAAAGACGTTTTCGAATTATGAAAGTTCTACCGTATATGAAAATAATATATATATATAATATATAAATAATATATGATGTTGTTGTTGTCGTGTCCAATGAAGAGCCTCAGATGTCTCCATGCATCTCTATCACAGCAGTCGCAATGTCCTCTATCTTGGGTGTGTAAAGCTGCTGCTCTGGGACTATGTCGATTTTCTGTTGTTGTTGTCGTGTCCAATGAAGAGCCTCAGATGTCTCCATACAACTCTATCACAGCAGTCGCAATGTCATCTATCTTGGGTGTGTAAAGCTGCTGCTCTGGGATTATGTCGATTTTCTGTTGTTGTTGTCGTGTCCAATGAAGAGCCTCAGATGTCTCCATGCATCTCTATCACAGCAGTTGCAATGTCCTCTATCTTGGGTGTGTAAAGCTGCTGCTCTGGGACTATTTCGATTTTCTGCAAGGCTGCGGCCATTTCTGAACATGAGAATATGTGGGTAGGTGTTAGTTCCACAACAGGACAGTTGTTACATGTCCTATAGGTTCTTGTGCCATCTGGATGTATTGTCATTCCTTTATGGTGTTTTTTTTTATTATAATGTATAATAATAATACTATTTTAGAGGCGTATTATTCTTTTTAAAATAAAACAATTTCTACTGTCCTTACTGCGATGAAAAAATTAAAGGGAGGGCCTGGCTCATCAGTGGTGAACCCTCCCAGCGGTTTCGCCAGTTTAATCTACCATACCGCTGTTATATTGCATTTTTGGAACTTCCTTTTATAGGTGACCGTTGTAAGAATCTTGGAATGGGTATTTTAGAAGAACTATGGACATAAGCTTTTAGGACAGCAGAATTAAATATAATTATAAATATATAATATGCTTCGAGCAATCGCTCTTCCGCAAATATCAAATTGTGTCTTTTATTAGAACTATAATGTTATAATAAATCGTAATAATAATAATAAATAAATACGTTAAGAAAATGTGTAAATAGTAATTAAACATATAAATAATTTATGATATGCAATTAAATCGTGAGATAGAATATAATTACTGAATGTAATTTATTCATCAGTAGATGACGCAGAATTTTGCTTGTCTTTTGATGGGTTAGAAGTTCTTTTAATCGTTTTTTTTCCTGATGAAATTTCAATCTATATTCTTAACCTTTTTTTTTGCTTATCCCTAGTACACGTGGTACAGGCCATGATAATCATGGAGGGTAGTTAGCGACTGCTTTTTACTGTAAGCGCACCACATGTCTACACATGTGAGAGCAGTTCGACTTTGCACTTACAAATGTGCCAGAGCCCCGTTTGGTTACTTACACTCGCTGGTGAGGTTGGACTTTTGCAAGAATCGGGGGCCATTGGAGCATTTTTTTTTTTTTAACAGAAAAAAGTGTCCAATGCGGGAATCGAACCCGGGTCGTAGTGGTCGAAAACCAAACGGTTTAACCAGCCTTCCACCGACCCCCCATTCTTAACATTCAATTCTTAACATTGAATTGAACAAATTACTTTACCAGCTAAACATCCCTTTGGTTAGGAAAATTTCATGAATACCTTGGGATTCAAATGTTATTAAAGTGGCCCTAGACTGACGAAGACCATTAGTTCGAAAATATGGTCTCCAGATGAGAGTACTAAATTTACTAAAAATGGTGTTATGGATTTGTTACCGATCCTAGTCAGCTAGTTTGCAAAAGCTGTCAATGGAACAAAGTTTTTGAGTAATTTTATTTTAAAGAACAAAGAGACTTTTTTCAAGCCGATGTCTGTATACTCTACAATATACACTCATGGACAAAACTTATGGAAGTTAAAATTCTTTCTTTTTTTTAGGAGACAGGCAATTTTGTTCACATTTGATTATCTCGTGTGTTTTCTTTAAAAGTAACTGTGATATCTTTCAGAGTTATTGTCTGAATTCCAATATATATGCTAAAAGGTACAACTACCTTAAGTTTTATACCTGAGTGTATTATGTTCACACTTGGTTATCTCGTGTGTCTTCAATAAAAGTCACTGTAATATCTTTCAGAGTTATTGTCTGAATCCCGATATACATTTTAACAGGTACAACTCCCTTAAGTTTTGTCCATGAGTGGATACAGTAGAACAGGACTTCTTACAAACGAACATTTTGAGAATCTGCCAACAGTGACTGTCTTCACTGTTATTAGAAGACAAACTTGACTATTATGAATTGTTTTACAAAAGAGCAAGAGGCTTAAAACATCTATTTAATGTATTTCTGCTAGAGATTTCTCATTTATTGGGATTGAGACTGAATGGCATTTATCAAAACCTTCCTGTACTAAAAAGGAAAATATTCCTATTACAAAGGAAACATTCAAACGTCATTTTATTATATAAAATAATTTCATTCAAAATCAATGAATAATCTGAAGGAAGATTAAGCATATCTCACAAAACACACCAATCAGAAAGAATTTCACCATTTCCATTAATATCCTTTTCACCTATTATTATACCAGAAATTCTACCTGAAAAGTATAAATTAATGTAATATAATATAATGCGGCTTGTGATTGTAAAACGACATTTGAAAATTATCCCGCATGTGTTTCTTTTCAACGAAAAATCGAAATTTATTTTAAGGAGAAATAACGATTATTTCTAAACTTAGGGATGAAGTATGAAAGGATGAATTGTGTAGAGTAATGATAAACGGAAAAATAAAAGTGTCCAGGAATGGGAATCGAACACAAAGTGTTTCGCTTAAATTAATGTATTATTCAATTATATTATGAATTATTAATCAATTAAATATTATACCATAAACAATATAATAAGACAATAATACTATATACTTTAATATAAACACAATAAAATATAATACATAGAACAAAATATAGAATTAAAATTGCAACAAATAGTATATATACATTATAACAAGGATTGTAATCAAGTTTCAACAATAATAAAAAACGCCATATTCGAAAGACAAACCATCCTATTGAAACGATTGTTCTATTTAACAATTAAAAATGTATTAACGTTGGAAATTTCATCAATTTTAGAGTTTAAGACTGGAAACTTTTTCCCTTGGCAGTCATCTTCTCAGGTTGGGTAAACAGTAGACTCTTGTTTGTCTCTACAATTTCTTTTTCTAAACCCCATCTTCGTAGAATCTTTTTCGTCCTTATTCTAGCAAGACAATATCCTTGTTTAAATAGCTACTTTTAAAAATCCCGGATATTTATTAAACAAAGCCTAGACTCTCCCTGTCTTCTAATAGCTAATTAAATTTTCAGATCCACCCCACCCACCTTAACCTTAAATTTACCACCACAATGTATTGTGTTCATAGTGAGTGAATGTTGGATAGAAAAAGTTTTTAAATAAATAAGGTGAGAGACTATACAGAAAATTCTTCTTTTTCTTCATCCCCTTCATTCTATGTAGCTTGGATCATAATTGTTTCAAATATTTAGAAGGCACAGACTCTCTTCCATAATTAATTTTAGGGCGTTAGAATGATAGTGAAAATTTAAGCCTTCACTTCTTTCTTTTATCATACTTTACTCGTGGGGCAAATTAATGTGTGTCTTCCTTTTCAACTAATTGATCCTTTACCTTCTTCTTCCTCTCTGTATGAAAATATATTATTATTATGTTTAATTATATTTTATAAGCCCAATTAAAATTATTATTATGTATCATTAGAATTGTTATATATTTGAGATAAAAAAATATATATTAAAATATTTAAACTTAATAGATATAATATACTCATAAACAAAACTTAAGTAAGTTGTACCTTTTAGCATATATACCGGGCTTCAGACAATAATTCTGAAAGATATTTGATACATAGTGACCTTTATTGAAGTCACGCGAGATAACCAAGTGTGAACAAAATTGCCTCTGTCTCCTTAAAAAAAAAAAAAAAATAATAATAAATAAATAGACGACCCGCGATATCCACTACCTTATGTTTTTCCATGAGTATATATATATATATTATATTAATTTAAAAAAATGTTTTTTGAGTTTCTGCTTGATATTTTGGATCATGTTGAGGATTATTGTAATGGTGGTGCACAGTCGTGGCAATAATAATAATAATGGTTTTGATCAGAGTTTTCCTTTATTTGAGCCTAGAAATATATACAAAACATAATTTTGGTAAGTACTGCCTGGCTTAAGGCGTAAGAATAAATAAAGCAAAAATATTATTTACATAATTACATATGGTTTGAGCCGACTAACGGGGAAGAACAACAATGAGATTTTATATGGGAAGCATGACCTCTGGCGGTCGATTTAAACAGAGTATTTATATATATGACATTATAATTTTAAATAAAATAACACTTTAACATAATTCTAAATAAAATATTTTAATTGAACATTTCAAATAAATTATTTTAATATAACATATATATATATGAAAAATAATTCTAAAAATAAAAAGGTCAGGGGTTGATATGAAAATCAAAGAAGGCATATCCTGACCACAAGCACATGAGCTTTTTATATGGCAGAGCGCCATCTAGTGGGACAGAAATCAACTAAACGTTGATTTAGCTTGTTCTCTGATATTTGGTCAACCCATTTTCTTGATAAAGCAAGCCAACCACGAAGGCGTTTCGGGCCTCGTTATCGTGGTGTAGGCAGTACCTCTACAACCAAGAATGTTTTGATCCCAGAGGCTTCTTGAGAAATCAAAAATGGGTATATAAGGCCAAACTTGAGTAAAATACGCTTAACATGTAATAAAATATATTAAAAAATCCTCTATCACTATTGCCATGTATTCTTGCTTAATAGCAACCCTACCACTTCTCCATTGTTGACACATTGCTGGTAATTCCCTAACTCTTCTCGTAGCATGCTACTATATCAAAGCCGCCTCTGTACTGATCAGAAGGCCATAGCCTGATACCATGGTATATAAAGGTTGGTAGCTTTTGTTTGAACTTCATGATGGCTAATGGTGAGAAATAATTACCTACTGAATCTGCATGTCTTACACAGAGAATATTGAAAAATACATTGTTTCAATGCATTTTTAAAGGGAGAGGTGCCAATTTTAATAGATAAATCTCTACGTGTAATATTACATTGAATTATATCATATATAAGTGAGGGATGTGTGATGGTATTCCTATGCAAAGAAATCATCACCTTTCCATTTTAATAAATGCCTAAAATGGCGCATCAAATTAAGAATCTATAATATAAACATGCCTATTTTAAAGGTAATATACTCTGAGTCAATAATATTACACCGAAATATGCTATACACTCATAGACAAAACTTAAGGAAGTGGAAAGTCATAGATGTCGCCATTTGTCTTATTTTTCAAGTAGACAGAGGTTGTTCACACATGGTTATCTCGTATGTCTTCAATAAAGGTCACTGTAATATCTTTCAGAGTTATTGTCTGAATCTCGATATAAATGCTAAAAGGTACAACTTCCTTAAGTTTTGTCCATGAGTGTATTTTAAATAACATTGTACACTTTAATGAAAAAAAAAGTGCAAAAGTGAAATATCGTACTGAGATGAGGTTGATATATAAAGAAAAGACATATCGTGATCGTGTAACTGAAAGTTGATGATGACTTGCGCCATCAATCGGAATAAATATCAACTACCCGATCTAATCTCTTTGATATTTTCTGACAGATAGCGCAAGCAATTTTCAGTTGCACAATCAGAAGATACCTTTATCTCAATTGTATTTTAAGTTATTCAAGTAAATATATGAAATAATTTAATCAAATATTATAAATTCAAAAATTATTTATTACCAAAAGATTTATTTATAAGCAATTTATCAATTAGCCGTTTCTTTAACTTAATCTCGAGAAAATATTGAGTAGAAATATCAATTAAAATTCAATTAAGATAAATTCTTTTATACGGATACAAATCCTGTTATATATATATACATGAAATTGCATGAGTAGAAATATTAATATTGCTTTATTAATACAAATTAAATTAACAAACAATTTCATTTACCAATTTTACAATTAAAACATTTTTATTAATTCAAATTAAAGAGAGAGAATTCATAAATTAAATTCAAATATCAACTTCTTTTTCATTACATGTTAAATGGATTAGAAATATTTCTATGAAACGATTGAATGTTTACAAATAAGAATAAATAATCAATTAAATACAATACAATCTTTTAATTAGAATAAAATATAATAACCATTGTGTAAAAGAGAAGAATATATTTTTTAAAAAACATTGTTTTTGTCCATAATTAATGTTTTTAGTTCCTTTCTCGAAACCTTTAAAAAAAGAATATACCGGACTTCACCAAAAGAATTGAACCAAAAAAAAAGCAGACGAAGTACATGAAACATTATCTCTTAAAAGAGATTGGAAAAACAACCTTTAGAATTCAGATTAAACAAACGGCGATTTCTTTTATCCAAAAGACCTAGCTTAAACAGTCCATGTCAAATCCACCACGACATCAAATCCAAAGCAATGTATTTTTCCCTTTTCCTTTTCTCAAATCGGTCTTACACAAAATAGACTTGTTTAAAAGTTTCATTTTTATTTAAACAACCAAATAGATATCTTTTTTTTGCCTTTTTCCGGAGAGAAAATTTTATTTTTAAGTATTTCGTTAAGAAATCCGACGAGTTCCTAAAAGTTTATTACTTGTTTGGGTGAATGGTTTTTAACTCTTTTTTTTGTAAGTATCGGAGATTTTTCTTTATTTTCGTGAAATTCTCCAAGAATGTTTTCAGTTCTAAATGCTCGAATCAGTCTTTCGTTTGATTGTTGATCAATTTACCGACCAATAAAGTTCTTTTTTTTTATCATCAGTCGAAGATTTAAGTGGACAGTAAGCATTAACGATATTCTGTATGAATGCGACTTTATGGATGATTCGTTTTTAGCACTAAAAGGAAACGCAATCTTTTAAGAATTTCTGCTAAATTCGGGTTTATTCTTTCTTATTTGTATCTTTACATCATTCCTTGTATCTTCTTTCATTCTTATTATTACTTTTAACTACCTCAACGCATCACATTCACTAAGACCTCTATATTGTCACGACGAAAAATTAGAGATGACAAATTTGAGTATGATAAAGTTTTTTTTTTTTTTTTGCTTATCCCTAGTACACGTGGTACAGGCCATGATAATCATGGTGGGTAGTTAGCGACTGCTTTTTACTGTAAGCGCACCACATGTTTACACATGTGAAAGCAGTTCGACTTTGCACTTACAAATGTGCCAGAGCCCCGTTTGGTTACTTGCACTCGCTGGTGGGGTTGGACTTTTGCAAGAATCGGGGGGCCATTGGAACATTTTTTTTTTTTTTAAACATAAAAAGTGTCCAATGCGGGGATCGAACCCGGGTCGTAGTGGTCGAAACCAAACGGTTTAACCAGCCTTCCACCGACCCCCCAGTATGATAAAGTAATATGATTAAACAGGCAAAACCGCTGGGAGGGTTCACCACTGATGAGCCAGGCTCTCCCATTAATTTTTCCATTGCAGTAAGGATAGTAGAAACTGTTTAATTTTTAAAACACCATACGCCTCTATAATAGTTTCGAATTTTCAAATTAAGCTTAAGGAATATATAAAAAAACAGAATTTGATAAAGTACTGTCTGACTTAAGGCGAGTAGAATAAACAAATGAAAAACTTATTTACCTAATATACAAAAATATTTGAGCCGGCCATCAGGAAACGGAAATATCTTTATTTACGGGACTGCTAACCAAAATAAAATGCCATCAGGAAACAACAACAATAGGTTATATAAAGGGAAAGCGCGACCTACGGCGGTCGATTTAAACAGAATAGTTTGATCTATGAAATTGTAATTTTGAAATAAAATAATATTTCTATAACATATACACTGTTTTGAAAATAGAGCAATCCATACTTAATTCATTAGATAATAAAAGGCATATATGGGATTTAATAAAATATTTATTCTGCCAATAAAATGTAATGCCTCGATAAAGGTTGGCGTTCAGCCAGCCGAAATATTGGCAAAATAAATATTTTATTAAATCCAATATATATGCCTTTTATTATCTAATATACACTGTATAACAAAAAAATCGACGCACCAAGAAGGAGTTGTCAGATTAGGACAAAATTTGGTGTATGTAAAGAGCATGTATAGGGGAAAAAACGATTAAAATTTCAGAACATTTAATTGTTTTATTTCAGAGTTTGATCGTCACAAATTTCAGTAGAATCTTGTATCAACCTTTTGTACAAGAGAGAGAGACCAAATAAAGAAACGAAGAGAGACATTTTAAGAGAAAGACATCTCCTTATCGTGCAACTGAAAGTTGCTGATGGCTTTCGCCATCTATCGGAATAAATATCAACTATTCTCGTTGATTTTTAATTATTCCAGAATTGGCCAAATACCCATTCTTGATTAATCAAGAAAAAGCTAACCACGGACGCGTTTCGGGCTGTTGGCCCTCATCAGCGTGGTGCAAGCTGTACCTCAACGACCAAAATATTGGTTATTCAGGCATCCTAGAAAAATCATGAAACGGGTAGTTAAGGCCAGAATTGCGTGAAAACGCTACATGTATAACATATATGTTATTAAAAGAAAAGAGATTTTCCGCTTGAATTTTGGTTATCTTGAAAATTATATCATGGTAATGCAATCGTGGTAAAATCTTGAAATTATAAAAATAATAATAGTCTTAATTATTATTGCTTCAATTGCGCCAAAGGAATATATAATAAACAACATAATTTGATAAAGGTATTGCCTAGCTTAAGGTGTAAGAATAAAAAAATTTAAAACTTATTTACATAATGTACAAAAGATTTGAACCGGCCATAGGGGATGGATACAACAACAATGAGAATTTATAGGGGAAGCGTGACCTCTGGTTGTCGAATTAACAGAGTATTTGAATCGATGAAATATAATTTTAAATAAAATAATATTTTAATATAACATATGGCTTCGTCATTGTCCTAAAAAATTAGGGAATGTTTTTAAATGCCAAAAGTTCTTGAGAACGCCAAATTATATGAAAAATAATAGAAAAAATGTAATTTGACTTGAATCAGGTTAATAAATCAAGTAATATATATATAGTATTATATATTTGAGAATACTTCACATTAACAATACATCTATGAGGTAAGCATTAAATCTAACAACAATGAAAACAACTCTACTTATATCCCCCTTTTAAACTTTAAAATATTTACCATGTTATTTTATTTGTAGAAAACTTGAATAACCAATCAGAGAATGGCACGAAACCTTTCAACTATACCAACAGCCAATAAGCGTCCGGATAAAAAAATAAATCCAGCCAATTGAGAGCCTCGAATTTATTAATCGGCGCCATATTAAAGAATAACAGGGTTGCCGAATTATTATACCTCTTTCTGCTAATTGGAATTGATAGGGTATCTCTTCAGTGTACCCTCTTCCTTTGATATTAAGTATTTCATAATAGCTTCCCTAATTGATTATTATTGCTCATTGACACGACAAAACATCTCAATTAATGTTTTTAACAATGACCTTTAACTTATGATTTTTGTAATAGAATAAAAGATGAAATCATGCATATAATAGTTTGGTTGTGTTGTATATTTATATTCTAATAATTTTAAATCCACAGATTCTGTTTTCTTTTTTTTTTTCTGCTTATCCCTAGTACACGTGGTACAGGCCATTATAATCATGGTGGGTAGAAGTTGGCGACTGCTTTTACTGTAAGTGCACCACATGTCTACACATGTGAAAAGCAGTTCGACTTTGCACTTACAAATTTGTCAGAGCCCCGTTTGGTTAATTGCACTCGCTGGTGGGGTTGGACTACAGATTCTGTGATATATTCTATATATAACTTATCATCATCATCATTCTGTTGTTGTTGACTTGTAATTTTGGATTTTGCAACTACTCCGGTGTAATATAATAAAAGTCATTTAAATAATTAAAGCCTAAAATATATTTCTACTTTTTAATCAACCTAAATATACCATAGGCTGCGTTTGCTTGGAGAAACAGAGAAAATAACTCTTGGGCGACTTATGGACAACTCTACATATTTCTTTTAGTTCAGTTAAACTTAAAAACATATTGTTAATAATACTAAAGATATTTTCTCTCTTTCATATATGTTATTAAAAATAAAGGTAGCCTATCCTGACCACGAGCATATGTGCTTTTTAGATGGCAGAGCACCATCTAGTGGAGCAAAAATAAACTTAACGTATATTTAACTTGCTCCGTGATATTTGGCCAACCCAATTTCTTGATAAATCAAGAAAAGCTATCCACGAATGATTTTAATTTTGCTCCACTAGATGGCGCTCTGCCATCTAAAAAGCACATGTGCTTGTGGTCAGGATATGCTTCCTTTATTTTTAATATCAACACCTGACCCACTTATTCTTTTTTTTCTATTGTTTTTTTTTTCATATATGTTATTATTATTATGAAAGCTTAACTTTAAAATAGGGCAATAAAGATGGGTTAAGTAATAACAAAGAGAAGAAACGGTTGAGAATATATTTCTTTCATTTATAAAGATTTACACAAGTTTTCGGGAGAGTTGCCTTTCTACGGGTACAATATAAAACAACATTTGAAGTTACACCGCATGAGTTTCTTTTCAATGAAAAATCAAAATTTATTTCAAGGTGAAATATTGACTATTTCTAACCTTTTTGGATGAGGTATGAAAGGGTGATTTATGAAGAGTAATGATGAACGGAAAAATAAAAGTGTCCAGGGATGGGAATCGAACCCACACTGTTCCGCTTACCGGGCAGATGCCATGTCCACTAAGCTACCCTGGTACAATATAGCCTAGGATATATTGGGATCTATTGTGTGTATCCGTATAAGAACAACTTGCACTATAGCTTGTACAACCATTTATAAATGAAAAAACCTTTCTACCCGTCTTCTGATTTCTCTTCTATTGAATGAATAGGATGATTAGCATTGTCTCAATTCAAAAAGGGTTAACCTTTGCATATTTTTATGAAATATATGTAAATTAAGAAAAAGGTATCTCCTTATCGTGCAACTGAAAGTTGCTGATGGCTTGCGCCATCTATCAGAATAAATATCAACTATTCTCATTGATTTCTAATTATTCCAAAATTGGCCAAATACCCATTCTCGATTAATCAAGAAAACCTAACCACGTATTAATCAAGAATGGGTATTTGGCCAATTCTGGAATAGTTAGAAATCAACGAGAATAGTTGATATTTATTCTGATAGATAGCGCAAGCCATCAGCAACTTTCAGTTGCACGATAAGGAGATGACCTTTTCTTAATTTATGCACCTTATCCCCAGTACAATATTACATTTGTACTATTTTTTCACATATGTAAATTATCTAGTTTTAAATTTACGACTCGTGTTATATACATTAATATTAATTATTTATACTATAAATATACTATATTTATAGTATATTATATTGTCACGTGGAAAATTAGGAAAGACAAACTTCAAGATGACACAGCAATTAATTTAAGGCAAGTATAAACTATGAATGATGAACAAAAAGATAAGCAATGAGGGATGTTTACAGAGTAGCAAAATATAAACATAAAAAAATGATACTCTGTGAATAAAAATAATAAAAAAATTATAAATACTCTGCTACAATATCTAGAAAATTATATTTGATTTTCCAACACCAAACCTTCCTTTCCTGCTCATCTCTGTATCAATCAAGGTTTATCATTCCTCCAGTATGGTTAAAAGACCATATCCTCTTGGCTTCGGATAATATACGTCTTGAAAAAAATCCATTTTCTTTCCATTAGCTTATTTAGATGTTTCTAATTCTTCATTAAATTTGCTTCAAACTTTTGCGTATACATTGTATTAATACTGATATCACATGGAAAATATCCATTTTCTCTGATAAAATCAATACTCAAATATAATTTGAATTTCATAGTCTTAAAGAACTTGTATTTTTAAGATCTCAAATTTAATTCTGCTTAAAAATTTCCTTTCGATCAAAATTTTAAAGAGACGATCGATTATTGAATCTAATCATTTTAATTATATCTATCTGATCTAATTGTGAAGAGAGAGACATACAATTCGAATGTATTTAAAATTCTTTTTTTGAAGGGGAGAGTTTCTAATTAGCTTGAGTGAATTTCATGGTAACATTTAAACTTTCAAATCGGCTTCTTCCTTTCCTTTAATCGCTTTCAATTTGAGAACAGGTTAAATAAGATTAGATCTTCTTGGAAAGAAAAGGTATATAGTTGAGGAATAATTGAGAAGTATTCTTACCTAATGCTAATTTTGAGTTTAAAGACATTTATTCTTTTAGCTGAAGCATGGTAGCATCTTTAAAGGATTGATTAAAAGACTTCTTGAAGGTATTGGATTATCAAAAGGATATACTCCATCTGTTGATCACCTAAGGAGAGAAATCAAGACATCTTAGCACCAGTTGATATGGATTATGGCTATAGATTGATCATTTTGAAGAAGTCTAAAGAAGTACGCCAATCTTAGAAACTGATTCATCTGAATATATAAGTAATAAAAATGCAATATCTCTTGTTTTAAGAAGATAAATGAAAAAATACTAGGCATGGCTGAATTTATTATTACTGCCTGAACGTGCGTTTTACGGCATCACGCTTCTTGGTTCTTTGATGGATCAATTGGATGGGCGAAATATTATTTGCAGTAATTTATATGCAACTTTTAATATATTGCATATATACATATTAACCTCTATTGGCCAGGAAGGTTCTTCCCGAGTGAATGTTGGATAAGTTTAAATGGAGAGGTACATATTTTGGTACATGAATACCATTCACCCGTAACTTTATGTATGTGTGTATGTGTTGTATGTATGAGTTGTGCTGTGTTGTGTTTGTGGTTTTGTATATATATATTGAAAACAAAAATAAATTATAATCCAACTGCTTATGTAAGCTGACAGGATATGCCTTTTCTTGACTTTAATATCAATACCTGAATATTTTTTCTATTCTTTTCTTATTTCTTCACACACACAAATATATTTTGAAAATAGAGCAATCCATAAATAAATCTTTGTTTAAAAAGGCATATATTGGATCAAAATATCATTTATTTCACCAATATTTCAGGTGGCTGAACGTCAACCTTTATCAAAGTGTTATAACATTTTTAATGTGTGTCAACAACCATTGTTGACACACATTAAAAATGTTATAACACTTTGATAAAGGTTGGCGTTCAGCCAACTGAAATATTGGTGAAATAAATGATATTTTGATCCAATATATGTCTTTTTAATTATATACGTATATATATCAAAAAAGGCATATCCTGACCACGTTCACATGAACTTTTAAATGGCAGAGCGCCATCTAGTGGAACAGAAATCAACTAAACGTCAATATAGCCTGTTTCCTGATATATTTTGTCAACCTATATATTTATTTATTTATTGAAAAAAATATAACAGTAAACAATAAATGGCGGAAATATTTCTCAAAGATTCCATGATAGGTTATCGTATTGTAGACTTTGACTTCTTTATATATTTTCATAAATTGATTTCTAATAGGTTTATAGATTGCATATTATCTTTTTGGACATTCTATATACAGTTGCGAGCGTCATTCTTCATCTCTGCCACCGTTTGCTTTTTTTTTTGGAATGGCGCCCTCCTATTAATTGGCTACGGTCACGCCACCTTTGCCCCCCCCCCCCTCCACTCGCTATTTCGTCTTTGTAACTATTGTGTTGGAGCGGGTCGCTCCCTAAATAAATGCATATATTAGATAATAACCAAATGGAATCCTCTCTTTCTTTTTCCCAGTAAGAGACGCCTACGGAAGCCAACAGTACATAGACAGATAAAGCACATAGGCTATAGTTATTAACTAACATATACAATTATTTAAGGCACCAATTTATAATTGTAACAAATAGTATTTGAATCAAAACATTCAATCGGGTAAAACACGGGCGTTGCCCGGGTCATTCGGCTAGTTATATATATTGTTGCACCAGGTTGCGGCTTGGCAGACTCTTCAGCCTTGATTCTCTCCTGTGCCGGGTCTTGCATCTTACCAGAACGTGTTTCAACCATCCTACAAATTTATATAAGTGGAGATAACTCTACTTAAACTGATAACTCTGATAACTCTATCAAAGAGAGCAGTGAAGTCACACAGAGAACCTAAATACAAATGATGATTCTCTAAATACATATATTCTGTTTATAATACATATATTCTGTTTAATAAAATAAATTAATATAAAATATAAATTTGAATTTAAAATATATGAAAAATAATAATACAAATTAAAATAAAATAGGTTCATTAGCCATGATGCAACAATATATTGATTATAATAACTAACAACTTTATTATCTATCTGAAGAACTTATCTAAAAGATTTGAAATTCTATATAAAATAATTTTTAAAAATTATTAAATGAAGTAGCTTTCAAAAATGTATATTGAAGTGTTTTAAATTAAATTTAACATTTTTGTGACTTTTTAAATTCATCACCGAGTTTTAATTGAATTATTTCAAATATTTTATTCTAGAAAAAAACAGGGTTTGTCTTCCTATTTCCTATTCTAATTAAAATAAAAGTTGACAAAAAGCCACTTAAAAAATTCAAATATCTAATTAGGAGTGTCTAATGGTTAGATTCGAAAAGTATTTTAAAATGAAATTATGTTAATCACTTTCATTTTATAAATCCTTTAGTGGAGATGTTTTCATTTTATTTATTACGTTACAATGTGAAGCTATTGTCATTACATATTAAGTCATATTAATGGATAATTGTTTTGTAAAATGCGAAGACTATTCATTTAATTGTTGTGAAAAAAAGAGGAAATTCTCTCAAAAAAAAAAAGAGAGAAAAATTAAGAATTTTCAAAACAATTCAAATATTTACTCGTTTTATTCCTATTTTAAAGTTTTTTTTCTATATATTAGTCTTATATATAGATTTATTTGAAGAAATACTTGGATTATAATATTTGCATATTATATTTACATACTTCAATTGTAAAAAGGTTAGAGAGAAAGATAAAGGTAAATATAATATTTAAAATTATTCGGATTATATATACTTTATGAAAGAATTAAATAAGTTCACATGGATGTTGGAATTCTATTAATTTTGATAAATGAAAATTTGAAAAAAAAAAGTATATCTATTTTTTATTAGTATCGCATATTAAGGTATTTTCTTAGTGAAAATATATAACCGTTTTATTTGGAAAAAGAATAAATTTATATATGTGTAAGTTCAATATATAGTTTTCATTCTTATATACCTAATTATAGTACAATTTAAAAAAGATATATCTATATAATACTTTTCAGTATTTCATAATGAGTATGTATTTTGAAAATATTTTATTTCATAGTAAAAAAAAATATATGAACACAAAGCAATAACGCGCCATCTATACATATAAAATGAAAGGATTTAAAAGCACGAATGTTTCTTTTATACATAATACAAACTTCTACTGCCCTTACTGCGATTAAAAAATATATATATAAAGCTTCATTTATATATCTATATAAAAATTAATATAATTATAAATTCATATTAATCCCAAAATTAGGTGGTGAAATATTGAGATTACCAGGTTTAATTTTTTTATATTAATTTATATACTATACAAATGATTATACATTTATATGAAGAATAATGGTACATAAAATTAAATTATATAATAGTTCTATAAAATATAGAGGGAAAAAATGTCATGTCTGGCGTCAGTTCTAAGAGATAGATTGAAATAGAATATTTCATGTTTCACATATTTAATATAGGTAAGGAAAGGGTTGGCTGAATAAGATAGGGCTTCTGGTTTGATACTAAATAATATATGGCTTCTGGTTTAATACATAATATATTTTTAATTAAAAAGACATATATTGGATCAAAATATCATTTATTTTACCAATATTTCAGTTGGCTGAACGCCAACCTTTATCAAGGTGTTATAACATATTAAAGTGTGTCAACAACAAATATTCACACCTATATTTTACAAAATTTATTTTTTGTCCATAATATAAATATATATATCAAATATTTTCTCCCCGTTGAATATATCAAAATATTTTTAAAATTTAATGCTGTTGACGTTATGTGGCGCTGAGTTTGTTGTTGACACACTTTAAAATGTTATAACACCTTGATAAAGGTTGGCGTTCAGCCAACTGAAATATTGGTAAAATAAATGATATTTTGATCCAAAAATAATAGAAAAAAAAATAAAAGTAAAAAGGCCAGGTGTTGATACCAATTATTAGATGAAATGAAAATAAACGATAGCAATGTGTTTCTTTAAACGTGAAAATTTAATGCAAGCTTTCGGATCTCATCGATCCTTCCACAGGCCGAGCTATAAGCTATAAGCTGAGAGAAAGAAAGAGTATATATAGATGTACAATATTAAAGATGTATAATATTGTACATCTATATATACTCTTTCTTTCTCTCAGCTTATAGCTTATAGCTCGGCCTGTGGAAGGATCGATGAGATCCGAAAGCTTGCATTAAATTTTCACGTTTAAAGAAACACATTGCTATCGTTTATTTTCATTTCATACTTTATAGCAATTCTTTTGTCTATTTACAATTATTAGATATGGCTTCTGGTTTGATAGCAAATAAGATAGGGCTTCTGGTTTGATACCGAATAAGATAGAGCTTCTGGTTTCGTAGCGAATAATATAGGGCTTCTGGTTTCGTAGCGAATAAGATAGGGCTTCTGCTTCGCAGCGAATAAGATAGGGGTTCTGGTTTGATACCGAATAAGATAGGGCTTCTCTGGTTTGACACCGAATATAATATGACTTCTCTTATTTGATTCCGAATAAAATAGGGCTTTAGGGGTTTTATCTAATAAATAAGATAGGGCTTCAGGTTTGATAGCGAATAAAGTATGGCTTCTGGTTTGATACCAAATTAGATATGGCTTCAGGTCATATATGCCAAAGAAGATATGGATATAGGATTGATACTGAAGAATATAGGGTTTATACTGAATAATATGTATATTTAATTGCCCTGTCTTTTGGGCGCGGCGGACTCCCATCAAGCTTTATTATCTTATTTTGCATTACATGATGGACAAACTCGCAATGTGAATTGTATATACATTTTGGGGCTGTTACACTATAATTATGTTACATATGAAAATATAGTATATATTGAAATATATTACTACATATATATATATATATTCAATAAATCTTTCCCTTGTATCAAAGTAAGATGAAAACGTCAGGCTTACAGGAATAAATTTATTTTATAAAAGACGCAAAAAGATACTTATGCTCAGACTCCTGAAGTTTTCACAATAATTTAAATGTTTCCAAAAATAAATGTCAAAATACGAGCGCAACGCTAACCTTTTATTTAAAGAAAGATGTTATGATGTAACAGCGCGCCATCTGTTATGAATATTCGAAACAATTATAGACGCGTATGATTCCTTTAAAAAAATAAACATTTTCTACTGTCCTTACTGCAATGGAAAAATTAAAGGGAGGCCCTCCCTTCAATTTTTCCATTGCAGTAAGGACAGTAGAAATTGTTTAATTTCCAAAAGAATCATACGCGTCTATAATAGTTTCGAATATTCATAAAAAAAGATGTGTTTCAAAAATACTCTATCCATAATATTTACAATATATCTTCAAAATAAGAATGTACCACTACAGCCATAATGCACTTTTGATTGTACCTATGAATTACCTCTCTGTAAAAGTATATTTCACTAAATCTCTTGGAGAAACTATTTAACTCTTGTATATATTGTTGAGAAAAAATATAGGTTCGTAGAGCAAGAGAAAAAAAAACAATGGTTGCCTGTAAAGTCGGTTTTACGGGCGAAGATTTTACGTGACAACGGTAGAATATTTATTGATATGAATATAATTAAATTGCACAATAGGAACAAGGAATTGAATGAAAATAAGAATTGCACAAATTTTAACTATAGAAATATATTTTGTTTACTGAAACATTGTACATGTAAACTAAAACTTAACTAATTCCTATTTGAGTGATTTTGTTGAGGATAGGACGATGAAAGGAGAAATATGAAATGAAAGGAAGTGTTTCTGCTGTAATGTGTCTTGCGAAAGTCAAGTCGATAGTTGTTCCTTTTAACGTAGTTGACTTAGAAACGTTTGATACGCAATCAAGATTATACGTATTTTTCATGAATTTAAGAAACGAGTTGTCAGGCTTTACGTTTTTGTTAAAATCACCACACAGAAGAATCGGTATACTAGAATCAACTTGCACGAACGGTGGCACGTACTGGCTGTTGTGAATGTACGGACCGAGTCCTTGCCATAGTAACATTCCAATATCCTGCATACTAGCTCCTGGATGAATATATACAGCACCGAGTATAAACTTGAAGCTAGTATTAGCGGCGAAGCAAGTAACTTCAGTCATGCACATGTCACCCTTGGTTTTAATGACACGAGTTACGTCTGTAATCGCAACTTGGAACACTTCCGCCGTAGATGTCGATGATAATTTACGATAGATCGCCACTCCACCAGCCGCGTTGGTATTTGAAAATCAAAACACTTATTCAGATCGAAGGTTCAAATTTTTGCTAAATAAATTTGAAATTAAATAAAATTTGTAATTGTAAATGATGAAGTTGAAAATTAAAACATTTACTTAAATTAGATGTTAAAATTCTTGCTCAACACAGTTTAAATAAAGTTTTCTTATATCTGCCACTTTTTCTTAATATTTGTAATTTTAAAGAATCAATTCGAAAATCAAAACATTTAATCAGATCGAAGGTTCAAATTTTTGCTAAATAAATTTGAAACTATTTAAAATTTGTAAAATAATAATTAATTAATTAATTAATTTTAAACTAATAATTTACTTAACACTATCAACATTTATCAATAGTATGACATAACCTATAAACTCAGTTTCTCAACTTTTGTGTCAATCTAACAATTAATCAATCAATCATAGTTTACGATAATGAAATATCAGTGTACAATTATTTACCTTTATTGTTGTAGTTGTTGTAAATGACGAATCTAAGCACTCCACATTTTCACTACAGACACAGCTGACGATACTTTAACCACACGTGTGAACTTGTATTATGACGCTTTCTTGTTTTTCCAACGCCAAGAACGTTCGAGAAAGACAAAGACAGAGACAAGCATGCGCCGATTCAATGCGCCTAATTCTCTAGCGCTGCGCGCGCAGCACTCTCGTTCGATGACTCATCGTAACGTTACCGGGCGTAACACTTTTTCATAAGTGACTCCCAGCCGCAACCTAATTTAAGACGTTGTCACGTCAAAAATATTTATTACCTCAAGATATAAAACAATAAAAGAAGTAAAAGAAATCAAATTATATGTACATCAGCAGCTCACGTCGGCCTGCCCTATTCAAATAAACGCTGGCCTTCTAACAATCCAACAAACCTGCTCTATATAGACACATATGTGAATTAGCATAGACAAAACTAAAATTCTATGTGAATCACAAGAGTATTGCATCATAGAAACATCCGGAATTTCTACTTTCAACATTTATATTGAGCGTATAAATAATTTTGTGCGGGTTCGTGCTCGGCCAACCCATAGTGTCATGGTTTGGGGATTAATCAGTTATGGCAGCAGTGTAAATTGTTGCCATAAATATAGTGACACCCTACTAAAAATAAACCCGGGGCAAATAGTAAGCCTTCCCTTATAGCAAACCTGAAATAATTCCCATTTTTTATTTTAAAATACAGTAAACTACGGGGATATATATATATTAATAACAAAGAAGGCATATTCTGACCTTTTTATTTTTCTCTATTATTTTTTTCACATATACAGTTAAAACCGTCTATAGCGCCCTCTCTTTGACTCACCAAAATAGGATGCTATAGAGAGGGGGTACTATAGACAGGTCACTTTTAATGTAAATCGCATCGTTCTACGTATTTAAAATTGGGCGCTATAGAGAGGGAGGCACTATTTAGAGGGGGCGCTATAGAGAGGTTTAACTGTATATTAAATTATTGTTACTGTACTGAGAACCAAGAGTCGTTCGTTTAAGATTAACAAATGTTTATTGATAAATAAGATAACACTTGTGTGTTATACACAGATTACCAAATAAAATCTATATATATATATATATATAAATCAATGTTTGTTTGTCTGTATGTCCGGTATACAAATTCGCAGTAGTTCACTAATTCAAACCAGAATTTCCATACATAGGTAAAAAAATACGGGGAAGACGATAGGCTATTTTAAAAAATATATATAAAACAATTATTAAAACTATATATTCAAATTATTCTACTTAGCTCACGAACAGCGCCCTCTATCAAAGATTAGATTAAATTATGCTGATGCAAACAAATAGATAATGCTAATAACAAACAATTATAAAAAAAAAATCTTATCTAAATATATATCACTCGGGTAGATATGCACACGGGTCAATCCCGGGGCGAAGCCCGGGTCACCTGTCTAGTATACAATAATAATAATCAGCAGGTACATGGAGAGAGAGAGAGACCTGTAGTAAGGCCAATTAAATTTAATGGAAGACTTAATCAATGATAATTTGGAAGATTATAAATCTATCTTGTTGAAGTATCGTAAATGGGGAAAAGGGCGTTAAGAAAAATTGGGGAACATGCATTATATTCAGGACATATAGGTCAGATTGGAATGATATTGAGATATTTCATAGGAATATAAAATTTAAAAAGGAAAGATTATTTTTAGAGGGATGGGTATCACGAAAATTTGGGGAAAGAACTATAAATACATTTGAAGATATTTCGCAACCATATGCTTCATTTTTTAATTTAAAAAGTAGTTAAAAGCTAGATATAAATAATACATAATAGTTAGAAATTTATAAAATAATATGTAATCTTTGTGATTATTATTATTATATTACTTTATTTATTTATTTTTACTTAATTTATTATAATTTTATTATTATATAATTTTATTTCCAAGATCATAGTCTTTGACCAGTTTAATATTTGTTTTTGACTCGCGCTTTAGATGTTGTACTAATTTCGAAAATTCACATGAGAACGCCCTTACAACCTCAGAACAATTTTTAACGCCTTGCCAAATGCTTTATTTTTATTTACTTCTCCTGACGAAGACAAAAGATTTTTGTCGAAACGTTGAGAAAATAAAAACCTCCAACTGGCCGAAGTGTTTATTTTTCATATAAATATTGTTGAAGTATGTTCGCTGGAAATCTGAAGAAGTCCATTTAGCCAAATCTTCTTGTATGGAATGCAGAAATGTGGTCCGTGAGATTTCCCATTCACACGATACGTCGCTAATTGTTTTTAAAAGAACAGCAACTAATGGGACAAACCCACGCGAATGGACTTGGGAAAATTCTGTTTTCGCCTCCCTCGCCACCGCTGTGTTTTTTTATAGAAGCACGTCGTGGGTGACTTGGCATTTTGCTGTTGAGGGCGATTGCTTCCGTTCTACTCTACTCTATGTATCGGCTCCAATTTGTCCATAAACAATCCATATATAGATAGGGGTTCAATACCTCTTAGCAATCCATTAATTCTCATATTATTGTTAAGAAACATCATTTTATACATTGTAATAGCTATTCTCAAATGCTGTTAATAAGATTGAATAAATATTTTTATTTTTTATTTCCCTAGTACACAACAAGGCAATGATAAACATGGTGGGTAATAGTTAGCGACTTCTTTTACTCTATGTGCACTACATTTCTACACATGTAGGAAGCAGTTCGAATTTTACACTTACAAGTCTGCCATATAGCTCCGTTTGGTTACTTGCACTGACTTGTGCAACAACACGCACATAACAAGGCCATGATAAACATGGTGGGTAGTAGTTGGCGATTTCTTTTACTCTATGTGCACTACATTTCTACACATGTAGGAAGCAGTTCGAATTTTGCACTTACAAGTCTGTTATATAACTCCGTTTGGTTACTTGCACTGACTTGTGCAACAACACGCACACAAGGCCATGATAAACATGGGTAGTAGTTGGCGACTTCTTTTACTCTATGTGCACTACATTTCTACACATGTAGGAAGCAGTTCGAATTTTACACTTACAAGTCTGTTATATAGCTCCGTTTGGTTACTTGCACTGACTGGTGGGGTTGGACCTTTTCATGAATCGGGGTTATTGGAGTTTTTTTTTGTTCAGAATAAAAGTCACCAATGAGGGATTTGATTCTTATTCGTGGCTGTCTGATGGTTTATAACACTTCTTCGCCATTTCCCCAGATTCAAAATATAAGTTATCAAAGCCACGGATTCGTTTAACGACATTTGGTTACTCTGTACATGATGGAGAATAAGGCAAGGTCATTCAAATTGCACTAATACGGGTTAAACATAGGATTGTATACATACCTATAGGTCCTATACGATAGGCTCATGTCTATAAGTTACCTAAATATGCCTAAACTGCCTCTTTCGTAGTAAAAATGCACGATATATAATAAAAATAACCCAGTATCATAGTAGAACGGTCTATGAAATAATTTGGCGAAACTGCTTAAAGGGTTTACCACTGATAAGCCAAGACTTCTCACCTAATAATTCTTATCATTACAGTAAGGCTGTATAGATAAAACTTTGATAAATATAGGTAATAAGAAACATATTACCATAATAATTGAAAAATCTGTTATTATTTTGTCAATGTGTACATAGGTTTGACCATTTCTAAAAATAAAAAGTCTAATTTTTTAGTTTTTCGATATATCCTACACAAAATCATCCTTAATTTCAAAATACCCTTGCAATCGAATTCAGTATATATATATTTCAAAGATTGAAATACTAAAATATTTTGTAAAGATAAACACCAATTAGCACACACGCTATATTTAAGATATATGAGGGAAGATGCTGATAAAGGAAGCATTAGGTTACAAATGAGAAACGCTTCAAGGCAGAAGTTATCATGGATCTTATCAGTTTGCAGAATGTGCTAGAAGGTGGTGAGGAGAGGGGGGTTAATGAGCAATGGATGTTAAAATCAATGCTAATCCAGCAAGTAGAATTCTTCACCAAGTTGTGATCTCTTATCCTAATTAATCCTTCGCACAGTAATCCACCTAAAAACTCGACCAACCTAATTACTTTTCAGCTCCAATTAAAACATGGAAGGTGATATTATCTTCAACAGCCTACCTTCAAACTTAATCCTATAAAGGCTCTACCCAGAAACGAAGATAACTCTTCGCATTTTTTTTCTTTCTCCCTTCTATATCACTAAGGCTTGGCGTAATTTGGTCAATTATCTACTAATCAATTTTCAGCGCTTTTCCCCCTCCCCACCTCCTCTTTTCGCTTATCGGCTGCATTCGTTTTCCCCCCTCCCTCCTTCAGCATCCTACCTTCCCCCAAAAATTAAAATTGATCCTTATTAATAATTAATTTTTATCTTAGCTTAATTTTTGTCACTTGCTTTCCAAGTCGATAAGGTTTAAAGCTTGAAGTGATCTACTAAAACTTTGTTCTAACTTCGTTGTTTTTTTTTAAATAATTATTTTTGTTTGGAAGCTAAAATTATTTGTCATTACTTAGCTTGAATGCATCGTTCTGCTAGGATGTTCAAATGCTAAATGATTTACCTCTTTCTCTCTCCTTTTTTTTATTTAGTCATTGAATATTTAATAAAATATCAATCGATGGTTTCACTCCACCCAACTTTTGGCTTCTTTTTATTCTTTCTCGTGAAATTCACTGATAAGGATTGATTGAAGCCTTTCTGACATAAATATAATGAACTTTTTTTTTTCTAAAATTTATTTTGAACATGGCTTTTGTTAGATTGTGTAAAAATGTGTGCAGTCATGCATTCATGCGCCTCATTTTTGACTTTGCCTGGGAAATCTTTCTTAAAATAATGGCCTCTATTAATTTTTTTGTTGCATACACCTTCAGTCTATTTATTAAAATTGATTTTTTTCTTATTTGGCCTCGTATTAATCTTATTTTGAAGAAAAGATAGGTATTTATTAATAGGGTATATATAATAAACACAATATTTTATAGCCTTTCAAAAAGTAAACAAGATTTTTTAAAAATAAAGAATTTTGTATTTTCTCTCTCTATTTCTCTATGACAAAAAGTATTTTAAATTATAATATATTCATAAAATATTTAAAATATGTTTACTCTTTTCAAAATCTAGAAAGTTTTTAATACACACCCATATATTGCTTAATTAAATTTCTATTAAAATTAAATCAAACGAAATATTTTATACATTTTTAAAATCATTTATTTCTGCGAAAGAGAAAGTGAGATAATGTGCAATATAATTTAAAATAGTTTTATGATACAATTTGACTCTTTTATATTTCCCTAAAATAATTATATGTGAGGTAAATTAATTATATATATTCCTATACATATAATTTGAAAACAAAACGCTTATATACTAATAATTTTGATTTCATAACTAACAAAACAATTTAGAAAATATGGAATTTTTTGTGAAAATATAAATTCGATTAATTTTGATTTTTATATTATCAATACATAATTTATGAATTTGTAAATTGGATTCTCAATCTCCATTACATAAATATATATATTTCATAACAAAATGGTATTATATTTATTTTCAATATGTTTGTTCTTTATTCACTATTTTATGAATTTAAAATTCAATATATAATTAAGATGTTTACAATTCCACACACACAATTATAATTTTAATATAAGCAATATTATATATGCTCACTTAAAATATATTAATACTTTTCGTTCTCTAGCAAAAATTTATATTTCTTCGTTATTTTATTTGTATTTCTTCTTATAGATGCCGTTTGAACTTTTTTTAAATGAAAGGGGCTCTATTTCGTGGAAAATAAATAAAGAAACTCTGGTGAAATAATTATATAATTTTATATATAAACAATATATTTATTATTTAAATTAGTTAATATTTTGTGTTTTTGGTGTGTATTGTGTTGTGTGTATTAGTAATTATATACTTAAATTTAAGATATCGGTAGTGTTATACTTTCATTTTTATCTATTTAGGGTTGTTTTTCAGCATTTCTGAAACTTACCACATTTTTATCAAATATCATAAACATCAACATATATAGTCACGACCGTCTTTCCACCGTCAACAATTCCTCAATTCCTCATGTCACGGATGCGCGCGCATCATCATTATGATCATTATCTTCTATAGAAGCTTCTATCTTTATAATTATGTATATTTACAAAAAGTCAATTCGCTCGCGCCTCTAGCGGTGAAAATGAGGGGTAATCCCAGCTGACCTAATGTACATGTAAAGTTTGGAGCGGGACGTTTCACAAGAGTGACATCCACGGCTCCAATTTATAATTGTAACAAATAGTATTGGAATAAAAACATTCAATCGGGTAAAACACGGGCGTTGCCCGGGTCATTCGTCTAGTTTCATATATATTTAAGAATGTCTAGAATAATATAACGTACTATTAAATATCTAAATTCAATTGCCATCTATCGATAAAATTTGGAACAAATAGAGATAATATTTGATGGTATTAGTGAAAAAATACACATATCCAGTAAACTTATTGGGTACAATTAATATCATACCATATCAACATACAAACATTCATTTTTATATATATAGAAGATATACAGTAGAAATTGAATAATTCGAACGTCTTTAATTCGAATATTTATCTTGGTTCCTATATAATTTCCTATAAATAGAATTTCAGTTTTTAATTCAATTTTTTTTTATCCCTTGGGCTTTGAAATATCCAAGTTCGGCTGAATTATATTTTATCTCATTGCAAGTTCAAATTATTTTTTGTTGTTGTTGACACCTTTGAAATAAGCACTTTTGTGGCTGAAATATTCCAAAAAAAAAGTAATATCGACTTGAATCTTTTAAATTAAACAATACATTAAGAATGTTCTTCCTATCATTAAATGTGCTATAATAAACACGTGAAACAAGAATGAGAAGCTGAAGAGGTTGTATGGATGTGTCCAGATGGTACCTCGGGTAAATCGATGTCCAAGAACAACGGCACTGGAGGAAAGAGGAAAAAGGATAAGTCAAGACCAGAAGAGGAACCAGCGAGGCCTGCAAGCAGCGATACTCCTGAAGATAAGAGTAAAAAGAAGAAAGCGCGGACAACTTTCACGGGAAGACAGATCTTTGAGCTGGAGAAGAGGTTCGAAGTCAAGAAATACCTTTCCTCGAGTGAGAGAGCGGAGATGGCAAAGTTACTCAACGTGACAGAGACTCAGGTAGGTTGCTTATACCTTGGTTTTTATATACCGGGTGGAATCTATAACTCCCGAAATCTTTAATTTTTTAATTAAGAATTAAAAGTATAAATAGATTAAGCTTTAATATATTACCCTAAAATAGTTATAGGTATATTCTAGTTTGCCTTCAATTTATAATAAAAATTAAAAGGGTTCGGTACTTATAGGCCACCCTGTACAATCACACATTACCTATTGGAACAATAGATTGGCTTAGTTCATTGGAACGATCAACCTGCCCATAAAGTATGACCAATTTTATCGAATAGACAGATATAAATACACTCATGTACAAAACTTAAGGAAGTATGTTTGATGTCATCTGTAGTCTCCTTTTTTTTTCTTTTTTTTTGAAGAAGACAGAAGCAATTTTGTTCACACTTGGTTATCTCGTGTGTCTTCAATAAAGATCACTGTGTATCAAATATCTTTCTAAGTTAGTGTCTGAATCCCGATATACATGCTGAAAGGTATAACTTCCTTAAGTATTGTATATGAGTGTAAGTAAATATTGTACTGATTCCTCTATTATCGGTATATGTGATAACCAAAACAACAACAATGTTTTCATTTACCAAAAATATTACCCGATATTTCTAAAATTGCGACAAAGTTATCTCTTTCAATGAAAAATGATTTGGGCAGGATTCGAATCCCCTAGATCCTTCTGTCACTTCTATATTCACCTACTACGTTTGAAAACTGGCCGAAGTATCTTCAATTTAAAGAACTATGAATGCCGGCCAGGCAGCCTCTATCTTTACGATAATGGAACATGCTCTTTATCTGAGTCTTCAAGAATTCATTTCTACTTATATATAATTAATTTATAAAATTAACATTAATGATTAACTTCAACCTTTTTTTGTCTCTATTTCTGACGTCTCAGCAACCCGCTGTTATCCTTTTCAAAAAGAGAAATTATTCCGATTAATTTTACAATCTATGAAGAACTAATGGTTTTTCCTTGAAAAGGGCAATAGAGTGACGCTGAAATATCTAATATCAAGAATAAGAAAGGTTGGAACTGATCATAAATTTATAAAACCAATCTAAAAAAATGTTTTTCTTCTAAAAATGTGAATAGAAGTACAACGTTAAAATAGAACACTTTTAAAACCCATCAGAGTGTTCTCCGAAATCTTCCAATTACCAGTTATTGATCGTGTAGCTAAGCCTCTTTCAGCCTCTCAAATTTAAAAAAGATGAGTCATGAGCCGCAGGCTGTGCTGAATTAAATTTGGGTCGAATTTCCCACTAATACGGCGGGTCCAAGATACCATTAGTCGTTGTGACAACTTGTGATCTGTCTAGGCATTCTGATTTCATTCCAGATAGGGAAATTGTAAGACTATGTCTCTTTATTCGTTCAGTTTCTCTGCTTTTGAGTATTGCCTTGGTTTCCCATAGTGTTGTAGATATGTTCGCCTTTTAATTTGATTATAGGTTATATAGGATAATAGGTCTATTGTAAGACAATGAATGTCCTTTTATTCCTTCAGATTCTTTGCTCTTGAAATTTTCCTGGTTTCCCATAGTGTTGTAGATGTGGGCGCCTTTTAATTTGTTTCCAGGTAGAAAAATTGTAAAGCTATTATTCCTTCAGTTTCTCTGATTTTGAGCATTTTCCTGGGTTCCCGTAGTGTCGTAGAGATATGTTCGCCTTTAATTTGATTATAGGTAATACTATTGTAAGACAATGAATGTCCTTTTATTCCTTCAGTTTCTTTGCTTTTAAGCATTTTCTTGGTTTCTTGTAGTGTTGTAGATATGTTCACCCTTTAACTTGATTATAGGTAATACTATTGTAATAGAATTGTCTCTTTATTTTTCCAGTTTCTCTGCTTTAGAGCATTCCCTTGGTTCCCGTAGTGTTGTTAGACATGGGCGCCTTTTAATTTAATTCCAGGTAGAAAAATTGTAAGACAATTCATCTTTTAGTTTTTCTGATTTTGAGGATTTTACTAGTTTCGCGTAGTGTTGTAGATGTGTTCGCCTCTTAATTTGATTATAGGTAATACAAAGGTGATACAAGGTAATATTGCAAGGAAATTGTATCTTTATTCCTTGAGTTTCTCTGCTTTTGAGCATTTTCTTGGTTTCTTGTAGTGTTGTAGATATGTGCGCCTTTCAATTTGATTATAGGTAATACTATTGTAAAATAATTGTCTCTATATTCCTTCAGTTTCTCTGCTTTTGAGCATCCCCTTTGTTTTCCGTAGTGTTGTAGATATGATGGCCTTTTAATGTGATTATAGGTAATACTATTGTAAACAATTGCAAGGGACTTGCTCCTTTATTCCTTTAACTTCTATTCTTTTGAACCTTTTCCTGGTTTCTTGTAGTGTTGTTGATATGTTCACCCTTTGATTTAATTATAGGTAATACTTTTGTAATGAAATTGCAAAGGACTTGTTCCTTTATTCCTTCAGTTTCTCTGCTTTTGAGAATCTTCTTGGTGTCTGAGTGGTGCCATTGATATTTTCGTCTTCTAATTTGTATATAAACAGTAATATAGGTAGAAAATTGCACAGGATTTGTTCTAATATCTTTCTTTGGATTTTCTGGCTCTTAAACACATATTGATTTCCATTATATCTATAACTTTGCATTCTATCTTAATTTTAGGCAGTAATATCGGTAGACAATTACATAGGACTTGTCTCATTCTCTTACTTCAACTTATCTTTTCTTGAGCACCTTATAACCACCAGTAGTATCCCGTTATCTATCTTAGGATACAGACATTCTAATTTGATTTTAGGCAGCAAGATATTAGAAAAGATTTGCACAGGGTTTATCCCTTTGTTTTACTTCAGGTTTTCGTTTTTCAACATTTCCTGGTTTCCAATAGTGCCATAATTATTCATCTTAAAATCCGGTCATTCTGATTTGATTCCAGGCATAAATAGAAATTTGATTCCATGCACAGGATCTTCTTCTTTTCCAGTTTATCTAATTTGATGGGCATGCCCTGGTTTCCGATAGTCCTGAGGCTCCCTATTTTGATATCTGGGCATTCTAATTTGATTACAGACAGAAATAGTAGGCATTTGCACAGTGCTTTGTTCTTTTTCAGTTTCGGTTTCCTATAGTCCCAAGGTTCTATCTTGATATCTAAACATTTTATTTTGAATATCAGGTAGTAATTATAGAAGATAATTACACAAGACCTGTTCCTTTCTCTTTCTTCAGTTTCTCTTCTCTTGAGCCTGTCATGGCCTCCAATAGCGTTCCAACTACAAATCTTGATATCTGTGCATTCTAATTTTATTACCTTTAGTAATCTTGGAAGGAGATTTATATGAGTAAAAAGGTCTCAACATCACTTTTGGTAAATTCGAACAATTCTATGACCCCCTCCCTAATACAAAGGCGGCATCAATTTAGTAATACCCTACGAGGAAGTTACAAATTCAGCTGAACATGTTAAAAATGTGATTCAGCCGATGAAGTTGTAGCCCAAAATATCATGCTGTGCATTATAATCTTTTGGAGAAGATTACTTCCTTCTTCCTAAAAATCCCCATTTTCTGTATCTCAAAGTGCAATACTAGACATTATCGCGCCATCTGTTATGAAGAATGTAAACTATTTTTGGCGCCTATCATTATTTTTTAAATGAAACAATTTTCTACTGCCCTTACTGAAATAATAAAATAATTGAAGGGCCTGTCTTATCGGTGATAAACCTTCCCATTAATTTATCATTGCTGTAAAGGCAGTACTGCATAGTAAAGCCTCAGCTTTTATTCAGTTCGTAGAATGTTGAATCAAAGTTAATTTTCGTATTTGAGCAGAGAGTCCGTTGGTGGGAGGTCAAGTAGCTCAACCACACAAGTGGCAGGTCCGGGGGGACAACCCCAGCTATCGGGGCGTGGTGGGATGTCCACCGAGCAGGAGGACGGGGGGCTGGTTCCATGGGCGAGTCCATGTTTTGCAGGCTGATCTGCCGGGGTGGAGGGTGGGCCAGCTTTGGTTTGTCTTGGACGGGACTTCAGAGTCCATTTTAGAATCAGTAATACCTGTACTGTAAGTACAGCTAAAAGGCCAACTAATATTATTATAAACCAATATTCGTTTATCCATTTCACAAAATTTTGATAAATAACTTCGCTGAGCTTGTAGAGGAAGGTGATTGGTGTGATCTTCCATTAATTTTGAGAAAAATTTGAAATTATTTGCATTTTTCAGTTAAAAGGAAGATGTAAAGGCAGTAGAACATTGTTTTATTTTTAAATCATACGCGTCAAAAAATAGTTCAAATTTATCATAAAGTAGAATATATATTGCAGATGAACTATATCCACTTTTTAACACAAAATATACAATAAATAAATACACAATAGAACTTCATACGAGACTATCCGAAAACTTGAATACTCCTGGTTGTACCTGGAGGGGGGTCGTTTATTGGAGGTTAAATTAGAAATGTGCATTGAAACAATGATTTTTATTGAATGCATTGAAATACTACATTTTTTTCATTATATCAAAATGCAAAACGATTTAGATAAAAAAATATATAGAGAGATATGTCCTATTTACATATAAATATCATTATTTCCCAAACCTTTATCAAAAAAAAAAAAACATAAATCAATTTTTTTTTAAATAACAATCAAACCTCAAAAACACACAAACTTTACAATTCAAAATTTCTAAAACTAAAAAATGATCTTCACACATAATAAATTTTGAAAATTACTCTTTAAATTACTATAATAAATTACATCATACATACACACATACACTCAAAAAATGATATTTGAAATAAAAATCCTCTTAATAAAAAAAAATGATGAAGTCAAAATACATTTTAAAAATGTAACTTTGATTAAGTGAATTTATAAATCAAAAGATAAAATTAAATAAGAAAGATTTCCCAAATAAGAACAATCTGGTGAAGAATTGAGAGGAAAAGAGAGAATTTGAGAGCAGAAGAATAGCCCACCACGCAGTCGATACCAGTCTATTAGAAGGTACATAAAAGCGACTTACCCCCCCATCCATATCGTCGTCGGCACAATTTAAGATCTAAAAGCCACGGCGTCTTCCATTTTTATTCCATCTTTTCTACACTAGAGAGACATTTCACTTTCAATAAATCTATTTTAAAGGAGCTTACAACCAGTTTATTTCTTTGCAGAAACTGGAGATATAAATGCCATTCGACAATAATGAGAGGGTGGGTTGCCTGTCGCAATTTAGAAAAGGGGGGAAAAGATGGTTTCACAGAGTAATTAGACTCCGTGTGGCCAAGCTGATTGTTAAAGTCGGCTATTACAGCAGCCATTTGTTAACAGGCAAGGCCTCGTCTGATCCCCAAATGAATTGCTCACATCGTCTGCCTTTGTTAACCTTCTTTTCCGGCCAAAAGATTTAAGTGCCTACTACTTTTCTTTATGATCATCATGATGATATCATCATCATCCTAATTAACCTGTTCGTCTGAGTTATTACTGATGCCTTGTTAAAAATATCTTATGATCCATTTTATTTACGCGCGCTTTTTTCAAATTTAAATTAATTAGATCGTTATTTTTAATTATCTTAATTGATATTTAATTTTGTTTATTTATGTTCCTCTCTTCTCTATTATATAATATTTTATTTTGTGTACTTGTTGGGCTAAGCTATTTACTTGAATATGTTTTAGGAAACTTTAAAAAAAAATTGTAATATATTTTGGTTGATAAATATTCAATCTTATAATTTTTATGATTATGATCTATTATACAATATTATGATCTATTATACAATATTGATTCTTCTTTTCTATAGTTCGTTAATGCTAATATATAAAAAAGATTGAATTTGGCTAATACACAATGGTTAGAAATAATCGTTATTTCTCCTTGAAATAAATTTTGATTTTTCGTTGAAAAGAAACACATGCGGGATAGTATTTCAAATGTCGTTTTACAATCATGGGCCGCATTATATTATATTACACAATGAAATACTTGACTATTTTCATTGTTTATAAAATAAATATAGGGCAATTACTGCTGAAATCGAAAAGGGCCTGACTCATCAGTGGTGAACCCTCCTAGCGGTTTCGCCAGTTTAACCCTACCATACCACTCTAATATTGTATTGGACTATATACAAGGCACTTTAAAGGTAGATTCTTGGATAAGAAAATATATTTTAAGGATGTTAGAAATATATCTATAAATAGTCTATATATAGACCATGTCTAAAATGATGCACTTCTCTCTGAACTCTTCTGAAGATAGTTGTCTTTTGGAGATTGGATGGGATAGAGATAGGTCTTTGGGTCATCATATGAGTCGTTCATGGAAGGTTCTTCTGTTCGTAAAATGGGTCGTTCATAAGAGGTTTCCCTCATCATATAGGTCTTTCAAGGGAGGTGTCACTTACCAGATAGGTCGCTTATAGGCATTTTGCAGTATAATTATTATGCAAAAAAGGCATCTCCTTATAGTGCAACTGAAAGTTACTGATGGCTTGCGCCATCTATCGGAATAAATATCAACTATTATCGTTGATTTTTAATTATTTCAGAATTGGCCAAATACATAGTATAATTATTATAAACACTTCATTACTCTTATAAGCGACTAAATTAAACTTTTCCAAAAAATGACAGGAATAAAGACCATATTGAAATAGAATTCAATAAGATACCTTAAATATAAAAAGATGTTTTTAATTAGAACGAAAATGAGTTATAGCGGTTGTCAATAGAAGGGACTGAATACTTCAATCCATGAGAGAGGTTCACAAAAAGAAGAAAGAAGGCAAATGGAGGCAGTTGTTTGAATAGGGGAGCTTGATGGAAGGACCCACTTCAGAGGGAGGAGATGCTCCTTCATCATCTTTCATGAGTATAAAGCATGATTATCACATTTTATTGGCATAATATCCCATATAAAGTGATAAAAAATATATATTATCATGCATTAGCGCGCTCTCTGTTATCAAAATACGAAACTATTATAGACGCGTATGATTCTTTTTTTAAAATAAACAATTAAACAGAAGAATTGATCTACCCCAAGAGTTCTAGCATATTCAACGCAGATGATGCCAACCCCCATTGAAACTGTACCCTCTACAACTGGAAAATATTTTTATTTTTGATTTTTTAAAATGCATTTCTCTGAATCTCTATTGCATCTGTTGCACGCCTTTGCGGAGCCAGTGGCCTGATGGAGCGCGACCGCGCGAAAGCTTGCCTCCCATACCTTAATAAAGAAACTCTGCAAATATTTTAAATTTATTTAACTCTCAATTATTACTGTCCTTACTGCAATGGAAAAAATAATGGAAGGGCCTGGCTCATCAGTGGTGAACCCTCACAGCGGTTTCGCCAGTTTAATATACCATACCGTTGTTATATTGCATTTTTCGATATTCCTTTTATAGTGATACTGATGAGGGTTCACGATCGATGAGCCAGGCCATCACATTAATTTTTCCATTGCAGTAAGGACAGTAGAACTTGTTTATAAAAAAAATCATTTCGAAAAATAAATATTGTCAATAATATAAATCCGATTTTGGCTCTGAGAAGACTTAGAACAAAGTAAACGCAGTATTTCGAGTGGTATAAAGTCTTCCTTTTTCAAGCGATTATTCAGGAGTAAGATACGCGTTTTTAGTCTGTACTTTTAAAGTGGAATTTTGTGGGGTTTTCTGTGAGTCTGGATTATTTTCATTATACTCATGGAATAAACTTGAAGGAAGTTGTACCTTTTGGCATGTATATCTGGATTTAATAACTCTGAAAGATATTTGATACACAGTGAGCTTTATTGAAGACACACCAAATAACAAAAAGTGAACAAAATTGCTTCTGTCTCCTTCAAAAAATAGACAATATCAAAGACTTTCCACACACACACTTCCTTAAGTTTTGTTCATGATTGTATATGTAATCCCTAGGGAGATCTCCATGTTCCTCTTTATACTTTTTTATCCTTCAAGAAAGACCAATATTCCAGGAACCATATCATCTTGTTCAATAGGGATGTTGTGGCGTGTAATTTCGTGATTAAGTTCCAGTTGTGGATATGAATATTCACAATAGCGTATTTAATACGGAATTCTGTTCTGTTATTGTGTAAGGTCGACTATGGTATCTAGATATCGTTTCTCATAACTATTATATTGCTCTAAAGAGACAAAGGTCGCCTCTCCCGTCAAAATAGACGTCAAAACTAGACGCCATCTATTGACCGTCGCCGCAACTAGCGGCCTCGGGTCGGTGACAAAGCCATAACACCAGCTTTGGCAAACTGAGAAGCGTCCACCTAGAGACCATGGTTTCGGGCTAATGGCCCTCGTGAGTCTAGGGCGGACTTTATTCCATGAGATCCATTGACGGGAGAGGCGACCTTTGTCTCTTTAGATCAATATCCTCCCGGCAAAATTTTCATCTATATTGCTGTTCATTAGAGTATGGTTTAAAACGTAGATCATTTACAGAAATGGTTCGTTTATTTTAACATTTCAATTCGCTTCTAGCCAAGAATACTATGGTTTGTACCATGTATTTATTCAGAACAATATACAAACTTAAATATGGTGAAGAGAAAAACCATGTGCTGAGGTAAAATGTTGAAAACTTTTATCCCAAGGTTACTTCCCGGAACAAGTAGCGAGCCATCTAAGGGCTGACTCTATGGATGGCTTAAGTGGAGATGCGTGCGGCTCTAATTTGAAGAGCTGCATTTAAAGAAGATGGCCAAGATGGATAAGAAACGTTGAAGATCCATCTCAGGGCACTTCTTAACATATTCCACGACCTTCCCGCAGGCGTCTAACTGCTAACTGACCTTTCACACCCCCGTTTATCTCCGCCCGAAATGTAACGACACAGGCTCTCTTTCTTCCGTGGTTAATATCCTCACAGATAAGACGGGGTAGAACATTCAGGTTCCCTTTCTTTCGTGGTTAATATCCTTCCCGAGATGGCAGGGCAGAGCACTCACAGGTTGCCTTTCTTCCGCGGTTTATCTTCTTCCAAAGAAAACGGAGTAGAGCACTCACAAGTTTTGTTTCTTCCGCGGTTTATCTTCTTTCAGAGAAGACGGAGTAGAGCACTCACAAGTTCTGTTTCTTCCGTGGTTTATCTTCTTCCAGAGAAGACGGAGTAGAGCGCTCACAAGTTCTGTTTCTTCCGTGGTTTATATTCTTCCAGAGAAGACGGAGTATAGCACTCACAAGTTCTGTTTCTTTCGTGGTTTATCTTATTCCAGAGAAGACGGGGTAGAGCACCAAGGTTCTCCTTTTTTTCGTGGTTCATCTTCTTCCAGAGAAGACGGAGTAGAGCACTCACAAGTTCTGTTTCTTCCGTGGTTTATCTTCTTCCAGAGAAGACGGAGTAGAGCACTCACAAGTTCTGTTTCTTCCGTGGTTTATCTTATTCCAGAGAAGACGGGGTAGAGCACCAAGGTTCTCCTTTTTTCGTGGTTCATCTTCTTCCAGAGAAGACAGGATAGAGCATTCACAAGTTCCTTTCTTCCGCGGTTCATCTTCTTCCAGAGAAGACGGGTTAGAGCATTCACAAGTTCCTTTCTTACGCGGTTCATCTTCTTCCAGAGAAGACGGGTTATAGCATTCACAGGTTCCTTTCTTCCGCGGTTCATCTTCTTCCAGAGAAGACAGGATAGAGCATTCACAGGTTCCTTTCTTCCGCGGTTCATCTTCTTCCAGAGAAGACGGGTTAGAGCATTCACAGGTTCCTTTCTTCCGCGGTTCATCTTCTTCCAGAGAAGACAGGATAGAGCATTCACAGGTTCCTTTCTTCCGCGGTTCATCTTCTTCCAGAGAAGACGGGTTAGAGCATTCACAGGTTCCTTTCTTCCGCGGTTCATCTTCTTCCAGAGAAGACGGGTTAGAGCATTCACAGGTTCTCTTTCTTCCGTGGTTTATCTTCTTCCAGAGATATTAGGGTAGAGAATTGTGGTTTATTCCTCCCGCCGTTTATCTTCTTCCTCAGAAGACGTGACAGAGCACTAAGGTTCTCCATCTACGGTTTATCTCCATCTCGAGATGACGGGGTAGAGCATCAAGGTTCTCTTTCTTCCGTTGTTTATCTTCTTCTAGAGAGGACTTGGCAGAGCTCACAGGTTCTCTTGTTGAAGTGTATTTCTGCTCGATATATATTTCTAAAGAAGCCTCACCTTTTTCAACGCTCACCCCCTTTTTTTTCCTGAAAACTCGCAGAGAATTATTTTCCACAACAGAGTTGTAATAGATAAACATATCGCCTAAATTCAATCTATAAATTTTATAGAATCATTTCTAAACAACTTTGCAAAACCACTTATTGAGATAAAATAATATAAATCAGAATCATCTACGTAAAAATAGAAGTATCAAATTTAATAAATACAGTATAAAATCGACAATTTACTGTTCTAAAAATGTACTCTCTGGTGTACCCGCCAGTAAAGAGCATCTATTAATCACCAGCTACAACAAAACTCAAATCCTGTAGAAGAAATGGTGGCAGAGAGTCAATCATTTCATGACAATCAATTACCCCAGGGGAAACCATCATCCTGGATTACCTTCCTCGCTTGAAGATGACAGGGACTTGATCCTTCACGATTGGGTCCGAACTTTAATCAAATTAATTCTTTCTTCGTCCAGAGATTTCCCCACCAATCCCCCAGGAGCTTTCTCAACTAAATACATGCTGGAAGGTGATAGTTAGAATTGGAAGGTTAGATTGGCTCTTGGAAGTTTGGTGGTGTAGTTATTACATTGGAAAAGTGAAAACAGAAGGAAATAATTTGATATTTACACTACTTGAGAACGTAGATATAACTACTATGAGGACAAAAATACAGAGAATATTAGCATGGTTTTAGATAACACTGTTTGTTGATTTAATTACAACAATAGGAAGGATACCTAAAATATTAGCATGGCCCCTGCGATACTTGTTCAGAGATACATCTTTTACAATAGGAAGGATGCAAAGAACATTAGCATGGCCCCTGTGATACTTGTTCGACGGTACAACTACTACAATAGGAAGGATACAGAGAAGATTAGCATGGCCCCTGTGATACTTGTTCGGTGGTATAACTACTACAATAGGAAGGATACAGAGAAGATTAGCATTGCCCCTGTGATACTTGTTCGACGGTACAACTACTACAATAGGAAGGATACAGAGAAGATTAGCATGGCCCCTGTGATACTTGTTCGGTGGTACAACTACTACAATAGGAAGGATACAGAGAAGATTAGCATTGCCCCTGTGATAATTGTTCGGTGGTACAACTACTACAATAGGAAGGATACAGAGAAGATTAGCATGGCCCCTGTGATACTTGTTCGGTGGTACAACTACTACAATAGGAAGGATACAGAGAAGATTAGCATTGCCCCTGTGATACTTGTTCGGCGGCACAACTACTACAATAAGAATGATACAAAGAAGATTAAGATGGCCCCTGCGATACTTGTCAACGGTACAACTGTTACAATAAAAACGAAATAACATGGCCCCTGTTCGACAGCTCATAGAAGATGTTAAGATCAACTAGAAAATTAATAAAGTCAAAGAAAACGCTCTTAAATCCATTGATTTCACCATTTGTGAAAGATATCTGTGAGACCACATCGATAATATCGCTTTTTATTTATTCCGCATTAAATAATCAATAAGAAATTACTTTCCTAGTGTTTGTCAGATTCTCAAAACTATGCAAACACTTCTCAACATACTGTGATCTCCCAGGATAGACAGTTGAAGCCTACTGTTGAATGTAAATAACCTGGAAAAATTACAATATGTAGGATGAAATAACACCACACAAAGGTTGTTGTTACATATACTAAATACAATCCAGGATAGACATGATAAATAGAGGCTTTGCGCCTGTCTATATGTTTTTAACTATTTCTTGATTTATCAAGAAAATGGGTTAGCCAAATATCAGGGAACAGGTTAAATTAACGTTTAGTTGATTTCTGTTCCACTAGATGGCGCTCAAAAGGTTTATGTGAACGTGGTCAGGATATGCTTTTTTGATTTTAATAACAAACACCTGACCTTTTAGGTAGGACCTTTAAGGTATCCTTAATATATAATAAATAATATATAATAATAAATAATAATTATAATAAAAGTATAATAATAAAGGATATCTTAATAAAGAAACTCTGCAAATATTTTAAATTTATTTAACTTGATCTTTACATCAATATTTCAAGTACACATATATATATATATATATATTTATATATATATGATATATAGTTTATATAGATATGGATAATTAGTTGCTGATTTTGAATATAAGAGTATTATGCCAATATGCAGTCGTTACATCTTGGAAAAAAAATAAAACAACTTTAAATAACTAATTGATTCAATTGAGCTGATAAAATAATATTTAAGGAAGATATACCTGACTTGAGATGTGAAGAAGAAAATAAAAAAACTTGATTTCGTATTTACATATTTACAAAAGTTGGTGCCGGCCAAAAGAAAACAACAACAAAATTATATAATGTAAAACTGCGCTATTTGGCGGTCGAATTCACAGAGTTTGTTTGTTCTATATATAGAAAATATAATTTAAAATAGAATACTTTTTTATATAAAAATAGACACTTCGGCCAGTTGGAGTTTTTTATTTTCTCAACGTTTCGACAAAAATCGTTTGTCTTCGTCAGGAAAAGTAAATAAAAAAAGTGTCTGTTTTTTATATAAATATGAATGCCGGCCAGGCAGCCTCTATCTTTACGAGAATACCTTTTATTAAACATATACAAGTGTTATGAAAATTCGAAACTATTATAGATGCGTATGATTCTTTCAAAAATTAAACAATTTCTACTGTCCTTTTTAATTTTTAAAAGAAACATACGCGTCTATAATAGTTTCACATTTACATAACAGATGGCGCGCTAATGCATCATAATATACAAGTGTATATTGTTGTTTTTTTTCTTGTCCCAAGTCTGGACTCCAAGTCTAGACCCCAGATCCTGAAGGTCTTTTTATCGCCTCAATGACCACAGCTAGGTCGGTGTAGATGTCTGTTCGGCAATGCCCGATGTGAAGTGTTCTGGGCTCGCTGAAGTATCCTGACATTTGGTGCAATTCGAAAGGAGTGTATATTGTATATATGTCATAATATATACCCTTCCTGGAATAATAAAGCAAACCTACAGTCAACCCAGAGAGAGGCAGCTAAAGTCCGGTCATCTGGGGCCCCTTTACTTGGAACCTCAGGACTAATTAAGACAGTTGGAGGATATTGTATTCGACACAAACGGCCGCCCGGCCGGTTGCCGGGCCCGGCTAGCTCAGTCGGTAGAGCATGAGACTCTTAATCTCTGGTTGTCTGCGTTCATCTTCCAAATTGTGGTGTGATTATTTCTCTCTTTCCCCACCTTATTATTATATTATATTGCCACATTGAAAGTCGACAGGATCTTATTACATATACATATTGAAGAATTTCGACTTTACATTTATAAAATTGTCATTGTCTCGTTCTATCGATGACACTCTCATGTATGTTTCTTCTTCTTCAGTTTCTTTAGTATTGAGCAGGTCGTAGTCTCCAGTGACGCTATGTTTATCTATCTTGAGTTCTCTTTATCTCTTCATAACTTTCCATCCAGTCAAAAATTCCTATTCTTCTTTTCTCCTCGTTCTCACTTTCCATCATTTAAACCTGTAGAACTTTGACGTACACTTGTATTTATTCAAAGGAATTAACAACAAGGTATTTAACAGACGTCTCTCTCTTTCTTATCCAATAAGCATCTTAGAATTAAGAGATCTTTTTGTTGTTGTTCAAATCGCGTTTATCATGCTGCGTGTGTTTCTTCTTGTATCAAAATCCAATCAGACCTGGTGATCCTCCCCTGTCAATGAGTAGAAAAAGATGCATCAATTTATGAGGGACATCGAAGAGGAAAACATTATTTTCAAAACTTTACTTTAATTCAAATTGCGAACCCGTATTCTGACTCTAAATATGACTATTTGAATAATTTCTATTAAAGATAGCGTTTTCATTTGGTATACAAGACCTAAATTAAACATTAGTATGTCATCTGTTGTTAGAATTTTATACTATTTCACTCGAATTTTTATATTTTCAAAAATATGACAAATCTTACTATACCCTTAGTGACAATTCATTTGTTTTGTCAACTCGGCTGGCTTGGAAGGTCGTGTAAAAAAACCCCTTCCTCTTCTCTCTTTATGTAAATATTTTGACAAAATACTTCGTACTGGTTAGAAAGTTACGTGTTGACAAAATATGTGCTTACATTATACAATAGTTTTTTATATATCAATCAATATTTTTATATAGATATTTAGTCTTATATACAGGTTATCTCGAGAGATACAGCATTGAGTGGAAAAGTGAAGAGGGAGGAAAATTCGAATTTACAAAGTTATAAGGGAAATATGTAAATATAAAGGTTGAATTATATATTGCATACATAGAGGTTGTAAGTATTCTCCTTCTCTCATTTTTATATACAGAATCCTGCAGGTTGTGAGAAAAGGAATAAAAAAACACTGGGGACATTCACCAAAAAAAAAAAAAAGAAAGATATATTTGAAACTATTATAGACGCGTATGATTCTTTTTAAAAATAAACAATTTCTAATCTCCTTACTGCAATGGAAATATTAATGGGAGGGCCTGGCTCATCAGTGGTGAACTCTCCCAGCGGTTTCGCCAGTTTAATCTACAATCAGTGGTGAACCCTCCCAACGGTTTCGCCAGTTTTCGGCAGATTTACCGCTAGGAGGGTTCACTACTGATAAGCCATTAATTTTTCCATTGCATTAAGGAGAGTAGAAATTGTTTATTTTTAAAAAGAATCATACGTGTCTATAATAGTTTCGAATTTTGATAACAGATTGGCGCGCTAATACACCACAAAGAAAGATATATACAAATATAAAGCACATATATGTATATATATGAAAAAATAGTACAAATGTGATATTGGACTGGAATAAGGTTCATAAATTAAAAAAGAAAAAAATAGACATCTCCTTATCGGGCAACTTTAAGTTAATAAGGAGATACCCTTTTTTCATTTTTTTACGTATAAACATATATTTGTTTCTTCTATATAAAACTATATAAGCGATTCTCAGTCGCCATTGTCGAATCAACTTTGTATCCCGACTTCTATTTATTAAAGTCAACTGATTATTAACGTTTCATTAAACTGCCTCTTGGATGGTTCAACCATTGTTGAGCTAGGGCCCTCCCATTATATTTTCAATCAACGCAAAAAGGGCATTGTAGAAATTTTGCTATATTTTCAAAAGAAGAAACTTTCGCATGCTAAAATAGTGTACATTTCTAAATTTAAGACCTTTTTGAAATAAGAACCTTTCAAGAATCCATTTATCAATTTTCCTCTAACTCCTAACAGTATCATATTCAAATTAACGTCAATTAGAATATATCGAATCTCTCTTTCAGATATAAATATGGATATACAAGTGTATATACCTATATATTCCATTTAATGCCATAATTACATTCCCATATTATTATTTCTTTTCAAAATTAGAAGGGAGAGAGAAAGAAAGACATCCATACAATTTAATACTTTCATCTAAAATTACAATATCAATAGGAAACTCCCTTTTCACTGAGAAATTTTCGATAAAAAAATTAAAATTTGCTTTTAGAAACAAAGTTAATAAGTATACTATTAAATAACATCATCAAAGCGCTCTATTAATGGCGATTTAATCAACAAGAAATTGGTCTGAAAAGAAGAAGACAAATCTCCCTTCAAAAATAAACAGAAAAACTTAGCAGAATCTTTTCAGCAATATCTTTGATCAATCAGAAATAGATCTGTGATAACGTCACAGCACCAGTTTTGGCAACTAGGGTGTTAGATTACAGAGATGGTAAAAGATGGCACCTAGTTTTCACGTCTATCATGATGAGAAAGGCATATTTTACCTAGGTTTCGCGTCTATCATGATGAGAAAGGCATATTTTACCTAGGTTTCGCGTCTATCACGATGAGAAAGGCATATTTTACCTAGGTTTCGCGTCTATCATGATGAGAAAGGCATATTTTACCTAGGTTTCGCATCTATCATGATGAGAAAGGCATATTTTACCTAGGTTTCGCGTCTATCATGATGAGAAAGGCATATTTTACCTAGGTTTCGCGTCTATCATGATGAGAAAAGAATATTTTTCCTTTTTAAAGTAATTATATCTTATTCAGACAATATATTATTCCTACATAGAATATCAATACGCATCCTTTACTAAAAATAAGCAGGCTTTCGAGCACAAAACGCTTTTCCACTAACTTCATGACGTTTGAATAGACAAATAAATATCAAACACAACACACACACACAACACACACAGAAAATGTTAGAGCTGGGATCAGGAAACTACCCCGATCTCATGGTACTATGGAGGAGGACTCTACCCAGATGTATCTATAGATACTTCCTGATGTTAGAGCTGGGGTCAGGAAACAACCCCGATCTCATGGTACTATGGAGGAGGACTCTACCCAGATGTATCTATAGATACTTCCTGATTTTAGAGCTGGGGTCAGGAAACAACCCCGATCTCATGGTACTATGGAGGAGGATTCTACCCAGATGTATCGATAGATACTTCCTGATGTTAGAGCTGGGGTCAGGAAACTACCCCGATCTCATGGTACTATGGAGGAGGATTCTACCCAGATGTATCGATAGATACTTCCTGATGTTAGAGCTGGGGTCAGGAAACAACCCCGATCTCATGGTACTATGGAGGAGGATTCTACCCAGATGTATCGATAGATACTTCCTGATGTTAGAGCTGGGGTCAGGAAACTACCCCGATCTCATGGTACTATGGAGGAGGACTCTACTCAGATGTATCTATAGATACTTCCTGATATTATATAACCGAAGTTTTCTCTTATAGTTCCATATGTGCATCCTTGGTTCACAAGGTTACAGATATAATATTCTCTTATGGCTCTCCTATGGTCTTGTGTATGTATGGTACAAGTAAATAAAAAAAGCATGCTCCCGCCAATCCCTCATCAAAACGCAGTTAACAAGATATGTAAGATAGACCCAGCATCCAATTTCCTCGCAGGATCCCATTAGAACGCCGGCCAACAATCTATGTAAATCAATGGGGAGTCGGTTGAGCGTCCAATTTCGCCGGTCGCTATTTAATCAAAGTTCCAAACGGTTCCCTAATTACGGATGGCCTTCTTGGCGGGTTTACATATCATTTAAATGAGCCACTGCTAATAAAGAGCTTTGGTCAACATTAGTGGACCCTGGCTAGCCACGACCGCTATATTTGATTTCAACCCCCTTCAACCAAACATCCCTTCATTGTGGATTTCATATCTAGAAATTGGAAACCTTCCCTATCAATATTTCTCTCCTCTATATCTACTTATTTATATACTAGATAGGATTAAAAATATCTATTTAATTTATAATATATTGAAAACTATCTAGTGTAGCGCAAAATATTATCTTTTATACAAAATAAAATAACTTCATGTGCATCTCTTCCTTGCCGAATAACTTTTCCGAACTTATGAACCTTAATTAAATCATGACATCTAGCTTTCTCCTTTTGAGGAAAAGCGTCAAGCCTGAGTACCATATAAAAGAGAGTATATCAAATAAAATAACTTCCTGTACATCTCTTCCTTGCCGAATAACTTCTTCGAACTTTCGAACCTTAATTAAATCATGACATCTATCTTTCTCCTTTTGAAGAAGAGCGTCACCCCTGAGTACCATATAAAAGAAGAGTATATAATGTAAAATAACTTCATGTGCATTTCTTCCTCGCCGAATAACTTCTTCGAACTTTCTAACCTTAATTAAATCATGACCTATAGCTTTCTCCTTTTGAAGAAGAGAGTCAAGCCTGAGTACCATCTAAAAGAAGAGTATATAAAATAATTTCCTATACATCTCTTCCTTGCCGAATAACTTCTTCGAACTTTCGAACCTTAATTAAATCATGACATCTAGCTTTCCTCCTTTTGAAGAAGAGCGTCAAGCCTGAGTACCATATAAAAGAGAGTATATAAAATAAAATAATTTCCAGTACATCTCTTCCTTGCCGAATAACTTCTTCGAAATTTCGAACCTTAATTAAATCATGACATCTAGCTTTCTCCTTTTGAAGAAGAGCGTCAAGCCTGAGTACCATATGAAAGAGAGTATATAATATAAAATAAGAATATATAAAATAAAATAATTTCCAGTACATCTCTTCCTTGCCGAATAACTTCTTCGAACCTTAACGCCAGCCCTTCTACAGAAAGATTAAATAATGATATGTAGCTTTCTCCTCTTTAAGAAGAGCGTCAATGACCGAAGGCCTGAGTACCATCTGAAAAGAGAATATATCTATAAGATTTTTGTTCTTGGAATACTCTCATTTTCAACCAATTTCCAATTTACATGATAAAAGGGATTTGAATTTTAAAAAATAACTTCCTTCTGTATTTTTTTCTAATGAAAATATTTTTGAAAGGGCCTGGTAGAATAATAGTTGGAAATTACCAGACCTAGCGCCGTTTGACTACCACCTTTTCACATCTTTAGGACACGCCCTAAAAACAAGGAATTTTCAAACTCAGACATACTCCGAAAATGGCTTGTTGACTGGTTCGACTCAAAAGGAATAGAATTTTCCAGACAAGGAATTCGAAAATTGCCTGAAAGGTGGTCCGAGTGTATAGCTAATCAGGGCAATTACTTTGAATAAAAAATCTTTTGTTGTATGGAATTGGTGAACTTTTGAATTCACTGAAAATATTCGCGTTTCATACTAATAGACCTGGTAGAGTTGAGGCTATAAAAATATGTTAGCTCTGAAATAATTTCAAAATTACCTACACGCGCTATCTCTTTGTATTTAATATATTTTATTCATTTATACTCTCATGTACAAAGCTTGAGGAAGTTGTACCTTTTAGCATGTATATCGGGATTCAGACAATAACTCTGAATGTTAAACTCATGGACAAAACTTGAGAAAGTTGTACCTTTTAGCATGTAAGTACTGGAATCCCATTCAATACAGTAAGAAAACATATACGAGAATCATGGGACGAGTGTCTTTTGTAGGAAGATTTATTTTAAATCGCTCAAGCTTTCGTGCTGACCGGCCCTTCTACAGGAGATAAGTGAACAAATGGCACATCGGGTACTATATAATGATGGGACTGTATATCTGAATTCAGACAATAACTCTGAAAGATACACTCATGGACAAAACTTGAGGAAGTTGTACCTATTAGCATGTATATCTGAATTCAGACAATAACTCTGAAAGATACACTCATGGACAAAACTTGAGGAAGTTGTACCTATTAGCATGTATATCTGAATTCAGACAATAACTCTGAAAGATACACTCATGGACAAAATTTAAGGAAGATGTACCTTTTAGCATGTATATCGGGATTCAGACAATAACTCTGAAAGTTACACTCATGGACAAAACTTAAGGAAGATGTACCTTTTAGCATGTATATCGGGATTCAGACAATAATTCTGAGAGTCCTTTATTGAAGACACATGAGATAACAAATGTCAACAAAATTGAGCCTCTGTTTTCTTCTTCCTCGTCAAAAAAAAAATAAAATAAAATTATAAACAGACGTCCGGCGACAACAAAGACTTTATTAAGATTTCTCAATGAGTGTAATTTTATTAATTTATCCATATTATAAATAAAATAGGTACATATTGGAGGTAACGGTTAAGGTAGCTTTATTGTAAACTACAGAACCTCTCATAAACATTTATTGTACATGTAATTATAATAAATATGTAAATTTATGAATAGAACTTTCTTTATTTTTTATTTATTCTTTAAATTAATAATTGGGGTTATATATAAAATGAGTATATATATATTGGGGTACCAACTGAATTTACGAAAAGAATCCAGTTAGCTTTAAATATTCCTTTGACATCAAGTATCCCATTCACAGACAGTTCAAGTCCGAGATCAGACATCATTTGAAAAATTCGAGTCAGGGATCATATAGCCTGAAGATGCTACATCGATCTAGTAACTACACATGCTATGGGTGATATCAAGTCAATATATTTTCTGAGGAATCATGGAATTAGATGCAATTACATCTGAGATACACATTCTATAGAAGGTCACACCGACTACACATTTCATCAAGAAGATATACCAAGTCAGTGACCACCAAATCATCAAGAACACACATCACAACAGTAGTATATAGCATCACTAAGAACAATCAACACAGTGACCGACACACATCAACACAGTAACCAACACACATCAACAAGAAGACACATCAACACAGTAACCAACACACATCAACACAGTAACCACCACACATCAACACAGTAACCAACACACATAATCAAGAAAACAGAGTCCACCACACATCAACAAGAAGACACATCAACACAGTAACCAACACACATCAACACAGTAACCACCACACATCAACACAGTAACCAACACACATAATCAAGAAAACAGAGTCCACCACACATCAACAAGAAGACACATCAACACAGTAACCACCACACATCAACACAGTAACCACCACACATCAACACAGTAACCAACACACATAATCAAGAAAACAGAGTCCACCACACATCAACAAGAAGACACATCAACACAGTAACCAACACACATCAACACAGTAACCACCACACATCAACACAGTAACCAACACACATAATCAAGAAAACAGAGTCCACCACACATCAACAAGAAGACACATCAACACAGTAACCAACACACATCAACACAGTAACCACCACACATCAACACAGTAACCAACACACATAATCAAGAAAACAGAGTCCACCACACATCAACAAGAAGACACATCAACACAGTAACCACCACACATCAACACAGTAACCACCACACATCAACACAGTAACCACCACACATCAACACAGTAACCAACACACATAATCAAGAAAACAGAGTCCACCACACATCAACAAGAAGACACATCAACACAGTAACCAACACACATCAACACAGTAACCACCACACATCAACACAGTAACCAACACACATAATCAAGAAAACAGAGTCCACCACACATCAACAAGAAGACACATCAACACAGTAACCACCACACATCAACACAGTAACCACCACACATCATCAAGAAGACACATCAACACAGTTACCACCACATATCAACACAGTAACCAACACACATAATCAAGAAAACAGAGTCCACCACACATCAACAAGAAGACACATCAACACAGTAACCACCACACATCAACACAGTAACCACCACACATCATCAAGAAGACACATCAACACAGTTACCACCACACATCAACACAGTAAGCACCACACATCAGCACAGTAACCTCCACACATCAACACAGTAACCACCACACATCATCAAGAAGACACATCAACACAGTAACCACCACACATCAACACAGTAAGCACCACACATCATCAAGAAGACACATCAACACAGTAACCACCACACATCAACACAGTAAGCACCATACATCATCAAGAAGACACATCAACACAGTAACCACCACACATCATCAAGAAGACACATCAACACAGTAACCACCACACATCAACACAGTAACCACCACACATCAACACAGTAAGCACCATACATCATCAAGAAGACACATCAACACAGTAACCACCACACATCATCAAGAAGACACATCAACACAGTAACCAACACACATCAACACAGTAACCACCACACATCAACACAGTAACCAACACACATAATCAAGAAAACAGAGTCCACCACACATCAACAAGAAGACACATCAACACAGTAACCACCACACATCAACACAGTAACCACCACACATCAACACAGTAACCACCACACATCAACACAGTAACCAACACACATAATCAAGAAAACAGAGTCCACCACACATCAACAAGAAGACACATCAACACAGTAACCAACACACATCAACACAGTAACCACCACACATCAACACAGTAACCAACACACATAATCAAGAAAACAGAGTCCACCACACATCAACAAGAAGACACATCAACACAGTAACCACCACACATCAACACAGTAACCACCACACATCATCAAGAAGACACATCAACACAGTTACCACCACACATCAACACAGTAAGCACCACACATCAGCACAGTAACCTCCACACATCAACACAGTAACCACCACACATCATCAAGAAGACACATCAACACAGTAACCACCACACATCAACACAGTAAGCACCACACATCATCAAGAAGACACATCAACACAGTAACCACCACACATCAACACAGTAAGCACCACACATCAACACAGTAACCAACACACATAATCAAGAAAACAGAGTCCACCACACATCAACAAGAAGACACATCAACACAGTAACCACCACACATCAACACAGTAACCACCACACATCATCAAGAAGACACATCAACACAGTTACCACCACACATCAACACAGTAAGCACCACACATCAGCACAGTAACCTCCACACATCAACACAGTAACCACCACACATCATCAAGAAGACACATCAACACAGTAACCACCACACATCAACACAGTAAGCACCACACATCATCAAGAAGACACATCAACACAGTAACCACCACACATCAACACAGTAAGCACCATACATCATCAAGAAGACACATCAACACAGTAACCACCACACATCATCAAGAAGACACATCAACACAGTAACCACCACACATCATCAAGAAGACACATCAACACAGTAACCACCACACATCATCAAGAAGACACATCAACACAGTAACCACCACACATCATCAAGAAGACACATCAACACAGTAACCACCACACATCATCAAGAAGACACATCAACACAGTAACCACCACACATCATCAAGAAGACACATCAACACAGTAACCACCACACATCATCAAGAAGACACATCAACACAGTAACCACCACACATCATCAAGAAGACACATCAACACAGTTACCACCACACATCAACACAGTAAGCACCACACATCAGCACAGTAACCTCCACACATCAACACAGTAACCACCACACATCATCAAGAAGACACATCAACACAGTAACCACCACACATCAACACAGTAAGCACCACACATCATCAAGAAGACACATCAACACAGTAACCACCACACATCAACACAGTAAGCACCACACATCATCAAGAAGACACATCAACACAGTAACCACCACACATCAACACAGTAAGCACCATACATCATCAAGAAGACACATCAACACAGTAACCACCATACATCATCAAGAAGACACATCAACACAGTAACCACCACACATCATCAAGAAGACACATCAACACAGTAACCACCACACATCAACACAGTAACCAACACACATCAACACAGTAACCACCACACATCAACACAGTAACCAACACACATAATCAAGAAAACAGAGTCCACCACACATCAACAAGAAGACACATCAACACAGTAACCACCACACATCAACACAGTAACCACCACACATCATCAAGAAGACACATCAACACAGTTACCACCACACATCAACACAGTAAGCACCACACATCAGCACAGTAACCTCCACACATCAACACAGTAACCACCACACATCATCAAGAAGGACACATCAACACAGTAACCACCACACATCAACACAGTAAGCACCACACATCATCAAGAAGACACATCAACACAGTAACCACCACACATCAACACAGTAAGCACCATACATCATCAAGAAGACACATCAACACAGTAACCACCACACATCATCAAGAAGACACATCAACACAGTAACCACCACACATCAACACAGTAACCACCACACATCAACACAGTAAGCACCATACATCATCAAGAAGACACATCAACACAGTAACCACCACACATCATCAAGAAGACACATCAACACAGTAACCAACACACATCAACACAGTAACCACCACACATCAACACAGTAACCAACACACATAATCAAGAAAACAGAGTCCACCACACATCAACAAGAAGACACATCAACACAGTAACCACCACACATCAACACAGTAACCACCACACATCAACACAGTAACCACCACACATCAACACAGTAACCAACACACATAATCAAGAAAACAGAGTCCACCACACATCAACAAGAAGACACATCAACACAGTAACCAACACACATCAACACAGTAACCACCACACATCAACACAGTAACCAACACACATAATCAAGAAAACAGAGTCCACCACACATCAACAAGAAGACACATCAACACAGTAACCACCACACATCAACACAGTAACCACCACACATCATCAAGAAGACACATCAACACAGTTACCACCACACATCAACACAGTAAGCACCACACATCAGCACAGTAACCTCCACACATCAACACAGTAACCACCACACATCATCAAGAAGACACATCAACACAGTAACCACCACACATCAACACAGTAAGCACCACACATCATCAAGAAGACACATCAACACAGTAACCACCACACATCAACACAGTAAGCACCATACATCATCAAGAAGACACATCAACACAGTAACCACCACACATCAACACAGTAACCACCACACATCAACACAGTAACCAACACACATAATCAAGAAAACAGAGTCCACCACACATCAACAAGAAGACACATCAACACAGTAACCAACACACATCAACACAGTAACCACCACACATCAACACAGTAACCAACACACATAATCAAGAAAACAGAGTCCACCACACATCAACAAGAAGACACATCAACACAGTAACCACCACACATCAACACAGTAACCACCACACATCATCAAGAAGACACATCAACACAGTTACCACCACACATCAACACAGTAAGCACCACACATCAGCACAGTAACCTCCACACATCAACACAGTAACCACCACACATCATCAAGAAGACACATCAACACAGTAACCACCACACATCAACACAGTAAGCACCACACATCATCAAGAAGACACATCAACACAGTAACCACCACACATCAACACAGTAAGCACCATACATCATCAAGAAGACACATCAACACAGTAACCACCACACATCATCAAGAAGACACATCAACACAGTAACCACCACACATCAACACAGTAACCACCACACATCAACACAGTAAGCACCATACATCATCAAGAAGACACATCAACACAGTAACCACCACACATCATCAAGAAGACACATCAACACAGTAACCAACACACATCAACACAGTAACCACCACACATCAACACAGTAACCAACACACATAATCAAGAAAACAGAGTCCACCACACATCAACAAGAAGACACATCAACACAGTAACCACCACACATCAACACAGTAACCACCACACATCAACACAGTAACCACCACACATCAACACAGTAACCAACACACATAATCAAGAAAACAGAGTCCACCACACATCAACAAGAAGACACATCAACACAGTAACCAACACACATCAACACAGTAACCACCACACATCAACACAGTAACCAACACACATAATCAAGAAAACAGAGTCCACCACACATCAACAAGAAGACACATCAACACAGTAACCACCACACATCAACACAGTAACCACCACACATCATCAAGAAGACACATCAACACAGTTACCACCACATATCAACACAGTAACCAACACACATAATCAAGAAAACAGAGTCCACCACACATCAACAAGAAGACACATCAACACAGTAACCACCACACATCAACACAGTAACCACCACACATCATCAAGAAGACACATCAACACAGTTACCACCACACATCAACACAGTAAGCACCACACATCAGCACAGTAACCTCCACACATCAACACAGTAACCACCACACATCATCAAGAAGACACATCAACACAGTAACCACCACACATCAACACAGTAAGCACCACACATCATCAAGAAGACACATCAACACAGTAACCACCACACATCAACACAGTAAGCACCATACATCATCAAGAAGACACATCAACACAGTAACCACCACACATCATCAAGAAGACACATCAACACAGTAACCACCACACATCAACACAGTAACCACCACACATCAACACAGTAAGCACCATACATCATCAAGAAGACACATCAACACAGTAACCACCACACATCATCAAGAAGACACATCAACACAGTAACCACCACACATCAACACAGTAACCACCACACATCAACACAGTAACCACCACACATCATCAAGAAGACACATCAACACAGTAACCACCACACATCATCAAGAAGACACATCAACACAGTAACCACCACACATCATCAAGAAGACACATCAACACAGTAACCACCACACATCAACACAGTAACCACCACACATCATCAAGAAGACACATCAACACAGTAACCACCACACATCATCAAGAAGACACATCAACACAGTAACCACCACACATCATCAAGAAGACACATCAACACAGTTACCACCACACATCAACACAGTAAGCACCACACATCAGCACAGTAACCTCCACACATCAACACAGTAACCACCACACATCATCAAGAAGACACATCAACACAGTAACCACCACACATCAACACAGTAAGCACCACACATCATCAAGAAGACACATCAACACAGTTACCACCACACATCAACACAGTAACCACCACACATCATCAAGAAGACACATCAACACAGTAACCACCACACATCAACACAGTAACCACCACACATCAACACAGTAACCACCACACATCATCAAGAAGACACATCAACACAGTTACCACCACACATCAACACAGTAACCACCACACATCATCAAGAAGACACATCAACACAGTAACCACCACACATCAACACAGTTACCACCACACATCAACACAGTAACCACCACACATCATCAAGAAGACACATCAACACAGTTACCACCACACATCATCAAGAAGACACATCAACACAGTAACCACCACACATCAACACAGTTACCACCACACATCAACACAGTAACCACCACACATCATCAAGAAGACACATCAACACAGTTACCACCACACATCATCAAGAAGACACATCAACACAGTAACCACCACACATCAACACAGTAACCACCACACATCATCAAGAAGACACATCAACACAGTAACCACCACACATCAACACAGTAACCACCACACATCATCAAGAAGACACATCAACACAGTAACCACCACACATCAACACAGTAACCACCACACATCAACACAGTAACCACCACACATCAACACAGTAACCACCACACATCAACACAGTAACCACCACACATCAACAAGAAGACACATCAACACAGTTACCACCACACATCAACACAGTAACCACCACACATCAACACAGTAACCACCACACATCAACACAGTAACCACCACACATCAACACAGTAACCACCACACATCAACACAGTAACCACCACACATCAACAAGAAGACACATCAACACAGTTACCACCACACATCAACACAGTAACCACCACACATCATCAAGAAGACACATCAACACAGTTACCACCACACATCAACACAGTAACCACCACACATCATCAAATAGACAGTCCAATAAAAAAAGTCCAGGGATTAAGTTAATATAAACACATCTGGGGAAAAGTTAACTTTTAATAGCGAGTCGCCGCGATTTCTAAATCAGTGGCCGACAGCAAATAAAGCGTCCAAGGATTAGTTTGCTGGGCCCGTTGCCAGGCAACGCTCACATTATCCTGGTCAGATAATAAAGCGCGCACCTTCTGCCCATAAACACCCACTCTACTCCCGCCCAAAACACTTTAAATGTTTGCCCAATATTTCTACTGCTATATTTCTACTGTCCATTCAAATCAACATGCAATCTTAACTGCTAATCTATCATTTTAAAATATTTGTGTTGAGAAAGCCTCAACTATATCTCTACTATTTCATCTATACTATTCACTCCATTTACTATACTATTAACTAGCTCTACATTTTCATATATAACATCAAAATAGGGATTTTTTTACATCCTTTTTGTATTTTATATTCTTCTTCAATTAGATACTTCCTAAAAACAAAATATTCAAATTTTTTCATCAAAGTGTTAACTATTCTAGGATAGTATTACTTTTTAATATATATTTGTTGCTTCTCTCAAATGTTTTCCAATAATTTGATCTATTTTTGAGTATAATAATATTCTTAGATATTAAATCAAGTACTAAAATGACCTTACAATTTCAAAGTGGATTAAAATAAAGCATATCAATACCATTGTCAAGAAGTGGTGACATTTCAGCACACATGCACGTACATAAATAGTACCAAACGTCTTCAAAAATTAGAAGAATATAATTAAAGGGAAAATTCTAATCGTGAAATTGATTTTACTGATAGCCTCTCTTGACATCTATCGTATGTATATATGTATGGACAAGCTCATGACGTGTCAAAGCCGATTTAAATGCTTGGTTCCGTTGTTATATTTTGCTGTTAAACATTTTAAATATTTATTGATACATTCAGAATATTCACCTCAGAAATAATAATATAGACTTATCTTACTCATTATATTTCTCTTTTTTTTTCTTAATTATTATTTAGTTATATATATATCGATTATCTATTTTTTAATTTCCCAGGGGCATCCTTTTCTGTAAATATCAAGATACCCAACCAGGTTGGGACATTTCGGGCTATTGACTCTCATCATACCATCTACTCTCATGTATGGAAGTCACGACTTGTACCACAACTAATTCTAAACAAGATACATGTGTCTCCATGACATTGTGTAATGAAACAAGAGATAATAATAATAAAAAAAAAAAGGTTGTACATTTTGAAGGTTAAGTCTCAGTTCAAATATTACCTTATTAAGTACCATTCAAAAAGAGCAACCTAGCTTATGATATTTGCAATAAATAATATGTACAGATTCTTTTTCATTATTATTATTATCCTTAGTACAGGGCATGGTCAAGTTAGTTTTTATGCCAGTTACCTCAGAGTTATTGTCTGAATCCCGATATACATGCTAAAAGGTACAACTTCCTTAAGGTTTGTTCATGAGTGTGTTACAATTGTGCTAAAGAACGCATGCTTCCCCCTACAAGAACACATTATCATCAAAATTCTTTACATAGAAAGAAAGCTCTGAGAGGACAGGAATACTGCTATCCATCAACCTATGGCTGGTTAAGGAGAAATAGAGGGAGTAAAAGCGATATAGTACAATAGTTTTTTTTTCTTGTTTATCACTAGTACACATGGTACAGGCCATGATAATCATGGTGGGTAGAAGATGACAACTGATTTTACTTTAGGTGCACCACATGTCTACACATGTGAAAAGCAGTTCGACTTTTGCACTTACAAATGTGCGAGAGCCCCGTTTGGTTACTTGCACTCGCTGGTGGGGTTGGACTTTTGCTAGAATCGAGGGCCATTGGAGCATTTATTTTTAAAAATTATTAGAAAAAAAAGTGTCCAATGCGGGATTCGATCCCGGGTCGTAGCGGTCGATAACCAGCGGTTTAGACCATCTTTCCATCAATCCCCTGTATAGGTTCTTCACATAAACACTGTATTTACATATTTACATGGTTAGAGGCTTGTTGTGTGATATCTTGGGATGTTACTTCTTCTCTTAAATGTGCTGTTTCCTTTTGAATTCCCAATATGGGGAACTCCACACATCGTCTCTTTGAATATCATTTCAAATAGTCTAAGCAAGCGCTGTTTAACATTTTTTTTTACAATAGTTTGAAAGTAGGGATGAGAATAATAGCATCACAGAGTTTGATAAAATAGAATATAATGACATTTCCTGATTGTGAAACTCATGATAGTTTTTTCTATATTTATCAAAATTTGGTATATATATACACACACAAAAGTCTTTATTAGGGACATGCCCCATACAGATTCTCCCAATTGGGTAAGGTGATAATCATCTTGTGTTATTTACATAGAAATTGAACTGGCTTTACTCTTCGTCTCAAAGTCATTCACTTGTTGACTGGTCCATAAATTTGGTATATATAGCGATTAATAAAACATTTAAATCATTATTATATGGAAAAATTAATTGAAGTTAAATACTACACTTTACAAAAACACATACACCATACGCCCACAATAATCCAATATGAATGGATTGATAGTTGATAATAGTAGAAGTACATAGTAATTGTATAAATAACAACATTTTATATACTAAAAACACGTATAAATATTTATTTTAGAATAAATAACAACACTATAGACTGAATATATGTATTCAATTATACATTATATAATGCAATATGAATGTATTAATAAGGGAGGTGATAAAAATAGCGCACACAGCTTTTTTAATAAAATACAAACACAACTCACTATTGTCTTAAATCTATGAACATATAGACAATGCTAATAAATTATAAAATATTAGGTTACTTGTGTTAATACGATGATAAATAAAAAGGAAATATTTTTCTATATATAATATACACCTATCTCCCGATTTACACGGTAGATACGTTCCTGAGAAATACGTGTAAATCGAGGGATAGGTGTATATTAAACTGTCAAATCTGAATAGGTGTTCGCCCCCTCATGAATCAGAGCCTCCCGATATTCTTTTCAACATAGGTAGTATAGAGTAGAATAACGCATTTTAGTATAGTGCGATAAAAACAAAAAAAACTTATTTGGAAAACCGTGTAAAAGCGAAAACGTGTAAAACAAGTATCGTGTAAATAGGTGGATAGGTGTATAAACACACTATAAAGAATCCAGAATATGTTAATTGAATCGATTAATAATAAATGAGTGGTAAGTAACAGAATAATACCATAGGGAGATATAGCAAATATAAATATTAATAAAAACAAACCCCGAACGTAATTCAGTTATCGTATGAAAATAAAACGATAAGTATAAAAATAATAATGCAACTTACAATCATAACAAAATCCATCTATTAAATTAACAAATATATTATTGCGATACTAATTATAAGAGATAGACCTATAAAAACAAATAATAAGAGATAATAGTAAATACAAAGATAGAAACTGAAGAGTACCTCGCCAATATGCAAAGAGGTGGACATTACTTAAAAGCACGAGGGTCCAAACCACCAACGATCTATTTCATTATGCAAATACTTTAATTTACCAAGGAGTTCTTTGTGAAGGAGAGGCCCGCTGCAAATTAAAAGGTCCATGTCACGATCAGAACCCTGACAACAACACCAGCAAATTCTGGGGAAGATGTGAGACGAAAAGGAACAAAAAAAAGTTTCTTCTCGACAAATTCTTTAGAGGCGCTCTCTCCACTCTTCTTCTTCTTCTTCTTTTAAGAGCACAAAGAGAAGTTGGCTTTAATTACAGGCATCCGTACAAGAAGGAGAAGCATGGCACGAAGTGTTTTTTGCACTGTACATTCAACCTACTCGCCGCCAGTTTTAACGAAAAGAAAGCAATAATTTAAATAATTTAGTCCTCCTGATTGGCTCGGCATTGATTCCAGAGGAGCGAATGGGAGTAAAAGAGATGGAAGTTCTTTTTTCTCTCTTTCTCGACTCGATGGCGGAGACTTGATAGCGAAGATGGGAGGGGGGGGGGGAACGGAGCTGGAGAGAGATGGGGGAGGGTGGAGGAAAAGCAATTTAAATTAAAAGAGGATTTTACAAATTGGTAAAAGGACTACTCCACAAGCGTGCTACCAACTGGAAAAGAACGTAATGAAACCGGAAAACAATGTTTAAGTAGTTTTGTGGAAAATATATTTTTTATTGGTCGCTATCTTCGTCTTTTTTTTTATTATTCCTTTTTTTTATTTTAATGTACGTTTTCTCTTTTCTTATTTTACTTAATCAAATGTATTTGTCTCAATTGTCGTCGAACCATTGGATCTTTTTTTTTTTTTTCGTTTTTTTTTATAGATTGAAGAGAGAAGGAAACGAGAGAATTTTATATGATGAGTTGCTTGGTTGTTCCTTGAATTTTAACTGGAATTAGCTTGAGGTAATTTAATTGAAAGATGCCCAGATAGGGTTAGCTCTGTTGTACTTTTTTTCTAAATTAGGATTTAAAGAGAGTTATTGGTTCCTTAACGATTTCTTTTGACATCAACGTTTTTATTCGATTTTTTTTAAGAGACATTAATATATTTTGTACATATTTAACTATATATATATATATATATATATATATATATATATATAATTATGAAAAAACAATAGAAAAAAATAAAAGATAAGTGAGTCAGGTGTTGATATTAAAAATAAAGAAGGCATCTCCTGACCACAAGCACATGTGCTTTTTCTTGATTTATCAAGAAATTGGGTTGGTCAAATATCTCGGAGTAAGCTAAATAAACGTTTAGTTTATTTTTACTCCACTAGATGGCGCTCTGCCATCTAAAAAGCACATGTGCTTGTGGTCAGGAGATGCCTTCTTTATTTTTAATATATAATTATATAACGACTTTTTCATTTATTTCAATTATAAATATATTGATTCAGTTATTAATTAGCTAGTTTGTATAAAATGAAAGGATTTAAAAGCACGAATGTTTCTTTCATTCCCAATACAAACTTCTACTGTCCTTACTGCGATGAAACAAATATATTGGGAGGACTTGGCTCATCAGTGGTGAACCCTCCCAGCGGTTTCGCCAATTTAATCCACCAGACCGCTTCTAAGAGCTCTAATACTGTATTGGACGATTCTGCTTATATACGCAGCACTAAATGATGTAATCTTAGAAATGGTTTTCAAGAAAACTATGGACATGAACTTATAGGATAGTAGAATAGAAGTTTGTATTGTGTATAAATAAAACATTCGTGCTTTTAAATCCTTTCATTTTATATATATAGCTGACGCGTTATTGCTTTCTGTTAATTAGTTTGTGTTAATAAATTAATAATATTTATTAATATTGTGTGTATGCCTCTTGATTGCCTTGATAGACCCGTGATTTCAGAGTGAGTTGTCCATTTAGGTAGATATCAATGATGCCACTTCTCCCTCAACAACTTTATCCTGTAACAGCCGCAAGTCTTGGGATTTTTCCAACTCTTTGATGATCACCACAGGATTCTCACACTACACTCATGGACAAAACTTAAGGAAGTGTAAAGTCTTTTATGTCTACATTCTGTTTTTCTGAAGAAGACAGAGGCTGTTCACACTTGGTTATCTCGTGTGTCTTCAATAAA
>CP092872.1:86869952-86956736 GCA_030710605.1 Cordylochernes scorpioides | reverse complement strand
AAAACTCTAACTGGCTGAAGTGTCTATTTTTTATATAAATATGAATGCCGGCCAGGCAGCCTCTATCTTTACCATGATTCAGATGTCTTATCTCTTTCCTTCCTTCTTCTTTTTAATTACCTTTTTATGGCACAAATATTATAACTCATTTATAAAAAAAGTAGAAAATAGTGACGCGAAGGATTTCTTGAAAGGTTTTTATTTACCGAGCTTTCGAGTATTTCTGTTCTTCCACAGGAGTTTTATTTACCCTCTCCTCTGTGTGGAAAGGTAGATATGCTCGAAACCTCAATTTATTTAACCGAGCTTTCGAGTATTTCTGTTCTTTCACAGGAGTTTTATTTACTCTCTCCACTGTGTGGAGAGGTAGAAATCCTCGAAAGCTCAATTTATTTAATATTTATTTAACCGAGCTTTCGAGTATTTCTGTTCTTCCACAGGAGTTTTATTTACCCTCTCCTCTGTGTGGAAAGGTAGATATGCTCGAAACCTCAATTTATTTAACCGAGCTTTCGAGTATTTCTGTTCTTTCACAGGAGTTTTATTTACTCTCTCCACTGTGTGGAGAGGTAGAAATCCTCGAAAGCTCAATTTATTTAATATTTATTTAACCGAGCTTTCGAGTATTTCTGTTCTTCCACACAGGAGTTTTATTTATTCTCTTCTCTGTGTGGAAAGGCAGAAATGCTCGAAAGCTCAGTTAAATAAAAAACTTTCAATAGACTCTTCGTCTCATGATATTAACGGGGCTATCGCCATATCTGCCCCTTAAACGTATTATTGTATTTGTAGTAAGATTCAAACTACTAACATCCCTTTCATATGCTAGCTATTTACTTGCCGATAATATATTACGGGTAATGCGTTAGTACCAGAAAATTAATAGAATATAGTACAGTTAAACCTGTCTATAGCGCCCCCTCTAAATAGCGCCTCCCTCTCTATAGCACCCGATTTTAAATACGTAGTACGATGAGATTTACATTAAAAGTGACCTGTCTATAGCACCCCCTCTCTATAGCACCCTATTTTGGTGAGTCCCAAGAGGAGGCGCTATAAACAGGTTTAACTGTAATCACTTTCATAAATCCACCGTAAAACCAGAAATAATCTTACTATAAAATGACGTTAGATATTTGCCACAGTTTAAAAAAGCAGAAGTACAATATTGATATTTCTAATCTTAGGGTGCTAGCAGATCTCACAAAGTATACCGTGGAATCTCATTTCAAATACGATACAATTGTTTTGTTTTTTTTTTGTTATTTAAGTTAATACAGTTCTTCTCTATGTAGAAAAAAACATTTATAACCGAAAGTTAAAAAGATAATAAATAAAATCTTAAAAGTAACTCATCCCTAGATGGAGTATATTTTCATTTTAATAAAAAATAGAGATTTATTTTTCATTTCCTACTTTCGATCGAGAAGGTGAAAACAGAGGACAATGCAAAATCATAATTTCTCAAAATTACAACAAAGATAACGCTGTGATTATGTGAGTTTAAACGACATCCCGACCTGAACAGATTCTATCACTCTCAATAATTCTTTTTTTTCCACATGATCAGCGTAATTACGCAAATTTGGCATTGAATACCCATTTCTTGATTTCTCAGAAAGCCTCAAGGATCAGATTTTTGGTTGGTGAGATACAACCTGCATCACACTGACATCACCCAAAACCTGGATGGATTTTCTTGATTTTTCAAAAAAATGGTTAGTCAAATATCCTTGAACATGTCTAAATCAACGTTTAGTTGATTTTTGTTCCACTAGATGGCGCTCTGCCATCTAAAAAGCTTATGTGAGCGGTCAGTATATCCCTTTTTTGTTTTTAATATCAATATCTGACCTTTTTTTCTATTTCTTCTTTTGGTACATGAATATCATCTTCCAGCAACTTTATATTGTAATCTTGCCTGAAAATCAATATCTTGTCCACTTTACCAGCTTAATCACTTGTTTGGTAAATTCGACCGAATTCATAACCTCTCTCAGAGAATGTTATGAAATCGAAGCCGCTCCTGTACTGATGAGAGCCAAAGCTCGAAACCATGTTATACAGGTTGTTGGTTTTTTGTCTGAAGTTGCCAAAACAGGTGTTGTGGCTCATTCTCTATCATCACTAATAATATTTTTTTATTAGGGTAATGCATAGTGCCATCTTTATGATGTACATTTAAAGAGAGAGAGAGATGCCTCTCTTTTGGGATATATGCATATATATAATTTGGGGAATTCTTCAGCGAAATATGCACCATTTTATTAATTGTTCTTTCAAAAATTTGTAATTTTTATTGTCGAATTTACCCGTTTTTGGACGAAAAAGAAAATATTTAAAGGTAAAGACTCTTCTAGTAAGGTAAATCAATTAAGAAGGATTAGAAGATGAGTTTCTTTATTGTAAGAACGCTACGAGCTTTCGGACAAAAGTCCTTCAACGGGCACAAATATAACTATACTCATAGTATAGTGTCAAGTATAGTTATATTTGTGCCCGTTGAAGGACTTTTGTCCGAAAGCTCGTAGCGTTCTTACAATAAAGAAACTCATCTTCTAATCCTTCTTAATTGAAGAAAATATTTATTCACTATAAGTTGTAAAAATGAAGTATAAATACTTTAATTAGTATAACAATCCTAAGTAACCATTCTTTTCAGTATTTGCACGGAACATATGTAATTCCATTATGAAGAAGAAGACCCCATCAAGAGAGAAGAAAGAACAAAAGAAGATGGACCGTCCAATCAAGTCCTCGGATCCTAGAAACATTCCCCACAATCCGTGGATAACACAAGACCCAGTTCTGAGTCAATTTAGACCATCTTCCTTCTAATGAGGATCCGATTTCGGCCTTCTTGCTATTCTGTCCATTCCAGTAATTATCCTGCCCCTCAGCAAACTCAACCTCTTCGCCTTTCGAATCTCAAATCTTTTATCTTTCTTTTTGTCTGTTAATCGATTATAGAACATGTGATTTAAACGACCAACACACACGCAATTAAAGCTTACCCTTTATTCTTGAAAGTCTTAGACAAGCTTGTATTCTATGCAAACATTTTAATTCCTATTTTATTTAATTATATATTCATTAACACAAAGGAGGAAACTTCAATTAGAGACCGTCCAAAGATGAGCATGCTTCTTGACTTCACACAGAGGTGTTTGTTGATTGGAGGTTGATTGACCCAAATATATATACGAATAGAGGTGAATAGTCGTTTATCAGAGGGAGACGTTCAAGAGAGGTTTCATTCTATATATTTAAACCTTCTATTGAAGATATTCCAGAAGGATGAATATTCATTGTCTCTCTGAAGTTTCTTTTTCCATTCAAAATTGAATTAAATCAGAACAAATCATTGGTGATTATAAAAAAAGGTGGGTATGCTCACTTAGATATTAGTACAGTTATAACATATTTTTTATGTTTATATCTCAAGGAATATTCTTTCATAATGATTGAAATCAGATTTATTTAATGGGACTAGAGTTTTAAGGAGATTTGGATTCTGTGGCCACAGGACATGCGTCGGACCTGGAGGCTGTTGGGCTTTGCGCTGCTTGGAGTATAGGAGATCCATCTATGCTTCCTTTCTGTGGTGAATCTATATAAGACTGGTGGTTTTAATAAAGCTGTATGTGTATGCTTTAAAGATATTTATTGATATTTCTCTGCCTAGAATCTTAATTTAGCATTTACAAAGTCGAACACCATTTAAATTATTTGAAACGATGCCTAATTTCGTGATTTTGTAATTTGTTAGTAATGTCTACTTTTTAAAAATAAAAATATCATGTTAATTTAATGGGAGGTTTGGGCGATAGTTTATATAAATTTATTTACATACTTTCCCTCGACTATTACTACCATTCCATATATAATTCACACAATTACTAAAAGGTGTTCATTAAATCAAACTTCATTCAAAATAGGTAAAAACGGTGTTCAATAAGTATTTTAATCTTTATAAATACGATATTCAGTGATTGAGGCACAATATAAAATTGGAAACTTTTGAGACATGATTTTTAAGCGATTGTTCAAGACATTAAAGAAGAAAGACAATACAAATATATTTACAGATTCCTATCTCAAGTCTTCCCGAAATTACAAGATATAAACTGTCAAAAATTCAAGAAAAATTTTAATTTATCTGTTCGAAATCAGAATTCTGTCTAAAATATCAAATCATGTATATATTCACATAACTATCTATCAATATATATATACAAGTGTAAAACTTTAAAAAGAGCTTAAAATTGGCTGTTTCTTTAAACATATTGAAAATCGGGTTATTGCCTAGACTTAAACAATTCTCCAAACCTCTAATAGGCCAAATACCACAAAAGATAAGCAGGAAACTACTAAATCAAATTAACAAAATGCTAATTAGTCTTATCAAGAGAGATTATTCGAGCAATCAAACAAGATGGTTTTAAATCACTACGATAGGATCAACCCGCAGTTAATAAGTGGGAGAAGTCAGAGATCTCTTTCTTCTAGAGGGCGTCGAGACATTTTTCACTCTTTTTTTTTCCTAGTGGAGAACCCCGCGTGACAAATGGGCCGGGTGCAGGGAGATAGGCAAGAAGGGACGGAGGACAAAAAGCTCCAGAAGTCTTCTGAGATGTTTATCCTTCAAGGGGGGACTGTCGATGTGATAGATGACATCATTGGTGGTGTTAAATACTTTATTTCTTTGTCTTATCATCAATGGATAATGTTATTGTAGCTGTTGTGGTGATATATGCTCTATTTATACGTTCTTGTGTACGTTATTGTAGCCCAGATGGAGCTAAATGCTTTATTTATACGTTCTAGTATATATTATTGTAGCTAAGGTTGTGCTAAATGCTTTATTTCTTTGTCTTATCATCAATGAATAATGTTATTGTAGCTGTTGTGGTGATATATGCTTTATTTATACGTTCTTGTGTACGTTATTGTAGCTGGGGTGGTTCTTAATGCTTTATATATACGTTATTGTAGCTAAGGTTGTGCTAAATGCTTTATTTCTTTGTCTTATCATAAATGGATATCGTTATTGTAGCTGTTGTGGTGATATATGCTATATTTATACGTTCTTGTATACGTTATTGTAGCTGGGGTTGTGTTAAATACTTTATTTCTTTGTCTTATCATCAATGGATAATGTTATTGTAGCTGTGGTGGTGATATATGCTTTATTTATACGTTCTTGTGTACGTTATTGTAGGTGAGGTAGTTTTTAATGCTTTATTTCTTTGTCTTATCATCAATGGATAATGTTATTGTAGTTGTGGTGGTGATATATGCTTTATTTATACGTTCTTGTGTACGTTATTGTAGCTAAGTAGGTGGAAAATGCTTTATTTTTTGTCTTATCATCAATGGATAATGTTATTGTAGCTGTTGTGGTGATATACGCTTTATTTATACGTTCTTGTGTACGTTATTGTAGCTGGGGTGGTTCTTAATGCTTTATTTTTACGTTCTAGTATATATTATTGTAGCTAAGGTTGTGCTAAATACATTATTTCTTTGTCTTATCATAAATGGATATCGTTATTGTAGCTGTTGTGGTGATATATGCTATATTTATACGTTCTTGTATACGTTATTGTAGCTGGGGTTGTGTTAAATACTTTATTTCTTTGTCTTATCATCAATGGATAATGTTATTGTAGCTGTGGTGGTGATATATGCTTTATTTATACGTTCTTGTGTACGTTATTGTAGCTGAGGTAGTTTTTAATGCTTTATTTCTTTGTCTTATCATCAATGGATAATGTTATTGTAGCTGTGGTGGTGATATATGCTTTATTTATACGTTCTTGTGTACGTTATTGTAGCTAAGTAGGTGGAAAATGCTTTATTTTTTGTCTTATCATCAATGGATAATGTTATTGTAGCTGTTGTGGTGATATACGCTTTATTTATACGTTCTTGTGTACGTTATTGTAGCTGGGGTGGTTCTTAATGCTTTATTTATACGTTCTAGTATACATTATTGTAGCTAAGGTTGTGCTAAATGCTTTATTTCTTTGCCTTATCATCAATGGATATCGTTATTGTAGCTGGGGTGGTTCTTAATGCTTTATATATACGTTCTTGTGTACGTTATTGTAGCTGTGGTGGTGATATATGCATTATTTATACGTTCTTGTGTACGTTATTGTAGCTGGGGTGGTTCTTAATGCTTTATATATACGTTCTAGTATATATTATTGTAGCTAAGGTTGTGCTAAATACTTTATTTATTTGTCTTATCATCAATGGATAATGTTATTGTAGCTGTGGTGGTGATATATGCTTTATTTATACGTTGTTGTGTACGTTATTGTAGCTGGGATGGTTCTTAATGCTTTATATATACGTTCTTGTATACGTTATTGTAGCTAAGGTTGTGCTAAATGCTTTATTTCTTTGTCTTATCATCAATGGATATCGTTATTGTAGCTGGGGTGGGGCTAAATGCTTTATATATACGTTCTAGTATACATTATTGTAGCTAAAGCTGGTGCTAAATACTTTATTTCTTTGTCTTATCATCAATGGATAATGTTATTGTAGCTGGGGTGGTTCTTAATGATTTATATATACGTTCTAGTATATATTATTGTAGCTAAGGTTGTGTTAAATGCTTTATTTCTTTGTCTTATCATCAATGGATAATGTTATTGTAGCTGTGGTGGTGATATATGCACTATTTATACGTTCTTGTGTACGTTATTGTAGCTGGGGTGGTTCTTAATGATTTATATATACGTTCTAGTATATATTATTGTAGCTAAGGTTGTGCTAAATACTTTATTTCTTTGTCTTATCATCAATGGATAATGTTATTGTAGCTGTGGTAGTGATATATCCTTTATTTATACGTTCTTGTGTACGTTATTGTAGCTGGGGTGGTTCTTAATGCTTTATATATACGTTCTAGTATATATTATTGTAGCTAAGGTTGTGCTAAATACTTTGTCTTATCATCAATGGATAATGTTATTGTAGCTGTGGTGGTGATATATGCTATATTTATACGTTCTTGTGTACGTTATTGTAGCTGAGGTGGTTCTTAATGATTTATATATACGTTCTAGTATATATTATTGTAGCTAAGGTTGTGTTAAATGCTTTATTTCTTTGTCTTATCATCAATGGATAATGTTATTGTAGCTGTTGTGGTGATATATGCACTATTTATACGTTCTTGTGTACGTTATTGTAGCTGGGGCTGGTTCTTAATGCTTTATAAATACGTTCTAGTGTACGTTATTGTAGCTGGGGTGGTTCTTAATGCTTTATATATACGTTCTTGTGTACGTTATTGTAGCTAAGGTTGTGCTAAATGCTTTATTTCTTTGTCTTATCATCAATGGATATCGTTATTGTAGCTGGGGTGGTTCTTAATGCTTTATATATACGTTCTTGTGTACGTTATTGTAGCTAAGGTTGTGCTAAATGCTTTATTTCTTTGTCTTATCATCAATAGATATCGTTATTGTAGCTGGGGTGGTTCTTAATGCTTTATATATACGTTCTTGTGTACGTTATTGTATCTAAGGTTGTGCTAAATGCTTTATTTTTTTGTCTTATCATCAATGGATAAGGCTATTGTAGCTAAGGTTGTGCTAAATGCTTTATATATTTCTTTGTCTTATCAACAATGGATAAGGCTATTGTAGCTTAGGTGGTGATAATTGCTCTATTTATACGTTCTAATGTACATTATTGTAGCTGGGGAGGTAGTAAATGCTTTATTTCAACAGTCTATTAACATGAACAAAATTTATAAATTAAAACAACACCATTATCACAATAGAATCGCTGTGAAAGACTAGATCACTCAGCGCCATCACCAATCTACCAACATGAACAAAAGCCAGAATAAACGACACCGCTATAAAAATATACCCACCCTAAATAGACTATCTCGCTCAAAGTCATTACCAGTTTACCAACATGAAAAAAAGCCAGAGATCAAAAGAGCAGAAATACCACAATAGAATCGCCGTGAAAAGACAATCTCGCTGAGCGCCAATACTAGTCTACCAACCGGAACAAAAACCAGAATAAACAACACCACTATCACAATAGAATCTCCGTAATGAGTCTTGATCACTCAGTGTGTTCACCCGTCAACCAGAAGCGTTTATAGCCGTAGACTCGACCAAGAGCGCATAGTTACTTCACCACTACAAACAAAGGTTAAATCAGACACCAACCATCATATACCAATGTCTCTCCAGAACCAGTCCACCACCCAACCAAGCTACCACCAACCAGCTACTACCACCCAACCAGCCAATCAGGCCACCAGCCCACCAAGCTACCACCAACCAGCTACTACCAGCCAACCAGCCAATCAGGCCACCAGCCCACCAAGCTACCACCAACCAGCTATTACCACCCAACCAGCCAATCAGACCACCAGCCCACCAAGCTACCACCAACCAGCTACTACCACCCAACCAGCCAATCAGGCCACCATCCAACCAGCTACTATCACCAACCCACCAAGCTACCACCACCAACCGGTACACCACCAACCACCTCAGCTACCACCAACCCACCAAGCTACCACCAACCCACCAAGCTACCACCAACCCACCAAGCTATCACCAACTAGTACACCACCAACCACCTCAGCTATCACCAACCCACCAAGCTACCACCAACTAGTACACCACCAACCACCTCAGCTATCACCAACCCACCAAGCTACCACCAACTAGTACACCACCAACCACCTCAGCTATCACCAACCCACCAAGCTACCACCAACTAGTACACCACCAACCACCTCAGCTATCACCAACCCACCAAGCTACCACCAACCAGTACACCACCAACCACCTCAGCTACCACCAACCCACCAACCAGTACACCACCAACCACCTCAGCTACCACCAAACCACCAAGCTACCACCAACCCACCAAGCTACCACCAACCCACCAAGCTACCACCAACCACCTCAGCTACCACCAACCCACCAAGCTACCACCAACCCACCAAGCTACCACCACCAACCACCTCAGCTACCACCAACCCACCAAGCTACCACCAACCCACCAAGCTACCACCACCAACCACTTCAGCTACCACCAACCCACCAAGCTACCACCACCAACCACCTCAGCTACCACCAACCCACCAAGCTACCACCAACCCACCAAGCTACCACCACCAACCACCTCAGCTACCACCAACCCACCAAGCTGCCACAAAGCTACCACCAAGCTACCACCACCAACCACCTCAGCTACCACCAACCCACCAAGCTACCACCAACCCACCAAGCTACCACCACCAACCACTTCAGCTACCACCAACCCACCAAGCTACCACCACCAACCACCTCAGCTACCACCAACCCACCAAGCTACCACCAACCAACCAAGCTACCACCACCAACCACCTCAGCTACCACCAACCAGTGTACCACCACCAGCCCATCAAGCTACCACCACACCACCAACCACCTCAGCTACCACCAACCAACCAAGCTACCACCACCAACCACCTCAGCTACCACCAACCCACCAAGCTCCCACAAAGCTACCACCAACCAACCAAGCTACCACCACCAACCACCTCAGCTACCACCAACCAGTGTACCACCACCAGCCCATCTAGCTACCACCACACCACCAACCACCTCAGCTACCACCAACCAACCAAGCTACCACCACCAACCACCTCAGCTACCACCAACCAACCAAGCTACCACCACCAACCACCTCAGCTACCACCAACCAGTGTACCACCACCAGCCCATCAAGCTACCACCACACCACCAACCACCTCAGCTACCACCAACCAACCAAGCTACCACCACCAACCACCTCAGCTACCACCAACCAGTGTACCACCACCAGCCCATCAAGCTACCACCACACCACCAACCACCTCAGCTACCACCAACCAAACAAGCTACCACCACCAACCACCTCAGCTACCACCAACCAGTGTACCACCACCAGCCCATCTAGCTACCACCACACCACCAACCACCTCAGCTACCACCAACCAGTGTACCACCACCAGCCCATCAAGCTACCACCACACCACCAACCACCTCAGCTACCACCAACCAGTGTACCACCACCAGCCCATCAAGCTACCACCACACCACCAACCACCTCAGCTACCACCAACCAGTGTACCACCCCCAGCCCATCAAGCTACCACCACACCACCAACCACCTCAGCTACCACCAACCAGTGTACCACCCCCAGCCCATCAAGCTACCACCACACCACCAACCACCTCAGCTACCACCAACCAGTGTACCACCCCCAGCCCATCAAGCTACCACCACACCACCAACCACCTCAGCTACCACCAACCAGTGTACCACCCCCAGCCCATCAAGCTACCACCACACCACCAACCACCTCAGCTACCACCAACCAGTGTACCACCCCCAGCCCATCAAGCTACCACCACCAACCAGCCCAGCTACCACGTGGCTCCACCGCCGTCAGTAATTGCGTCGGGCGGCACCGCCGATGACACATCGGCGCTATTGATTGGACGTGCAAGCCGATCCGGCCCCACTGGGGACTCTTTTTTTTTTTTTTTCACAAGTACTCGGTGGGCATTCTCCGCATTGCTTCCTCTCATCATCATCATTTTTTGTTTCCATTTGTGACATATTTGGGTGGAAAATATTCGCTTCTCTAATTACTTCATTTGATAAGGAACTTTTTTTTATCTATTGAAATCACTCTCTTGGAAGTGTTGATAGGGCGTCAGGAACTTTAATGCTTCGACAAGATTCAGTAATCCGTATTGTTTACTTTAAATATGGAATCGGGAGGTTTCGGGACTAACTACCATATTTGTTGTTGTTGTCGTTCCCAATGAAGAGCCTCAGATGTCTCTGTACATCTCTATCACAGCAGTAGCAATGTTCTCAATCTTGGGTGTGTAAAGCTGCTGCTCTGGGTCCATGTCAAATTTCTGTTATTGTTGTCGTGTCCAATGAAGAGCCTCAGATGTCTCCGTACATCTCTATCACAGCAGTAGCAATGTTCTCAATCTTGGGTGTGTGAAGCTGCTGCTCTGGGTCCATGTCAATTTTCTGCCAGGCTGTGGCCATTGCTAGGCATGAGAATATGTGGGTAGGTGTTAGTTGTGGACAATTATTGTAGGTCCTGTAGGTTCTTGTGACATCTGGATGTATTGTCTAATTTTTATAGTGTTTCGTTCTGAGTCTTGTTATTGTTTTTGTAATTTATCAAAATTTTCAAGAAGTAAAGGCTATCATACCAAATATCTTTACTTTCCGAGAGTCACATACATGGATGAAGATCAGTAGCATAATGACATACATATAGAATTCTTTAGTCAAAATATTATAAACGTAATATAGAAAGATAAGAGAACACTGAAAGACAATTTATTATAAATTCAAACCAAATCATACTAGGGTGTTGAAAACAGATATATGTTATTAACTAATATAAATCATTGATTATCACCAAGAGCAATAATAATACACGCGAATATAATCTCTTATAATACATATTACTGACACAATCACTAATAAACACTAAATAATACAATAACATACAAGAAATCGACAATCTCTACAGAGTAATAAAGATACAAGGATATTTATTGTATCCAGCTTAAATAAACTTAATACAAACCATCAGCAATCTTTGAAATGGAAAAAAAAAGATAACAAAAAATCTTCAATACAATTCCAATTTGATAATATTCACCAAAGAACACTCTCGGCCTGTCACTGAGTAGTACTCCCAGTTTCAATGACAAAGGCAGACAACTCTACTTCACTCATTCATGATGGTTGTCAAAGGACCTCATTAAGGGTTACAACTTGATATCCTAATATGATTGAGTGGATATAAGAAAGAAGAAGAATAAAGAACACTCAATAGCACAATAACATACAAAGAATCTCTCTTTCCACAATTTAAAAAAACATGCATACAACAAATATAGTCTCAATCATGTATAAACTAATAAATAAAAATGAACAGCAATATTCACAAAGCCATTTCTCTACACTCTTACTCTTTTATTTTTAATCAAAGAGATGCCACTAAATATAAAACTAATTTCCACAAGGCAATAAAGATCAATCTGAATCTTCTATAAAAGTCCGATTAGAGAAAAAAACACCATCAAAGAATACTCAATATCAAAATAACTTGCAAGCAATCAGTAATCTTTACAAGGCCATAAAGATAACACCAAAAAAATCTCCTCTGAAAGTCCAATTAGAAAGACATCACCAAAGAGCACTTAATAGCATTCAAGCAATCTTCTCGAAGCAATAAAGCTTCCACGCACCAAATCTCGATAAACGCCATCAAGAACATTCAACAGAACAATCACGTCCGTCCAGTAGGAGTAAAGGAAGATCCCCCCTCTGTACCTGCAAGTGCAAATCGAACCAATAGCGCGTGCTGTCCGCCCGCATGCTTCAATAAGTCACCTTGATGGATGAGCGGGCCCCATTAGGACCTATGCGGGCTTCCCTAATGACGCTCGCTGAGTCACCCACGGATCGCCCAGCCGCTGCCATTAATTACTGATAGCTACCCCTTTATTTTGCTGGCTGTGGCTTAAACGACGGCAATTAGTTCTCTGCCAGATGGGAAGAATACCAGGAGGAGAACACCGCCCGGATTATAATGGAGACGTGAGCCTCTATCTTTATTTTGGCCGTTGAAGCATGTAGGATTACTTCTGAAATGAGACCTCTGTTTGATGCAGGATTAGAAGCATGAAAACTGAAAACGATATAATAATGATAAGGCATTGTCATGAAAAACGAGCAACAGCACATTTATTTTGACTCTTTAGGCTTTAACGATTACTTCTGAAATGAGACCTCTGTTTGATGCAGGATTAGAAGCATACAAACGGAGGATGATTAGATAGCGATCAGAAAATTGTCATGAAAAACGACTAACGGCACATTTATTTTGGCTGTTGAGGCTTGTACGATCACTTCTGAAATGAGACCTCTATTTGATGAAAGATTAGGAGCATGAAAACTGAAGATGATGTAATAATGATAAGGCATTGTCATGAAAAACGAGGAACGGCACATTTATTCAGGCTATCTTTAGGCTTTAACGATTACTTCTGAAATGATACCTCTATTTGATGCAGGGTTATAAGCATGCAAACTGAAGATGATTAGATAGCGATCAGTACATTGTCATGAAAAACGAGGAACTTTATTCTGGCTGTTGAAGCTTGTACCATTACTTCTCTGAAATGGAACCTCTCTATTTAATATTAAAGAATTGAATCATGCAATCTTAAGAAGATGAAAAAATATCAATGTTTTATTATTGTTATCACGAGAAGCACCTATATTTTTCGGTAGTTGTTTCTCAAAAAATTGTTTTTGAAATTATCTCTTTTTTTTTTTCATATGTCTTGAAAGCAAACAAAGTGGATTATTCTCTCTTTGGATTAAATTTCACAATTTCTTCAGAAATTGAATCTCTGAAGGATGTAGGATTGTAAGCAAGGAAACTGCAGATGATTTACGAAACTCCAGTGCTTTATTAAGAATATGAGGAAACAGCATATTTAATTTTGACCATTGCAGCTATAACGGCTTTTTAGAAGTAAGAATAGAAGAATGTATGCATTTTAGACTATATATGAATTCAAATAGCGTATGATCGATATTATTACCGGAACCAATTAACACCTATAAATATTCCTGGTCTTTCTGAGAAGTCGTCTTTCATTGGAGGTGTCGTATATTTATATTCTAATAATTTTAAATCCAGATTATTATTCTGTCATATATTGTATATATCGTAATATATAACTTATCATCATCATCATTCTGTTGTTGTTGACTTGTAATTTAGCATCTACTCCGGTGTAATATAATAAAAGCCATTTAAATAAATAAGGCCTTAAATCTATCTCTACTTTTTTAATCAACTTAAATACACCACAGTATATACGTAAAAATGTAACTTACACAAGAAGCTCCTCTTAATATTTATTATTGTTTTTTAATGACACCACAGTAGGTGTTGTTGTTTCTTATCCCCTTGTGTAAAGATTACACGAATTCCATGAGTTCATTCTCTTCAAGCTGTTTTTATGATAAGCAGCGGCCTTTCCCAAAGGTCCTGTTTAGTGCATCTATGAAAGACAAAAACCACAGGAGGTAAATCATATAAGAATAAATTATCTTTTATTTTAGGAAAGTGATCGATCAGGAAGTTTGTTGGTACTTGACGATTCGCTCCTGGGAGATGTGTCACTAAAGAGGAGGCATGCTAATGACCCCAACAAGGCAAAAAGTCGGAGAGATGTGAATATAATTACAAAGAGCCCCAGGAGGTACAGGCAAAAATCGGCGTATGACCGGGGGCCTAAATATAGGCATTGCCAACTAGGCCTAAATTAAGGCCCTACACTCTTCTCACATTAATCCTTACTTCAGAAGAACAATGGTGTTTTAAGTCTTTGTTTACCGAAATACCTCACGGCCTGACTTGCCGACTCTATTAATTTTCTTGTCAAATCTTCCTACTCAAATCTCGGAAGGATATCTTGAGATTTCTCGTGTTTTTGGAAACTTCATCACCTTTCTCTTTGGTTGATGAATTCGAGCAGTTCATGATTTAATTTGAATTGTGAATGGTAATTAAAATTATTAAGATCTTTTCATAATAAGTATCTTTAATTTTAAGAGCTATGAATGCCGGCCAGTCAGCCTCTATCTTTAAGATAACTTTCTTTTTCTTTATTAGATTTTTTTATATTTCTTCACCGTTCATCAACTTTTGTTCCCCCTAGAGTATAAAAAGACCCATTCCTTAATCTCCAATATTAAATTAAAACATAGACATGTAAATATCTATCATATATTTATATAGATTTTTCCCCCAAAATGTTGTTTATGTGAATATCCCCACGTTAAGCACGTACACTTACAAACCAGTCCAAATTAGAAATGGTGGATGATTCCTTTGAGCCTGTCAAAGAGCAATTTTCGCTTGAAAACTAGCATTTGTAATGAAGAAATACATTTATTGTGAAAATTGTTTATAATTTTAATTGAATTTGACCAGAGTGGTAGTAAACCTGGAGCCCAGCTATGTTATATATAAGATATTAAAGTTATATATAAGGTATTGAATTAAGAATCGAAATTCACCTGTAGAAGGGCCGAAATTATCGAAAGCTTGAGAATGCAAGAGTAATTTCAAAGGAAACTCACATCTCCAGAAACCTTTTGCATTATTTAATAAAGAGATGAAACTATTACGCCCAAACCTTTTATTTTTCATCTAAAACCAACTTCCTATTATCTATATTGCGATGCCAAAAATATTAGAAGGGCCTGGATCATCAGTACTGAACTCCCCCAGCGGTTTCGCCAGTTTAATCAACCTTACCGTTTTATAGAGCTATACTATTGTATTATGCAATTAAGGTAATGTTATCTATAAATATATTTTATTTGTGAAAATGAAAATTTCTTGCTAAATAGCCTCATTTATTATATATATATATATGGTCCATTTTATTGTATTATATTTATCATACTTCAAATAAGTAAAATAATAATAACGCAAGATATATATCAATAGATTTACTAATTATTTTTTGTATTTATAACTTACCGAATGACATTCAACTTTTGGCACGGATTCTCTGCGATTGAATATTAGCCAGATGTTAACCAATCCGATATTAATTATCATTATTATAACTTTGATTTTACATAGTATAGAGAGATAGTAGTATTTTCTTCATGATAAATTCAATATTGTATATATTGCCACGTGGAAAATTAGGAAAGACAAATTTCGGGATGATACAACAATTTATTTCAGGCAAGAACAATCTATGAGTGATAAACAAAAGATAAGCAAAAGAGGGAAGTGTACAGAGTATAGTAAAATATAAACATAAAAAAAGAATACTCTGCTAATAAAATAATAAATACTTTGTTACATAGCTCCTTCCCTATGGGAGCTGTGACCTACAGCTAGCAATTATTGTAGTTACTGACATGGATCTGACGTGCTTCTGCCAAGGATTCCATCGAAGTCTTGGAACTTTGTCCCTAAGTACCTTTGTGTCTTTTTTCTTGCGGCGTGAAGAGCGGCTTTGTCGTCGTATCGTCTTTAGGGACATCGTCATCTTGGAGGGAAGTCTTGGATTTGACACGGCAGTGGAATCCTGGTGTCAGTCTCTGAAAATGTATATCACAGCACTCATGGCCTCTAGGTCTTTTCGGCGATCTTCAGTTTGTCTTCCCTAATTTACCCAGCATCTCTACCAAAATGGCCACGTGGATAATTAAGAAAGACAAACTTCGGAATGAGACCACAATTTATTTCAGGCAAGAACAAACTATGAATGATAAAAAAAAGATAAGCAAAATAATAGTGTGTACAGAGTAGCAAATATAAACATAAAAAACAATACTCTGCTAATGAAATAATAAATACTTTGTTACAATATCATTATTAGTCGACCTCAAAATATGACGATTTTTATATAGTTTTCTATATTCAATGTTTTGAATTTAATGTCAATAAATCCTTTAAGAAAGATGTGCAATGATATAGTTAAAACCCCTTTCAAATGGACCAAGTAAATTACGAAATATCGGTACTAAAAATAGCAACTTACACTTATTTATATATATTATATAATCTAAAAATATTATATAATCTAAAAACCTCAAATATTCCTATATTTTAAAAAAATATATATTTTATTTTATTCATTGATAATTTTACTTTTGTTATCATCGTTTTTAAAAAGACTTTCAGTTTCGTTGTATAATTTTGTTGTAAATATGCGTAGTTAACCAATCAATCCTTTTAAATCACTAATATAGGATTAAATTATAAATTCTATATAATGTGAAAACTAACAAATGTGTAATCTTTCCTCAAGTAATTGAAAATAAAAGCTACTTGACGGTAAATAATCATCTTTTTTTATCACGACTGCACCTCAACCCTTTATCTTATCAATCCTTTGTCTTATTAAGCCTAATCTAACAACAACACAAAATTTTCATAACATATATATAAAGGGCGCTTTTCCTATTAAAATAGACGTCAAAACTAGACGCCATCTATTGACCGTCGCCGTAAACTAGCGGCCTCAGGTCGGTGACAAAGCCACAACACCAGCTTTGGAAAACTGATAAACGTCCACCTAAAGACCATGGTTTCGGGCTAATGGCCCTCGTCAGTCTAGGGCGGAGTTTATTCCATGAGATCCACAAGGAACCAAGACTGCATACTAATGCAAAATACTCATGTATTTAAAATCAGCAAATACTAATTCATATATATACTTATGTACATAGTATAGTTATAAGAATTTAAAGATTTATAATTTTTTATTTAATTTAATTTATTATAATATATTATAATTAATTATATATTACAAAAAAAATTAAAAAAAACAAACCTCACATGTTTAAATTAAATAAAAGTATTTATAAATCCTAAAATTCTCACATAACTATACTATTTGATACAGAATTAGCTTGCTGTTCTGACTCAAAATTAATTCAAAATCTGTAGTTCTTAATATTTTACTTTTCCTCTTTTTTCCAAATATAAAAAATTACTATTAATACTTATGTACATATATATACTGTGTATATCTAAAAATATTATACCATATTTTTACATATCTTTAAATAATAAAAAGGCATATATTAAATTGAATAAAATATTTATTTGCCAATATGTCGGTTGGCTGAACGCCAACTTTGTCATGCCATTTGCATAATGCCAAAAAATATTGGAAAACCTTTTATTCAATCCAATATATGCCTTTTTATTATTTAAATATTTGATTTTATATTGCTCTATTTTCAGAACCATATATACATATATATTCATTATAAATGTTTATATCATTAATTTTATCAATAATATCTTTAACACCTAAAACTAACAAAATCGAAAAGTGGATCAGAAAACACCCATTCTAAAGTTAGCGTTTTAAGTTTTAAATTTCCTAAACAAATCTAAGCTTTCAAATTAAGAGAAAATTTAGTTGTTGTAAAAAAAACCTCCCACTAAATAAATAGAGAAATTTCAACTTCCAACGAAATATAAATGTACTTTACTTTTCGAGAGCAATTTTAAAGTTTGGCTCCAGTTAATATTTGAGGAAAAAAACAAAAAGGACGGAAAAGATATCGGTTTGAAAAGCGAAAAGTTTTCGTTTACAGCTCAAAAGTTCAAATCAATTTAAAATACGCCGTTTTTTTTTCCACATCGAAACAATGATATTGAGAAAGCAAATTTGAAAATATCTTAAACTTTTACAAGATGAATTCTTTTAGTTCTTGTAAAATGTGTTGAACATTCTTAAATATTTTTGTTTCTGAAAATATTGATGGTAAGATATACCGTTTACAGTTGTAAATCACCTAGACTTTATCGAGATTCGGAAAACAGTTTTTACAATATGGAATACATCTGGATGAAACTTTGCCACGCTATCGACTCTAGAATGAAGAGTCACTGTCATATTTACAACACCATTAATGTGTAAATTGATTAAATTTGCATATTAAATTTGAACGAAGACAAAAATCCCTAATCGCTATAGAAGAAAAAGAAACACAAATCGAGAAGAGAAGAGATTCTTTATATATAAAAAAGTTCTTCTTACCGACTTGTTTTTCTTATACTAAATCAAATTTGATTTTAAAAACCTTTCCGTAATATTTGATGCAGCCAGATAGAGCTTTGCACGATAAAAAGTTAGATTTGGAAGAGTCACTGATATATACTCATGGACAACACTTAAGGAAGTTGTACCTTTTACCATGTTTATCGGGATTCAGACAATAACTCTGAAAGATATTACAGTGACCTTTATTGAAGATACACGAGATAACCAAATGTGAACATACTACACTCATAGACAAAACTTAAGGAATTTCTACCTTTTATTATGTATATCGGGATTCAGACAATAACTCTGAAAGATATTACAGTGACCTTTATTGAAGACACACGAGATAACCAAGTGTGAACAAAATTGCCTCTGTATCCTTAAAAAAAAAAAAAAGACGATCGACGAAGACTTTCCACTTATGTTTTATCCATGAATATATATTAATACATAAGGTTGACCAGTGTTATGTACATTAATATACCAATATATATTTTTACTGGTATCCTTTAATATAAAGTTCTATATGTGAATTTAGTAAGAGGGATCATGGAAACCTTTCACTGTGTGTTTATATTAAGAAAATATACTTCTATAAAAGTATAGATAGCAAGTGTCTTATATATAATTACTACTGTTGTAAAGATAGAGGGGCCTGTATTCATAGTTCTTGAAAATAAAGATACTTCGGCCAGTAAATCTTTTTAAAAATATTCTTTATTTTCAAGAATAATTACTATTATACAATTTTAAAAATACTTCAATGTACATGTTATATTCACGTATATACTTATATATTATATATAAAATAATTCCAATACAAAAACACACGTTAGAGTAAGTTAAAAGAGATAAAAAAAAACACACAAAAATGTAGTTAGATCGATTAAACCAAAATAAACCATTCAAGGAAGCCAGGTTTAAATAGAGGAGCAATCCTTTTCTTCGAAGGAGCTCGCGGAAATAATCGTAGAAGAAAGTTCCCGGTAATTGCAACTTGATCTGTGGATTCGCGCTTCACAATATTTGATTTGGCAACCCTTACAAATCGTACATTTGATCAAATACATTCGTATTAAACATTTTACTATTTCCACAAGATTTTATTTATTCATTTCATTCATACAAACTTTTAAAAAATATTCTTGAAGATTTATGATTAATTTCTGTGAATATTGAAATTTTCATTATAAATCTCTATGACTGGTTCATATCAAAATTCGATTATACATGGTGAAACTCTTTATTGCTGGAACATCGTTTAGTTTTCTTAGATTTTCTGAGTTTTATATAAAAATGTGTTTTTTTTTTCTTCTAATTAGAGCATCCGCATTCGTCTGTATAGAATTGTTAGCTTTCGGTCTAGCCTTCTCGGATTTTTGATCTTCCTCTATTCCTTGCTTCGTGGTTTCATTCCGTGAATATATGTAGCCACATATTAAGTGATTGTACTTAATTTACATGTACAAGTTAAACCTGTCTATAGCGCCCCTTCTTGGGACTCACCAAAATAGGGTGCTATAGACAGGTCACTTTTAATGTAAAATGTTTACATTTTAATGTTTAAAATCGGGCGCTATAGATAGGAAGGCGCTAATTAAAGGGGGCGCTATGGACAGGTTTAACTGTATATTTTAAATGTTTATGCATGCATTATGTATATTGGCTCTAATATCAGAGAAAAAATTGTAAAGTTTTAAGATGTAACGTTCATTGGTATATAAAACTATCAAATTTATCTACAATAATCATCATGAACTGTACCATGTTGTAGGTAGCACCAATAACAGAGTTATATCTCATAGTTTTACAGCCCTCTCTATTTAAGAGGCGAGTGTCCAGAGCAACAAAGAAAGGACATGAAGGATGTTCTACCACTTAATCGAGCGAGGACCCCAAGTTCTTGGTCACCTCATCACTAATTGAATGGGTTTTGTGACACCACCAGAGCAATGATCATTCGGCTAGATGACTAACTTCATTGTCCTTGGCTACCAAGCTGTCGTAGGCGGGAGTCGTTTAATTACATGAGTTGACAACAATTGCCGCCCAGACTTCGTCTTCCATACACTTTCTTCTTCATTGCACATCCCTTCAAACATTCCGGAAACTCTCATAAATGACACAATAGCCTTTATAACGATATTGTGTAACGATAAAAATATATTTACATATATCTTCATGGACAAAATATAAGGAAGTGGGAAGTCTTTGATGTCGCCACCTTTTTGGAAGTAGACTGAGTGAATTTTGTTCACATTTGGTTATCGCGTATGTCTTCAATAAAGGTCACTGTAATATTTTTCAGAGTTATTGTCTGAATTCTGATATATATGCTAAAACGTACAACTTCCTTAAGTTTTGTTTCATAGATGTTTTATATCTACTCAATCTATAACTAGTCATAACGGCAAGAGAAACTACAAGAATGCATGTACATTTTATGTGAATTTTCTGCCTCCAGAATGTGTCTGTGTTATCCGTGAATAAAATATAGTATTAACACATTTGTTGTTCAACAATAATCTAAAGTGAAATAACCAAAATAATGGAGATTCCTGTTCTCTCTTGGAATTGGTCTCTCTTTGGAGATTGGATTAGAACTAACCAAGTCATTTCTTGATTAAATAAAGCTGGTTGTATTCTTATTGATTTTTCATTAGAGGTTGTAATTATATTTCGAAATTCACAGAATGATTTTTATTCTTCAATCATGTTTTAAAAATGTGATCCTAGCTTCTTCGCCGGAAACCTACTTCTCTAACAAGTTCAATAGCTATTTCTATAATGGCATGTTAAATTAGTAAATTTCACACTCATGGACAACGTATAAGGAAGAGGAAAGTTGTCATATCGCCAGAGGTCAATTTTCTTTTAGAAGACAGAGGCAATTTTGTTCACATTTGGTTATATCATGTGTATCTTCAATAAAAGTCACTGTAATATCTTCCAGAGTTATTATCTGAATTCTGATATACACGTTATAAAAGGTACAACTTTCATAAGTTTGTCCATGAGTGTATATTTATAAATAGATATAGGAAACAAAATGAGGGTATTATTGTCGCAGTTCGTGTATATTTTCTACTACTTATGGAGATTTATGAGCTACAGTGGGTACATATAAATATAGAAATATTAGAGGGAAAGACAAATAAACCTACATCGCTATTTATACTTTATTTATAAGCCATCAAAATATCTCATTCAACGAAATATAAAAAATGGATTCAAATCATCTCCACACTAACGTCTCTCTATTCAGGATTCTATAAAACATTCATCCTAAATTTACAACAATACCATCTATAAATATGCAACAAGAAACCCTTACATCTCAATCAATATTTAAGGATAAGAACCTGCAATAAAACATCAATAATTTTAGATTAAAGGAAGCAATTTGTGAAGAAATGATTTAAAACATTTAGGGAGAAGGAATACGATCTAAAACACGACAATAAATTCAGAGAAGATATATTACATATTGTCTTTGAAAGAGTTTGTTTTAAAAGTTCCACGATTAAAGTTTCCAAGCACACGCGTTGTAAAATATTTAAATAGATTGCCAGAGGTGAAGAACGTGTGGCAAAGAATAAATAATCTTATCAAATGTAACAACATTCAGGTAGGTAGCTGGAGACGTCCAATTAAGGACAAGGTTGAGCGTGCCTAATCCATAGGAGGCACCAAGAATATTGATTCCTCTATCTTCACGAAGAGCTGGCTCATTATTGTCCCTAGTGATTTCAATTAATAAGCTAGCTGGCACAACAGGAAGAGCGTTTCATACCGCACGATTCGTGCTTCTGCGTGCTCTTTCTTTACCATTCATCTACCTAGCACACGGCTCAGCTACTGCACGCCCTTGTAATTGGCTCAATTATGGGAGCTAGATCCGCCCTTGCCTTAGGATTGTTCTAAGTCCTTAGGAGCCTTGGTAGATTTCGAACATCACCCATGGAAACCATAAGATTCTACCTACTTGATTCAACATCATTAATATGTATAAACCTTCATCTCCCTTAACTTATTATTTCTTACTATCCCCAAGCAATCCAATACAAGAACCATAACCATGGATTATTTGTTGTTATTATTCAATTAATATATAAGTATAAATAAAGTATTTTTATTTCCAGTAAAGAAATGTATAACGACATTTGAAAATTATCCCGCATGTGTTTCTTTTAAACGAAAAATCAAAATTTATTTTAAGGAGAAATAACGATCATTTCTAACCTTAGGGATGAAGTATGAAAGGATGAAGTGTGAAAAGTAATGATAAACGGAAAAATAAAAGTGTCCAAGGTTGGGAATCGAACCCACAGTGTTCCGCTTACCGGGCAGATGCCATGTCCACTAGGCTACCCTGGACATATATTTTCCGTTAGTATATAATACATTAATATGTATAAACCTTCATCTCCCTTAACTTATAATTTCTTAATATCCCCAAGCAATAATATACAAGAAACATACCCATGGAATGTTTGTTGTTATTATCCAATTAATAAGTATAAATAAAGTATTTTTATTTCCAGTAAAGAAATGTATATTAAATTCAATACCTTTTGTAGATATATTTTAAATTATATAGCAACAAATATCTTCTAAGAAACTGATAATTTATATTATGTTGATTGTACATATTGCCAGACACTTCTTTCTTTTGAACATAGTTCTTTTCTCGTTTTTTTTTCTCTCTTTCACATTGTTAACATCATATGACTATTCTATTCACGGCCAAAAATATTGTATACACCAATACCTCGCTTTGCGTCGTTTCGTTTTGCGTTTTTTTTCGAAGTTGCGTCGCTGCTTTAATTTTTACTGATTTTCACTGTGCGTCGTTAGATTTTCGAAGTTGCGTTGTTTTGGATTCGAGTTTTTAATTTTTTTTCCCTAAAATATGGCAACACCTTTGTTTTTGATTGCGCCATGCCATCAAAATTTTATTTTCACTTTGCGTCGTGTTTTTTTGGAACGTAACCCCGACGCAAAGCGAGGTATGGGTGTATATATGTATGTTATATAAAGGTATTATTTAAAATATTATATTAAAATATTATTTTATTTGAAAATATATTTCATAGATACAAATATTCTGTTAAATCGACCGTCAGAGGTCACGCTTACCCTATATAAATCCGATTGTTGTTGCCTCACGTGGTCGGCTCAAAACTTTGTACATTATGTAAATAATCTTTTGTTTTCTTTGTTCACTCGCCTTAAGCCAGGCATTACTTTTTATCAAATTATGTTTTTATATATTCCTTAAGCACAATAAATGCAATTACTGATCAAAACGATTTTTATTATTATTCTATCAAGAATTTAACCACGACTGCATCACCAATATCATTTAGTACTAAAAAGAACCAACAAATAACTCCATACCATAATCCCCAAGATGATCATAAATACAAGCAGAAAATCAAATATCTTTTTCTTTTATATAAGATGTATAGACAAATGTAAAGGCATACATGTATAACAGCGCAAGTGTCCCTAGAGGGGCATAGCGCTTTAAATTAAAATAAAATTAAATTAAGTATAAATAAAATACATGTAGAGAACAGCCATTTGATTACCATTACTATATTGTGATAATATAAAAGAACAAAAAGGAGCTTCTTGTGTAGAAGATGTTTATTCCTCTAGCTTTCGAACGACATCGTTCTCTCTCTACTGAGAGTGAAAGAGGTTTCCTCTAAAGAAACTATTTCCTCAGTAGATTATGGGCTTTTATTTATAATTTTACTGAGACGATTATAATATTGTGGCGAAGAAATAATTTATTATTTTATTTAATATTATTCAAATGAAAATATTCAACAGATTATAAAAATATATATATTACCAAAAATCTTTTTGGTCGCAGTGGTTACAGCTTACTCCACGCTGACGAGTGCCAACAGCGCGAAACGCGTTCGTGGATGGCTTTTCTTGATTTATCAAGATATTGGGTTGGCCAAATATCACGGAGCAAGCTAAATAAACGTTTAGTTTATTTTTGCTCCACTAGATGGCGCTCTGCCATCTAAAAAGCACATGTGCTCGTGGTCAGGAGAGATGCCTTCTTTATTTTTAATATATTACTCTGTATTTGTAAAATCATCTTTAAAATATTTCTTTGCTTGCTTGCTCAAGATTCCCTAGCTGTAGATAGTTTTGTTGAGTTGTTGATAATTGTCGACTTGTCGTGCTGACGTTATCAATAAATACGCTTACATCTTTAGATATACAAAGACTTGATTTCTAAGCTACAATTGGTGGAGATGCTGGGTTCTCGTATTAATGAGTATATTTACATAAAAGGCATAAATATGATGCATATTAAAGTATTATATATACTTTTAAATATTATAACCAGTCGAAGAGCTGTTACACCCGAAAGCTTGTATTATAATGATAACAGAAACTCTTTCCTCAGCGAATTTTATTTATAAATCGCCGAAGGTATTATATTATTAACTTTCACAAATAGTCGTCTACTTCTACCTACCATGATTATCATGACCTGTACCACATGTACCATGCCATCGGGGAACAACAACAATTCGTTTTTATAGGGGAAGCGTGACCTCTGGCGGTCGATTTAACAGAGTATTTGAATCTATGAAATATAATATATATATTTTTAATATAACATATATAAATACATCAAAATATTTAGAAATTTTATTTTAAAAAAAATGTGTTCTATAATTAACAAAATGCATCGAATTCTATACAACTTTTCTTCAATAAAAAAATATTAATATATTTTTTTAAAAAGCGCTACTTAAAATTTAATAAATATATTATTTTAAAATAATTTAAGAGGAATTTGTGTGTCCCCAATATAACAAGGTGTATATATTAGAAAAGGTCGTCTCCACCCCGAGTTGGACCAATTACCGACGAGATAGGCTCAAAGGATGCAGACGAAACAAAAATTGGCGCCATTTCTCGAAAGGAACTTCACTCAATTAAATCCTACCCTTGGGTTATTAAAATTGGCAACACGGATCCAACAATGTTGATTAAAGATGATTACAATAAATTTAGCCTAATTTCTCCTTTAACTTTAATTAATCGAGAAGAATTGTTTTGAAATGATTGCCGCCATTTTGGAAAGATTTATGTCGTTTGTTATGGAATTTCTCGCCATTAATATATGTATATAAGAAGCTCTTTAGAAATAGAATATTGTGTTCAATATAGTAGCACTCACATTTCATATTTATTATTATCTTTTAAAATGTTATTATTTAATAAAATACATATTATTATTTTGAAAATAGAGCAATCCATAAATAAATCTCTAATTAAAAAGGCATATACACCACCAATACCTCGCTTTGCGTCGTTTCGTTTTGAGTTTTTTTCGAAGTTGCGTCGCTGCTTAATTTTTACTGATTTTCACTGTGCGTCATTAGATTTTCGAAGTTGCGTTGTTTTGGATTCGAGTCTTTAATTTATTTTCCTAAAATATGGCAACACCTTTGTTTTTGATTGCGCCATGCCATCGAAATTTTATTTTCACTTTGCGTCGTTTCAATTTGCGTCGTTTTTTTTTTTTTTTTTTTTGGAACGTAACCCCGACGCAACGCGAGGTATGGGTGTATTGAATCAAAATACCATTTATTTTACCAATATATCAGTTTGCTTAACGCCAACCTTTATCAAAATATTATAACATATTCAATGTGTGTCAACAACAAACTCAGCGCCACATAACGTCAACAGAATTAAGTTTTAAAAATATTTATTATTTACATTTTATTATTTTAAATATTTTAAAAACTTAATTCTGTTGACGTTATGTGGCGCTGAGTTTGTTGTTGACACACATTAATATGTTATAATACCTTGATAAAGGTTGGTGTTCAGCCAAATTAAATATTGGTAAAATAAATGATATTTTGATCCAATATATGCTTTTTTAAATGATAATTATTATTTATTAATAAATATTATCGATTGAGAGTGATCACATAATTACCCTTGCGTAATATATATACTAAAATAATAAAAAAAAAGTCGGTGGACAAGTGGGTAAAACCCTCGATTCTCGACAGTCATGAACCGGGATTGAATCCCGCGTTAATATTTTGTTTAATATGTGAATAACCTTCACATATTATTCATTGTTTCAATTATCATAAACTAGGTTGTTCTTATTGAGCGGTACCTAATAAAGTGATTTTGGAAACAGAACAAGAGTTCTCATTACAAATAGTGAATAAACTTGAAACAAAACATATCAAAAGATGTTCATTATATTAAAATCGATAAAAAATTATATCAATATTCTGATTTTATATTATTTTTCATATTACAAGTTTATTTAAAATTTTAATATGAGAATATAATAAACGTATTTTAAATATTGGTTGAAAACAATTTATAGATATAAAACTTTGATGAAATTTAAGGAGTATTTGAATATGAATTCTCACAGCTATAATGTTATGTGATCAGCCGAAAAAATAACGTGTTTATCAAAAAAACGTTTGGTACAAAATATAAAAGAGTAAACCTTATTTGCATAGTTTCAAGAAATTCTTGGAACGTATATGTAAATATAAGCATCATTTGCCATTCTCTGTTAATTCTTTAGTATAAATGCTCTTTCTCGCTCTTATTCTATCTAAGAAAAAGCTTACAATTACCGTTTTTAAGAGTCCATCATGAAACTTACCAAAAGAGACATCATTTTATTTAAAAATTTCATTAAAACAATGCATTTTGGTACATAATCTCAGTACATCACGTTATGGGGGTAATGAAGAATGATCCATAACACCAGTTTGGGCAAATTCGGTCGATTACATAACCTTTCTCGTAGATTGTTATGCAATCGAAGCCATCCGTGTATTGATGAGGAACATGGCATGAAACCATGGTATATAGGTTGTTGGTTTTTTGTCTGAATTTTTCAAAACTGGTGTTATGTTGTATTCATCATCATCATTATGTTCTGTACTGGGATGATAAACCAAATGTATTGTTTTAATGTATTGTGTTTCCTTTGGTTACATAAATACCATCCTACCGCAGCACTTTGGCATCTATGCTAATCTCGCCTCACGCGTTCTTACTCAATATAAATAGCCATCTCTCTCGCCCACTCTTAGAATTATAAATTTGACTGTTGAAGAGCGAGAATTCGAAAGCTCGCAGTGTTTTTGTAATAAAGAAACATATTGTGTTAAATTAATCATTCCTCCAGGGAAAAGCATATTTTCAAAACATTTTTATTCTCTAGCTTTCAGGCACGGACTCCTATCTACAGGACAAAACCTGGTATAATGATACGCCAATAGAACACGAGTTATATATAATCGGATAACATTTTACATAATTTTATAAAATTCTATAGATATAAAAATATTTTTATATTAACACTATTATATAAATTGAGACAAAATATTTTTAAAAAATATATATCTAATAATAGGACAAACAAATAAATATATATAGGCCACCAGAAAATAACTAAGGAAGCAAGGAATACATATTAGGCTGTAGCTATCATTATTGCGTAAGGTTTTTAGAATATTTTAATAAAAATGTATGTTATATATATTGTAGCACGAGGAATTAATTATTTTATTAACAGATTTATAAATTGATATTGATATTTGCTACTCAGTAAACTTCCTTCATTGCTTTCCTTGTGTTTTATAAATTTTGATTTGTTCTTGTGACCTCAAAATAAGTTTCTGTGTCATCCTGAAGGTATTCCTCATTCACTTGATACGCGAGCACCTCAAAAACAATCTTGTTCCCCGAAGAAGTTTGGCGAGTTGCCTTACGAAATATTGGAAAATTAAACTTTATGATCCATTCCTTATTCACTACGTGACAATATATTAGCATACAGTTACGAGCGTCATGCGTTCTTCATCTCTGTCACCGTTTGCTTTTTTTTTTTTTGGAATGGCGCTCTCCTATTGGTTCGCTACGATGGCGCCGCCACTGCGCGAGACACTTTGTTTTTGACTTTGCCCCCCCCCCACTCGCTTTTTGGTTTTTGTAACTATTGTGTTGGAGCGGGTCGCTCCTTAAATAAATGCATATATTAGTTAATAACTAAATGGAATCCTCTCTTTCTTTTTCCCAGTAAGAGACGCCTACGGAAGCCAACAGTACATAGACAGATAAAGCACATAGGCTATAGTTATTAACTAATATATGCATTTATTTAAGGCGCCAATTTATAATTGTAACAAATAGTATTTGAATAAAAACATTCAATCGGGTAAAACACGGGCGTTAATGATCCAACAGGTCCACGTGTCTAAATTAAAACACGGGCGTTGCCCGGGTCATTCGGCTAGTGTATATACAACAACAAAAAGCGCTTTATTAAGACATTTTACTCTTATACGGATTCTCCAAACACGGAAATGTAGGGTACATACAAAAATAACAGTAATAACAACAACAAAAGTCCCTGTTATGACCCTTTGGTCTTATACAACTTCTCCAAGTAGAAGAGGGTATATACAATAGTTACAATAAATGTTATTTACAATGTGTCAAGGGGGAAAGAAGGGCTTGCTGGGGAACTAGAGTCATGGGTAGATGTTATTATATCTTGAGGAAAGATTACGCGACAATAAAGTTGGGATCTCCAGCAGGTTAAGAAAGTCTCCAAGGTGATTGGTGCGAATGTTTAGTTCACCATATAAAATTATATCCAGTCAATTGTTTATATTGATCGTAATATATATAATCTCTAATATGTATATAAATATATAGAATCTAATAAAATATATTCTCTTCAAGCATCATTCCAAGGCAGTTTCATTTGAAATAGGTATTTTATATATCAATTGATATCTAAAAATTAAATATACAAATACATTCATAAATTTACTAATATATATTTATTATGAGACCATATTTGCGGAAGAGCTTAGCTCGATGCAATACCTTGAAATTATATGTATGTACCTCTACAGACCTATAAGCTTATGTCCATAGTTCACTAAACACTCCTAAGCTGCCTTCCATAGAAAATGCTGGGTATATCCCAAACCAATTCAATACAATAGTAGAGCGGTTTGGAGATTAATTTGGCGAAACAGCTGAGAGGGTTCACTACTGATGAGCCGAGCTCTCTCATTTAATAACTTATATCATTGCAGTAAGGTCTGTAGAGATAGTATTTGATGATATTATTTAAAAGAAACACAGTAAATGTATTTGTTACAAACATGCATATACGTTCAACAAGACAAATTTATATTGAGCTAACATTTGCTTATAAAATAAATCGCGTTATTTCGTATTATATTATTTATTCTGAAAAAGATACGTTTAATTACTTTAAATGTGTTTAATTTATTATAAAACTAATAGTAACTTCTGTTTTTTTAATACGCTCAATAAAATATTAAATACTATTTTTAAAAGAGGAAAAACTCAGAAAGAAAGAGATAATGATTGAATAACTTAAAAACTAAATTTCAAATTTTTATTGAAGACAGTGTACATTTAAGCTGAACATTGCTCCCTATAGGAGTGTTGAGAGAACTTAAATAAATTCACAATCTTTAACATCAATAAAATAAACAAACGATAACAGGATTGTTTAGTCATTCTTGTTAAATAGATCAACAACAACAACCTAAGTCAATGGTCAAATCTATATAAAACATTTCTATTATATCACAGATGCCTAGTCAAGAAAACACCCAACGTTTAATTGTAATTCAAATGCAATGACATCTATATAATGAACCAATAAACAAAATACTTTCAAATCATTTTTTTTTTCAATAAAAATATCGTTTTTCACAACCACTCTTCCTTTTAAAAAAAATTAATTATTTTCGAGATACGCATTTTAAAGACATGTCTGAAAAATCTTTCAACATCTCTTGATTTCTTATTTTTTTATAGGCATCTCTTTCATTAAGGTACTTGGAAAATAAATTTCTAGGAAGCAATTAGCAACACGGGTTAATTAAGAAATGGGGAGAAAAATTTTTTGAGAGAAAAAAATTCCCAAATTATTCAAGGAGAGAGCGAGTATCATAAGACTACAATTTAACCATTAATACAACTTGATGTAGGTTTTATACAGAACGCTGACTTTTTGTCAAGCAACCGATCTTTTAAAAATGGTTTGGTCATTTTGATTAAATACTTCTGATGAATAATGCAACCACGTTCTCCATTCTAATTGGTCGCGTCGTCTGCTTCCTCATTTTTGCTTCTTGTTTTTTTATACAGTGTTCGGGCTGTTAATTGAAATTTCTAAATGATTCAAGCATGATGTGGTTTCAACCTCATCATTAAGGTAATTAAATTCTTGTTTCTACGGTAAATCAATTTGGATTATCCTCTGAAAACATATCTGATCATGTACCTTATGTTTAATATACATGGCTATAAACGAATTTTAAAAGCATTGATAAAAGATTTATTGATTTCATTATTTCTTTATCTATTTCAGCACACAAAACGCGATATCACTGCTAGGGATAATTGCGTCACAATTTACATTTTTAAACAGAAATAGTTATAGACTCAAAACAGTTATAAACTAATTTTTATTATGTAATAAGACATATTTTAGAGTTTCCCCCCCTCTATTCGAAGAATTAATATTTTAATATTAGGTTATAAAGCTTTTATATATGGAAATTTTGCTAGAACGATATTGTTCTATAAAACAAAGGTCGCTTCTCAAATCAAAACAGACGCTAAAAGAGTTACATCTAGCGCTTATTTTTATTGAAAATGCTATGTTATTGTTGTTGTCGTGTCCAATGAAGAGTCTCAGATATCTCCATGCATCTCTATCACAGCAGCAGCAATATCCTCTATCTTGGGTGCGTAAAGCTGCTGCTCTGGGTCCATGACAAATTTCTGTTGTTGTTGTTTTTGTCGTTTTCAATGAAGAGCCTCAGTTGTCCACATGCATCTCTATCACAGCAGCAGCAATATTTTCTATCTTAGGTTGTAAAGCTGCTGCTCTGGGTCCATTTCAATTTTCTATTGTTGTTGTCGTGTCCTATGAAAAGCCTCAAATGTCTCCATGCATCTCTATCACAGCAGCAGCAATATCCACTATCTTGGGTGTGTAAAGCTACTGCTCTGGGTCTATGTCAATTTTCTGTTGTTGTTGTCATGTCCAATGAAGAGCCTCAGATGTCTCCATGCATCTCTATCACAGCAGTCGCAATGTCCACTATCTTAGGTGTGTAAAGCTGCTGTTCTGGATCTATGTTAATTTTCTGTTGTTGTTGTCGTGTCCAATGAAGAGCTTCAGATTTCTCCATACATATCTATCACAGCAGTCGCAATGTCCACTATCTTGGGTGTGTAAAGTTGCTGTTCTGGGTCCATGTCAATTTTCTGTTGTTGTTGTCGTGTCCAATGAAGAGCCTCAGATTTCTCCATACATCTCTATCACAGAAGTCGCAATGTCCACTATCTTGGGTGTGTAAAGCTGCTGTTCTGGGTCCATTTCAAATTTCTGCAAGGCTGCGGCCATTGCTGGGCATGACAATATGTGAGTAGGTGTTAGTTCCACATCCGGACAGTTGTTGCATGTCTTATAGGTTCTTGTGACATCTGGATGTAATTTATATCATTCATATTTGGATTATATAAAATTTGATGTTATATATACCTTTAGAGAAAGAATTCTGAGTTCTTTCTAGGTTTATAATACAATTGTGAAATTTTACATTAAATGGGTATAAACATGACTATTATGCGCGCAACATTTTAAGTAAATATATCAGTACTAAATATCTATCAAGACAAAGGTCTATTTCAATCTTGGCAAAAGTAGTAAAAATCAAACCCAATGCATTAGCTTTTCACATATTCAGGAAAACAGCACAGACAATAATCGTAACATAGATGATTGATCCAACTTGAAGAAAGGTCGATGTTGTATCTCCACTTTCTGTAGTTAACTGCTATGTTAACTTCTGTATCTGGGAGAATTCTGTATGGGACGATTATCCTTAATAAAGGATTTTTTGCTGTTGCATAAATAACTTTCAACATTATTATTGAAATAATAATAATAATACCTGTTAGCACGTCTCCTTTGAAGTTTCTTCTTGAAAGAACGAGCTGTGACTCAATTCGATTCAATTCGATTTATTTCAAACAACAAAAGAGAATTACATTACGATTTAATGCGATTTAGTTGTATTTATAACACAAAAGAAAACAGAAGAAGAAAAAAAAACAAAAAAAAGATGATGATAAGAAACAATAAAATTCTATGAATATGAATTATAATTAATTAATAAAATACAATAATAATAATAATAGAAACCTAACAATACCAATAATTATTTATATATCCAGATCAAATCATATAATTGCCATATCAAATTTTATATAATCCAAATATGAATGATATAAATTACATCCAGATGGCACAAGAACCTATAAGACATGCAACAACTGTCCTGGTGTGGAACTAACACCTACTCTCATATGCCCAGAAATGGTCGCAGTCTTGCAGAAAATTGACATAGACCCATAGCAGCTGTTATTCGATTCAATTCGATTTATTTCAAACAACAAAAGAGAACTACATTACGATTTAATGCGATTTAATTGTATTTATAACACAAAAGAAAACAGAAGAAGAAAAAAAAATTATGATAAGAAACAATAATATTCTATAAATATGAATTATAATTAATTAATAAAATACAATAATAATAATAAAAAAAACCTAACAATACTAATAATTATTTATATATCCAGATAAAATAATATTTATTTATCGTATTCGTTAGGTTATTAAGAAGGTGTGATATTTATATATGTATTTTAATGAATGTGCTTTTGATTACCTACATTAATTGGATGGATTGGACTTTCGCAAGAATCGGGGACGATTGGAGAAATTAATTATTCAGAAAAGAAGATGTTCAATGCGAAATTGGATTCTGAAAAATGGTTGTCAAAATTCGACAGTGTTTTACCAGTATATGTATTCAAATCGTTTTTGTTTACATGTACTTAATGTTTAGGTTATGGATCTTTTACAAAGATCGATACTATTGCTTAAAAATGCTTAATACGGGATTCTAGCCTGGGTCAAGGTTGTCGAAAATCTACAATTGCATAACACTACGTCAGCTATATTTTGAAATAAAAATCAGAATTCACGTATCTACACTCATGGACAAAACTTAAGGAAATTTTACCCTTTAGCATGTATATCGAGATTCAGACAATAACTCTGAAAGATATTTGATACACAGTGACCTTTATTGAAGACACACGAGATAACCAAGTATGAACAAAATTGCTTCTGTCTCATTCAAAAACAGACTATAGGTGACATAAAATACTTTGGTTTTGTCAATGAGTGTAAACAGAATTTTATTGAAAATCAAAATAGACGCGAAATAAGTCCGAGAGAGTGTAAATGACCTGTCAGCCAAAAAGGACCTACTGTACATCTACACTAAATCCTGTTCCATATATCACAGAATCTATTTGTTTGATGATGATGATAAAATCAATACATAATCGAATCGTTGAATCTGTTACAAATGAATTAGTTGCAAAACTCCAGCCAAATCACATACTATCTAAAATTCTCTCAATATAAAAATACCACTTAACTACTTCACCTAACTACAGAGAGGTTAATTCAGGTCAATCAATCAGGAAGAACAAAGAGAAACAATTAATCGTGAGTGGGTGGAAGTGGGCAATTTTATATTTAGAGGGAACTGAGAGCCCCCTAGTGGCCAGCACCTCGTAAATTGGCAGACGCCTAATTTGTAGGGCCATTTCAACCGCGAGCTTTCGCCTGGGGAGTCCATAACGATCTGGTAACTGACAGGCCAAACCTTTAATTAGATGAGATTTCACTGGCTCTCTCTCTCTCTCGGCGCTCTGATTTCTCTCTCATTTTTAAAGGTTTCCAATGAACTCACCGTTATCTTATTATACACAACTGTTTTAACGGGAGGTTTGATTCGATGTGGAAAATTGCGCCATCTATTGATTGAAAATATAACTATTTTTTGTAAATTAAAAAGAAGTAAAAATATTAAGTTAAAAATTTAATTTTGTGGTGAAAAAATATATAAATAGATGATAATAATAAGGACACCCCGCTAGTGGATACCTCTCTACAAAGGACAGTTTTCATTTTACAGATTTACTATTTTCACAATTTAGCAACTCTCCGGTAAGAGGACACCTCTCCCTAAAGGACATTTTGGCTCTGCAATTAGGTGTCTTTTACAGGGAAGTTATACTGTATATATATGCGTGGCAAGGATAAAATACTCAGGAGATAAGTTTCTTCATTGATTTATTAAGACATCAAGCTTTCGGGCACAGCGTGGCCCTTCTACAGGATCAATTGTATAAGAAAAGTTTCAGTTTTCTTATACAATTGATCCTGTAGAAGGGCCACGCTGTGCCCGAAAGCTTGATGTCTTAATAAATCAATGAAGAAACTTATCTCCTGAGTATTTTATCCTTGCCACGCATGTAATTGGGAAGATTTTACCGTTTAGAAAACTGTATATATATATAGAATATACAAAATTGCAGGAGGATGGGTATTCGTGTACCTAAAATGGCACCTCTCCTTTTAAAAATGCATTTAATTTATCACCCCAGTGAAATCGTGACTTTTCCTTTACTGATGAATACCGAAATATTGGCAAATAAATATTTTATTCAATCCAATATATGCCTTTTTACTATCTAATATAATTGAATATGAGGAAATATAATGCGATATCTATACATAAGTGATATAAAGATAAAGTACGAATGTTTCTTTTTAGAAAGCGTCTTGTCCGAAAGCTTGTAGATCGTTTCTTATATAAAACCCTTTTCCCCGACCTGTCTTTCTTCTCCTATAGCGTGCCTCTCCTGAACCCTACATGCCATATAACATAAATATAATTGAATATGAGGCAATAATGAGCCATCTATACAGAAGGATTATAACGATAAAGCACGAACATTTCTTTTTAGAAGGCCACTTGCCCGAAAGCTTGTACAATCGTCCTTTTATAAAAGAAGCTCTTCTCCCCAAACTGTGTTTCTTCTTATACAAAAAACATGGTGAAGGAAGACGAGTTTCTTTTATTGATGCATAAGTGCAAGCTTTCGGGTAAAACCCTTCAACAGGCGAGCGTGACTTATAAGAACTATGGTACAAATGGTAGGAAGGAATATATATATACCTTATATACATATATATTATATATAATATATATATATATATTCCTTCCTACCATTTGTACCATAGTTCTTATAAGTCGCTCTTCATTGCTCGCCTGTTGAAGGGTTTTTACCCGAAAGCTTGCACCTATGCATCAATAAAAGAAACTCGTCTTCCTTCACCATGTTTTTCGTCTAATATCAATCCAGGAAGAATTCTTTATCTATATTTGTTTCTTCTTCTCTAGCAAATAAGAAAAATATCATTGTCTCAACACAATATACCAGTTAACTATTCAAATAATTTGTTCAAACCATATTCATATCACTTTCAAATTTCTCATTAACTATATATTAACTATAAACATCCAAATTTAATAAAGACATACTTTCCTATTCAAAATAGTTTATTTTGTTTTATTTTCCCCAAGTGGGATATGTTTCATATTACCCAATATTTAATTATAAAGTTGTATATAATAGTAGAGAGATTCATAATATGCCTGGTATTTTCATCAACAAATTATAAATTGGTTTTAAAACTATTTCTTATACTATTAACTACTCAATATATTATGCCGGAATATCTAACTAGGTTTTAATTGTTTTATTAATAACAGAGAGAATGACATATCCTCACCACTAGCATATCGTTTTTTATTGTTTTATATTTGAATATATTATATTTGAGCTTGCTTTGTAATGTTAATTATATTTAGGGGGGGGGAGAAGTCCGACCACACCTCCCTGCTGTCCCCCCTGGACCCTTGGAATATTCGACCAAATTCTGGTTCGTTTCCAAGGTGACTAACGTGGCAACGGCACCCATTTTCCAATGAAGAGCAAATATAGTGGATATTGCTGCTGATGTGATGGAGATGCATGGAGACATCTGAGACTCTTCTTTGGATACGACAACAACAACAACAAATTTATACTTTATTAGCTCTCTATTCCTTATTTATTTTTGAAATTTTCTATATATTTTTTCTATATAAATGGTGAGTTAAATATTTGTTTGACTCGTGATGTAGATGTTGTACTAAATTTGAAAAGATCGCATGAAAACGCCTTTTAAAATCTCAGATTGACAATTTAGTGACTTATATTTTCAGCGACTTAAATATAAAAGATGAAAAGAGAGAATATTGGAAAAAAAGAATAAATAAAAAAGAGCACCTATCCCTTTAAAACGGTACTAAAACAATGTATTTTGTTTATCAAATATTCCAGTTTAGAATGTGAAGGTGGTGATAAAGAATAAATCACAAAAATAACGTTTGAGAATTCAGAAAAAAAGGCAACCTCTATACAATGGTATCTGTCTATGGCCCTCATCAGTATTTGATTTTGTTTAATACATTTTAAAGGGAGATGTTCCTCTTCCAGTGTATGAATAAGATCCTCCCGAAATCTTGTATTGAATTATACTCAAATATATGTATATATATATATATATATATATATATATATATATATACACTCATGGACAAAATTTAAGGAAGTGGAATAGTCTTTGATGATTCCGATGGTCTGTTTTTTAAATAGACAGAGGCAAATCTGCTCACACTTTGTTATCTCGTGTATTTTCAATAAAGGTCACTGTAATATCTTTCAGAGTTATTGTCTGAATCCCAATATACATGCTAAAAGGTACATCTTCCTTTAAGTTCTGTCTCCATTAGTGTATATATAGATGGAAATGTGAAAATGGAAAGCGATTCTTTAACATTTTTAACTCTTTCTTTATTAAAAAAAAAGAGGTTATTCCTATAGATAGAAGCTTCGTATTTTGTGAGTTTTAAACAAAATGGAGAAACAGGAAACCTCCAAATGAAGCAGCGACAATAGAGAAAGTCTGTGTAAGAGATGAATATCACTCCATCTCCATTCCTCATCCTTCCCAAATAGAAGAAGGCTCCAACGATATAAACAGCTCCGGCGTTCTTTCTGAAGTGTTTCTAAATTCTTTTATATCAACATCTGCTCGGCCTTCTTTCTTTTCAAGACGCCGTGTCTCTCTTTAGAGATATAAAGATAAGATTCACAAATATACTTTTATAAACCTCTCTTTAGCGACCATCTAATGAACGACCTTCAGAATCAAAATAGACTCTTTAGTTGTTTGACCAGAAAGATAAATACAAAGTTTTTTTTGCTTATCCCTTGTACACGTGGTACAGGCCATGATAATCATGGTGGGTAATCCCTAGTACACGTGGTACAGGCCATGATAATCATGGTGGGTAGAAGTAGGCGACTGCTTTTACTGTAAGTGCCCCACATGTCTCACATGTGAAAAGCAACGAAGTTTTTTTTTCTTTTTTTGGCTATAATTACTACATGCTTTTATGAATTTCAGTTCTTTTTTGGGTGTTATTTTAGCAAACATTGATAAGGCACAATTTAGATTATAGATTTCATTAGTACTTTTGTCTAACGATGGTAACAACGCTGTTACTAAAACGTCACACACTATTTATTTGGATTTAGTCTTATTAACTTGTGTTTGTTAGCAAACATTCCTATCCTATGACAATTTTTTATTACAATTAAAGCAAATTTATTGACAATTCATTCAAAATTTACAAAATGAGGAAGAGATCACAAAATTAATTAAAGAAAATAAAAAGATAGCAAAAAGCGTGTTCGAACCAGGGACATCAGGTTCTAAAGTCTAAAGCTTTCGCAGCTATCCTATGTCATTTCATATCTATGCAAATAATAGTTATTATATATATTTCGTTCTATTTATAATGATTGCCTTATTTACATATTGTCGAGGAACTGGGTATTTCAAAAGTTTGTATTAATGATAGAGCCTTGTAAAACCCTTCTTCAAATATTCGTTTAATTTCCTTTAATTGAAACAAAAAAAATGAAAACAAAATCTATTGTATATAGGATACTAGCGGATGTACCCGGCTTCGCCCGGGGTTTTACCCGAGTAAAGGTTTGTCTAACGAACATTTGTTAAAACAATTCTCTATAAACTTATTATAAAAAGATATATTTTGATAAATTGAAACTCGTAAATTTGAATCTCTCGATAAAGTGAACATTTTTTTCCCGGTCCCTGTGTGCCGTGTCATCCTGAATTTTGTCTTTCCTAATTTTCTACATTACAAAATCATCGTTTTATCTAGTGAACATTTTTTCCGGTACCTCGAAAAATACTCGATAAGTTGAATAAAATCAATATTAATTGGTTCCCTCGGTAATTGGAAGTTAAAGGAATAGTATCTTCGCCTTGGAATTGTATCATTATTCTTGTCTCAAATAAATTGCCGTGTCATCCTGAGATATTCTTACTTTTGATAAATAATCTTTAAGATAATAAACTTATAGTGATAATAAAACTTATAGATAAAAAACTTGTTAACATCGTCGCAATGGTGGCGCTGCTTGCGAGTTAAATCTACAAATCTGCAAATAACTCTAAGGATATTTAAGATATTCAAGAAATTATTTTTCAAAAACCTTCCCGGGGTATACCTAATAATATCCCAAAATTTCACGGCGATTGGATGTATGGTTTTTGAATCTATAGAGTACACACAGACAGACATTCAATTTTATATATATGTAGATTAGATTCAATATATTAGCTACTATTGTTAGAGTAGGTTTTATAATACTTACAATATAGAAAATCAACAATATTTTCAATTTATTATAAAACGTAAGAAGCATGACTTCTAGCAAAGTCATTATTCTCTAAACGGGCATATTATAAATAGAACAAACTAGAAAATTGAACTTTTTGCTATGTAAAGGCCCTAAAAAAGAGACACTGTTCGAAAGCTTACTTCATTATTTTAATAAGAAAGAAACATAAGTGTTAAGTTTCTGAAGTAAGTCTAATGAAATATATGATATTGAATTCTGATGATATGAAAGGTATGTGGATACCCGATATACCAGCAACTTAATCACTATAAAAAAAAACTATATTAAAGAGAAAGAAAGCCTTCCAATATATCGCTTATTCATCATATTTGCATACTCAAATTGCTAATATACATATACGCACACATCTAAAAACGAAACTAAAAAGGAATACAAATGAAATTAAGTATCAAAATTTCACAAAAGGTGTTATATATTGAAGGTTAAATTGATATCAGTTAATAAAAAGAAAGAATATTCCATTTGAAGTAACTTATTCATTTAAAAAACGCTTTAAAAAGATGAATATCTTTTAACATCACACATTTCTTCATATTTGCATATTCAAAAAGGTAATATGCATATAGGAACACATTCATAAAATATAAAAAAGGAACGAAACGAAAATATTTAATATCATTTTTTTAAAAAGGGAGAGACATATATTAGTGTCATATATTGAAAAAAAAAAAAGAACAAAGGTAAATAGATGATATGATAAAGGAAAGAAAAGATTGTTCTAAAAGGAACATTTAAAAGAAGGTGGTGACATTCAAGGATGACATCGCAGTTGCCCTTGGCAATTTCAATAAGGTCCTATTAAGACACGGGTCGTCGTAGCAACCAGCCCGCATCCCATAATTGGCGCTCCCCAACATAAAAAAAAACTGAGGATGGTAAAAAACAAGAATGGAGATCAAACAAAGCTCCGATTGTTCGGCGACGTCCTCTTGAGTCGTGGCTGCATTGTTGTTGCTAGGATCAATTAGCAGTGGTACCAGATCGGAAGTGTACTGACCTTCTCATAGAGTAGCTGAAAAATCACAGAGTAACCAGTGTTGCTAATTTGATTTTTTTTCTTTAGTTAGTTTTTTTTTTAGAATTTTGCTGATTGCGTGATTTCGATTAGAGTTGAAAAATTTTTCTTGGCAAATTTTTCTTAAAATATATTGGATTAAAAAATGATATCGTTTTAATTATTAAGTTATTTTCTATAATAGGAATATATATATACATATGACATTGTGATAATTAGCAGTAGTACCAGATCGGAAGTGTACTGACCTCATTGAGTAGCCGAAAAATCATAGAGTAACCAGTGTTGTTAATTTGATATTTTTCTTCATTTTTTTTATAATTAGAAATTTGTTGATTGCGTGAATTCGATTATAGTTGTATGAAAATATGTAAGAATATTTTTGAAATATATTCGATTGAATAGAGAGATTAATTCTTTTATTGAGTTATTTTCTATAAAAGACAAATTGCACATATGTGGCATTATAGTAACAATTAGTAGTGGTATCAAATCGGAAGAGTTCTACTGACTTCATTGAGTGACTGTAAAATTGCAGAGAAACACTATTGCTAATTTGATTTTTTATCTTTTTTTTTTTCATTTCAATCAGAGTTTTCCTGCGTGAAATCGATATTTTAAGAAATTCAGATTGGCGAATACATTTATTTTTCAAATAATTGTTTGAATATTGATATTAATCTGATTATACAGATATTTCCTGTGATGGAAAATAACATTATATCAATAGTAACACACTAAAAATAGCATCAGATCGGAATGGTACTAACCTTTTTCATAGAGTAGTATAAAATCACAGAGTAACCAGTGTTGCTAATTTGATTTTCCATAAGTCGTTTTACAATCACAAGCCGCATTATATTATATTGTATTATAAATTACTTTATGTATTATTTACGAACGGAAAAATATGTCCAGGGTAGCCTATTGGACATGGCATCTGCCCGGTAATCGGAACACTGTGGGTTCGATTCCCATTCCTGGACACTTTTATTTTTCCGTTTATCATTACTCTTCACAATTCACCCTTTCATACCTCATCCTAAAGGTTAATCGTTATTTCTCCTTGAGATAAATTTTGATTTTTCGTTGAAAAGAAACACATGCGGGATGGTTTTCAAATGTCGTTTTACATTATTATTTTGTTTTCGTGATTGGCGCTTTGCTGCTTGCTCGTGAATTCTATGCTATTAGAGATGTTTCTGTTAATAGATACATCAATTTTTATATTGGTTTTATTATTGAGGTTATACTTCGATTATAGATATATATTCTTTGTGATGGGAAATTATACATTTAATATTATAATGCTACGTTAATAATATTGTCACGGAATTATCAGATTGTATGTTTGTAAATAGATATTAAATTGAAAGCAATTGTTCAGCTAATATGTAAGTTCGTAAATATTTTTTTTTATTTCTTTCTTTTAAGTTTGTTAAATAGAACAACCCTTTCTCTCTCGGGCAGCGCGTGCCTTGGTGTGTTCCTTTAACGTATTTTTCTTCGTTATTTTTAACTCTCTATCTATTTCTCTCTTCCTGTTTTGTATAAATTTAACAATAAAATCTCATTACAATTGCACTGTATGTCTCTTATCTATAATTACGACAATTTCGTTACTGTATATATCTCCAATGAGAGAGTACATAGGTACTTTGCTGATCTCTCCTGTAGGTGGTCGTTTATTAGAGGCTAGATTAGATCAGGTCATTTTTGTGATTTTTCGAACTTGTCGTTCTTTGAGATGTTCGTTCATCAGATAAGTACCTATGAAAATTTTACTTTTTTAATAATAATTTTGAATTAAAGGAATTTGAAACTATATGCTGTTTATAAAAAAAGATTGCGGCGATTTATAATTTTTCGTAATTTTTTACTAGTAAGGGATAAAGAATGAGCCTCATCACCAGTTTTGGAAAATTCAGACAAAAAGCCAACCTATTTTGTTGCACAAATATCTTATTGATATCATTATTATTGTCTTTGAACATCCACTAACTGTCTATTACTCTGTTTTTTAAACACGATGGTCTACAGTCAAAATTTTTTATTTTTATAATAATAAACATTTCCTCAGCCATAAACAATATTATAAAAGAAATGTTTATATTATGATCCATAGCGCGCCATCTGTTATGAATATTCGAAACTATTATAGACGCGTATGATTCTTTTTAAAAATTAAACAATTTCTACTGCCCTTACTGCAATGGAAAAATTAATGATGGGCCTGGCTCTTCAGTGGTGGACCATCCCAGCTTAAACTGGCGAAACCTCTGGGAAGGTTCACCACTGATAAGCCAGGCCCTCCCATTAATTTTTCCAAATTTGTTAATTTTTTAAAAAGAATGATACACGTCTATAATAGTTTCGTATTTTCAAAATAAATGTTCAAAAAAATTAGAGTGGCATTAGACGTGATTTGGGGGGTATCCTGTAGAAATTATGTTCCAAGCAATAACCCAGACAGATTTCGCCATAAAAAAATATCTTTTATCCAGTTTAAAGGAAAACATCATTGGACGGGGTACTTGCAAGCTACGGTTGGGATTGCTCCTTTTCTATACCTTCTATTGAGCTCCTTAATCTTTTCTGGACTCGGTAAACTCTTAATATAACAATAAAAATATATATTTTAAAAAATGAATGTTTAATTTATTTTTTTAACAATTTTAAAATTTGATCCCAAAATATTACATTAAATTAGAGCATTGGGGAATAAATTAATCATTTATTTCCATTTTGTTTTATGTGTGTTTTTTTTTTGATAGTATAAAATATATATAAACACTCATGGAAAAAACTTAAGGAAGTTGTACCTTTTAACATGTATTTCGGGATTCAGACAATAACTTTGAAAAATATTTGATACACAGTGACCTTTATTGAAGACATACGAGCTAACAAATTATGGAAAATATTGTTTCTGTCTCTTTCAAAAAAATAAAAAATAAAAAATAAAAAGACCGAAGACATCAAAGACTTTCCAGTTCTTTATGTTTTGTCTATGAGTGTACAATATATGTAAATCGAGGGAAACAGCGTTTAAAGTTAGATTTATAATTGATATTTTTAGAGTATTTTAAGGATTAAACAATATAGATATATATAAAGTTACTAGATACATTATTTGCTCTTTCACTAATCCTAAAATTAATATTTATAATGCGTTATAGCTATTCTTCTTTAAACCTTTCTATTCATACACAAATCTATTTATACAATTAAAATACGAAACTATTATAGATGCGTAAGATTCTTTTAAAAATAAAACAATTTCTACTGTCCTTACTGCAATGAGAAAATTAATGGGAGGGCCTGGCTCATCAGTAGTGAACCCTCCCAGCGGTTTCGCCAGTTTAATCTACCATACCGCTGTTATATTGCATTTTTGGAACTTCCTTTTATAGTGATACTGATGATAGATTCTTGGAATGGGTATTTTAGATGAACTATGGACATAAGTATTTATATAAAAAATAGACACTTCGGCCAGTTGGAGTTTTTTATTTTCTCAACGTTTCGACAAAATCTTTTGTCTTCGTCAGGAGAAGTAATCCATCTTGAATACCTCGGGACCAAAATTGGTCTTAATTATCGAAAAGATAGAGGTTGCCTGGCCGGCATTCATATTTATATAAAAAATAGACACTTCGGCCAGTTGGATTTTTTTATTTTCTCAACGTATTTTTTTATAAATATGAATGCCGGCCAGGCATTCTTTTCGATAATTAAGACCAATTTTGGTCCCGAGGTATTCAAGATGGATTACTTCTCCTGACGAAGACAAAAGATTTTGTCGAAACGTTGAGAAAATAAAAAACTCCAACTGGCCGAAGTGTCTATTTTTTATATAAATATGAATGCCGGCCAGGCAACCTCTATCTTTTCGATATGGACATAGGCTTTGAGGACATCAGAATTACATATAAATATATATATAGATTTCTACAAATTAATTAAAATCCTCCAAGTTTAATTAGGCTATAAAACTATAAAAAAATAAGCCATAAAATGAGTAATGAAGATACTGACCAATAAAAGTTAAGGTATTAATCATGTGACTAATTGTATTGATTCTAATTGGCTAGCTATGGTTTATAGATGTAGACATATCTATTCCTTGAGTCAATGAGAGAGATTCAATACTCCAAAAAGAGCACTTTTACTATATACACTCATAGACTAAACTGAGGGAAGTGAGAAGTTTTAATCTCACTGGTCGCGTGTTGTTGTTTTTTTTTTTCTTAAGGTTTCTTGAAAAAGGGTGGAATTGGGTCGCTGATAAACGTAGTAAATTGAGACTAAGGAAGGTTGAAGTAAATCATCAATATATTATACTAGCCGAATGACCCGGGCAACGCCCGTGTTTTACCCCCGATTGAATGTTTTGATTCAAATACTATTTGTTACAATTATAAATTGGCGCCTTAAATAAATGCATATATTAGTTAATAACTATAGCCTATGTGCTTTATCTGTCTATGTACTGTTGGCTTCCGTAGGCGTCTCTTACTGGGAAAAAGAAAGAGAGGATTCCATTTAGTTATTAACTAATATATGCATTTATTTAAGGTGCGACCCGCTCCAACACAATAGTTACAAAAATCGAGTCGGGGGGGGGGGGGGGCAAAGGTGGCGTGATCGTAGCCAACCAATAGGAGAGCGCCATTCCAAAAAAAAAAGCAAACGGTGACAGAGTTGATTAGGAGATGAAGAATGACGCTCGTAACTGTATATAGAATACAAGTTCACCTTGCATAAAAATTCTATATATAACTGATTACTGCATTTATATATTCATACTTTCCACCGTTGATTGTGTGTGTTATTCTTTCTTTTTTTTTTTTTGGAATCCGGAATGAGTCTATGTAAAACGAAATGTCTTAATTAAATCATTTTTGTAAAACGACATTTGAAAATTATACCGCATGTGTTTCTTTTGAACGAAAAATCAAATTTAATTTTAAGGAGAAATAACGATTATTTCTAACCTTAGGGATGAAGTATGAAAGGATGAATTGGAGGAGTAATGATAATTTTCGGGATAATTTTCAAATGTCATTTTACAATCACAAGCCGCATTATATTATATTGTATTATAAATTACCTTATGTATTATTTACGAACGGAAAAATATGTCCAGGGTAGCCTAGTGGACATGGCATCTGCCCGGTAAGCGGAACACTGTGGGTTCGATTCCCATCCCTGGACACTTTTATTTTTACATTTATCATTACTCCTCCAATTCATCCTTTCATACCTCATCTCTAAGGTTGGAAATGGTCGTTATTTCTCCTTGAAATAGATTTTGATTTTTCGTTCAAAAGAAACACATGCGGGATAATTTTCAAATGTCGTTTTACAATCACAAGCCGCATTATATTATATTGTATTATAAATAATGTTTGTTGTAACTTTTTGTATTTATCGCTAATATATATGGTACAGGTTATAATAATCATGATGGGTAGTTAGCGAATACGCTTAGTCTAAGTGCATCACATGTATACACATGTAAAAAGAAGTTCGATTCTTTTGCACTTCCAAGTTTGACAAAAGCATGTTAGTAAATTGTGACTAAGAAAGGGTGAAGTGGATCGTTATTAATATCATCTACTAGCGGATGTACCCGGCTTCGCCCGAGGTTTTACCCGAGTAAAGGTTTGTTTAACGAACATTTGTTAAAACAATTCTCTATAAACTTATTAAAAAAAAGATATATTTTGATAATTTGAAACTCGTAAATTTGAATCTCTCGATAAAGTGAACATTTTTTTCCCGGTCCCTGTGTGCCGTGTCATCCTGAATTTTGTCTTTCATAATTTTCTACATTACAAAATCATCGTTTTATCTAGTGAACATATTTTCCCGGTCCCTTGAAAAATACTCGATAAGTTGAATAAAATCATGGTCGTGAATCTCTCGATAAAGTGATTATTTTTTCCCGGTCCCTGTGTGCCGTGTCATCCTGAATTTTGTCTTTCCTAATTTTCTACATTACAAAATCATCGTTTTATCTAGTGAACATATTTTCCCGGTCCCTTGAAAAATACTCGATAAGTTGAATAAAATCATGGTCGTTTATGGAAGATGGACGTAGTTCCCGGAGGTCACCCGCGAGGCTTTTTTCTTGTCTACTTTGCACAGCTGTGTCACCAACTCTGCCCCCGCGCGCCAGGACCTCTTGATCCCTCTGATTGGTCGGTGGGAACTTGGACTGACCGGCCGGCGGCCGGACGGGGGGGGGGGGGGGGCAGACCTAAGCCTATCTCCGTCGCAAGGTGGCGCTGCTTGCGAGTTAAAGCTACAAATCTGCAAATAACTCTAAGGATATTAAAGATATTCAAGAAATTATTTTTCGTAAACCTTTCCGGGGATACACCTAATAATATCCCAAAATTTCACGGCGATTGGATGTATGGTTTTTGAATCCATAGAAGACACACACACACACACAGACATTCAATTTTATATATATAGATTTAGATAAGAATCTTGTTGGAGAGATATAACAACCATTTCATGTCTTCTTGTCGTTCTTTTTATCATTTTATTATCGATAGTCTATGCTGCATTCTGTGCTGAACTGTAGACCCTGTGGTACAGGTAGATAAAGATATTCTATCTGACATTGAATCAGAAAGAAGTTTGTAAATATTTCACTTAGTAAATTAAATTGTATTGCCATCTATCGTTAATATTTTACAGAAATAAATTTACTGGCAATGCGTTTCTTTTAAATATCATCAAATATTATCTCTACAGACCTTACTGCAATGATATGAGTTATTGAATGAGAGGGCTTGGCTCATCAGTAGTGAACCCTCTCAGCGGTTTCGCCAAATTAATCTCTAGACCGCTCTACTATTGTATTGGACTGGTTTTGTTATATACCCTGCATTTTCTATGGAAGGCAGCTTAGGGGTGTTTAGTGAACTATGGACATAAGCTTATAGGTCTGTAGAGGTACATACATATAATTTCAAGGTATTGCATCGAGCAAAGCTCTTCCGCAAAATATGTTTTCATAACCGATATATATTCTGTAAAATATTAACGATAGATGGCAATACAATTTAATTTACTAATATATATCGGTTATGAAAACATATTTTGCGGAAGAGCTTTGCTCGATGCAATACCTTGAAATTATATGTATGTACCTCTACAGACCTATAAGCTTATGTCCATAGTTCACTAAACACCCCTAAGCTGCCTTCCATAGAAAATGCAGGGTATATAACAAAACCAGTCCAATACAATAGTAGAGCGGTCTAGAGATTAATTTGGCGAAACCGCTGAGAGGGTTCACTACTGATGAGCCAAGCCCTCTCATTCAATAACTCATATCATTGCAGTAAGGTCTGTAGAGATAATATTTGATGATATTTAAAAGAAACGCATTGCCAGTAAATTTATTTCTGTAAAATATTAACGATAGATGGCAATACAATTTAATTTACTAATATATATCGGTTATGAAAACATATTTTGCGGAAGAGCTTTGCTCGATGCAATACCTTGAAATTATATGTATGTACCTCTACAGACCTATAAGCTTATGTCCATAGTTCACTAAACACCCCTAAGCTGCCTTCCATAGAAAATGCAGGGTATATAACAAAACCAGTCCAATACAATAGTAGAGCGGTCTAGAGATTAATTTGGCGAAACCGCTGAGAGGGTTCACTACTGATGAGCCAAGCCCTCTCATTCAATAACTCATATCATTGCAGTAAGGTCTGTAGAGATAATATTTGATGATATTTAAAAGAAACGCATTGCCAGTAAATTTATTTCTGTAAAATATTAACGATAGATGGCAATACAATTTAATTTACTAATATATATCGGTTATGAAACATATTTTGCGGAAGAGCTTTGCTCGATGCAATACCTTGAAATTATATGTATGTACCTCTACAGACCTATAAGCTTATGTCCATAGTTCACTAAACACCCCTAAGCTGCCTTCCATAGAAAATGCAGGGTATATAACAAAACCAGTCCAATACAATAGTAGAGCGGTCTAGAGATTAATTTGGCGAAACCGCTGAGAGGGTTCACTACTGATGAGCCAAGCCCTCTCATTCAATAACTCATATCATTGCAGTAAGGTCTGTAGAGATAATATTTGATGATATTTAAAAGAAACGCATTGCCAGTAAATTTATTTCTGTAAAATATTAAATATTTCACTTGTTACGTTGATTGGCATGGGAAACTGTCAATTTTTTGTCTTTCTCCCTGAAACTAGGAAACAATGAAGAATACAATTGGAACTACCTTATCTTGAATGTCATCTCTGTATAGCTCACGTATTAAGTCACAGTCTTTCTACCAATATTCTGAGCGGCCTTCGGAGAAAGAATAGAGTGTTCTTTGTTATACAAGAAACCCTTTTCATTTGAAATGTGGGAGAATAGAGCAAGAATCACCATTGATAAATAAGTTTTGAAAATAGAGCAATACATAAATAAATCTTTAATTAAAAAGGTATATATTGGATCAAAATATCATTTATTTTACCAATATGTTATAACACCTTGATAAAGGTTGGCGTTCAGCCAACTGAAATATTGGTAAAATAAATGATATTTTGATATAATATATGCCTTTTTAATTAATGATAAATTAGTGTAAGCGGTGTGTTTATAGAATTTTATATATAGTTTTATTATAAGACTGGTGTTCGTAACAAAGCTGTGTTTGTGCGTGCATAAAGTTTTATTAATTACAGATGTGGGCTGTCAACCTTCAAAATTATTTTCAGCCCGAAGTTTAAGTGACCCACTGACACCCTTTTCAAAATGGAGAGTTTTAAGCAACAAACTTCACGTATCTAACCTACAAATTATAGTATGAAATTACAAATAGAAGACAATTCGCTGAGGGTAGCGTTTATTTTATCATGAAAATACAAAATTTCGGGTATAACAGCCTTTCAACACATGCGGATGTGCATAACGAAATCAAAACTTTAAAAGCCTTTCTGCTTACAGTTTGTATCCACTTGCCATTGTTAAGCCAGTAGTAGCGTTGTTACTCTAAAGCTCACCTTTTCCAACAAAATAAGAAACGTATTATATACTATATAAATTATGAAAAAGGCATCTACTTATCGTTCAACTGTAAGTTGCTGATGGCTTGCGCCATCTATCGGAATAAATATCAACTATTATCGTTAATTTTTATTTATTCCAGAATTTTCCAAATATCCATTCTTGATTAATAATTGATATAAACTCTATAGATTTGCGCAAGCCATCAGCAAATTTCAGTTGCACGATAAAGAAATGCCTTTTTCATAATTTATTAGCCTTATCCCAGTACAATTTGACATTTGTACTATTTTTTTCATATTTTATAATTATAAGTTTTTAATTGATTTTTGAATTACTTTAACGATTTCACTCAATTAATTCATACTTTCATTATGTAGCATTGAATTGGCGTCCACAGATGCTTGAAATATCTGTAGGTATATCTAAGTAACCCCTCTTACTTTATAACTGGCTACTCAGTTTCAACAATCAGAGCCTATTCAGTCTTTCTATTCATCCATACAGTAGTTCAAGGAGACCTTCAATATCATTTCACAGCTTTCAGGGAAAGAAACAGATGACTGACAATTTCACTATCCAATCCAAACATCTTCAAGTTTTTTCTAAGATTTGACGCAAAGGAATTTTACGAAAACCTTCTGATTACTTAAATAGAATGTACCAAGAAATGTCAATTCTATTTTAATTGTAGTTTACAGGCGTTCTCTATTAGTGGATAAGAATTTGATTCTTTCAATTAAGATAGTTTCCTTTGTTATGTGATCATGACAAGTGCTGTTATTCAACCAGAACAACTATACCTTTCTCAATTTATTGAAATCTAATATTACTGCAAAAAGTGATTCGATCTTATTATACAGGTATGAGGAGATATAGATAGACCCTACGATACCATCAAATGACTAGCCATAGAAAGAAATCTCTGAGAGGACAGGAATACTGCCAGCCACCAACCTATGGCTGGTTGAGGAGATATAGATAGACCCTACGATACCTTCAAAAGTCTAGCCATAGAAAGAAAGCTCTGAGAGAACAGGAATACTGCCAGCCACCAACCTATGGCCGGTTGAGGAGATATAGATAGACCCTACGATACCATCAAAAGACTAGCCATAGAAAGGAAGCTCTGAGAGGACAGGAATACTGCCAGCCACCAACCTATGGCTGGTTGAGGAGATATAGATAGACCCTACAATACCATAAAAATATTAGCCATAGAAAGGAAGCTCTGAGAGGACAGGAATACTACCTGTTATCAATCTATGGATTAAAGTTCAAAAATATCCTATACACTTATTTTCCTACATTTTATCTATGCATTCGTATAATTTTCCTAATATTATTTCACGTATTTTATATCCAATATTTGTATTCAAATTACTCTATATTTATACGTAAAACTGGGGTTCATATTTAACCTACACCTATTGTGTATACATTAGATAAATATAATTATTGCGATCACAAAGTTTCAACTTTTCTAAAATTTCATGAGAAATTTAAATGAATAATACAAAAGAGATTTATATTTTAATATTCCCTTTGATTTTATTCCAATTTTAGAAAGCAAAAAAAGTTAATAATGCTGTATAAACACAAACCCTTTACACAAATATCACAAATGTACTTACATACATAAATAAAAGACATCAGAGCATTAATATATCACACCATTCTATCTAATCGCCTTAAAAAAATTCTAAAAATTCTCAATTCTGAAAAAAAAAAAAAATTGTTTAAGGTAACGCTAAGAGAGATTCTTCAATTATATTCCACCAGTATCCAATTTGAAACGGTGGAATTTTTTATTATTATCGGAAGTTAATTTGAGAGATATTTGAAAATAAAATTGTCATTGTGTGTTATAAGATTATGGGGTTTTATGTAAACCTTGGAGAACAGATTATAGCCGATGAAGAACAAAGAGATAATTTTATAGAAAACATGAAGAAACAATCCAATTTTAAACGAGATTTGAAGAAAAGGATCAATTGTTAAGAAATACCCTCTTTTTTAAAAAAAGATTCTTGTTTTCTAAGTAAAGAAATCAATTTTGGTAACTTTATTTTTTATCTTACACTCTTTGGTGGTTATATCCAGTAATCCAATCCGTGCTAAATACTAAAAATCATATTTTCGCGATTGTTTTTTTTTTTTAAGGAAAGTGTTCTTTTTTCGCTTTTTTTCTTTTAATTCAGACATCGCGTCTTTTGTGTGCAACATCTATAGTAAATTAATAATATAATGTACAGTTAAACCTGTCTATAGCGCCCCCTCTAAATAGCGCCTTCCTTTCTATAGCGCCCTATTTTAAATACGTAGTACGATGCGATTTACATTAAAAGTGACCTATCATAAAGATAGAGGCTGCCTGGCCAGCATTCATATTCATATAAAAAATAGACACTTCGGCCAGTTGGAGTTTTTTTATTTTCTCAACGTTTCGACAAAAATCTTTAACGAGTTTAATATTTGTTTTTCACTCGCGCTTTAGATGTTGTACTAAATTCGAAAAATCACGTGAGAACCCCCTTGCAACCTCAGAACAATTTTTAACGCCTTACCAAATGCTTTATTTTTATTTACTTCTCCTGACGAAGACAAAAGTTTTTGTTGAAACGTTGAGAAAATAAAAACCTCCAACTGGCCGAAGTGTCGATTTTTGATATAAATAAAAGTGATCTGTCTATAGCAGCCCATCTCTATAGCACCCTATTTTGGTGAGTCCCAAGAGGGATCGCTATAGACAGGTTTAACTGTACATATATAAGTTATATAATAATTATCTAATTTAAAATTATATTGTTCTAGAATACAAAACTACCCTGTAAAGTCGACCGCCAGATTTAGACTATATAAACCTATTGTTGTTGTTTCCCGTTGGCCGGCTCAAATATCTATGTAGATATGCAAATATGTAAGAGTAATTTTCAAATTATATATGTTATAAATAGAAAAAAAAGAGATTTTCTGTTGTATTTTGATTGTTATTTATATAAAATTATTAGTTGTTACTTGATTTTGGTATGCAGTCGTGGAAAAGATTATAAAATTAGTATATCAAAATTAGCTAATAATTGAGCTTATGGGATATATAAAAACATAATAAAAGTAAAATTACTGCCTGGCTTAAGGCGTAAGAATAAAAAAAATAAAAGCTTATTTACATAATGTACAAAAGGTTTGAGCCGGCCATCGGGAAAGAACAACGAGTTTTTATAGTGGAAGCATGACCTCTGACGGTCGATTTAACAGAGTATTTGGATCTATGAAATATAATTTTAAATATAATATTTTTTAATATAACATACATCTATCCCCCGATTTACACGGTACTTGTTTTACACGTTTTCGCTTTTACACGGTTTTCCAAATAAGTTTTTTTTTTGTTTGTTTTTATGGTACTATACTAAATGCTACTGTGATTGAACACATGTGATGTGTACACATCTCACGAGGAATCCCGAGCTTATGTGCTGACTACATATTTTAACCTGTCAATGCATTTTATTTTTATTTCTGTGTACACCTATCCCCCGATTTACACGTTTTTTCTAAGAAACGTATCTACTGTGTAAATCGGGGAATAGGTGTATATATATTATATTCCATAAGATCAATTAAAGCTAATTCTGATATAAACTATTTTTATTAATATTACCACCTGCAATATCACAAACATCATTAAACAACCTAAGCAAATTCTATATCAAACATATTTACCATCATGTAATATGCCTGGTCAGGATATGCCTTTTTTTGTTTTAATATCAACACCTGACCCTTTTTATATATTTTTATTTTTGATTGTTTTTTTCACTGAAAAAAGCGTATTTACTTGGCCATAAATTCCCATTTCTTGATTTCTCAGGAAGCCTCTAGAACCAAATTTTGGTCGTAGAGGTACAGTCTGTCCCACGCTGACGAGGGCCAACAGCCCGAAACGCGTTCGTGGTTGACTTTTCTTGATTTATCAAGAAATTGGGTTGGTCAAATATCACGGAACAAGTTAAATGAACGTTTAGTTTATTTTTGTTTTACTAGATGGCGCTCTGCCATGTAGAAAAGCTCATGTGAGCCTGGTCAGAATATGTCTCTTTTGTTTCAATATATATATAATGAATAATATATACAGTCAAACTTGGATAATTGAAAGCCCAAGGGACCAAAAATTAGAATTAAAAACGTGATTTCTATTTATAGGAAATTCTAGGGACCAAGATAAATATTCAAATTAAAGATGTTTTCGAATTATGAAAGTTCTACTGTATATGAAAATAATATATATATATATATATATAGTTAATAATATATAAATAATATATGATGTGGTTGTTGTCGTTTCCAATGAAGAGCCTCAGATGTCTCCATACATCTCTATCACAGCAGTCGCAATGTCCTCTATCTTGGGGAACATTCCAATGTTGTTGTTGTCGTGTTCAATGAAGAGCCTCAGATGTCTCCATACATCTCTATCACAGCAGTCGCAATGTCCTCTATCTTGGGGAACATTCCAATGTTGTTGTTGTCTTGTTCAATGAAGAGCCTCAGATGTCTCCATGCATCTCTATCACAGCAGTCGCAATGTCCTCTATCTTGGGGAACATTCCAATGTTGTTGTTGTCGTGTCCAATGAAGAGTCTCAGATGTCTCCATACATCTCTATCACAGCAGTCGCAATGTCCTCTATCTTGGGGAACATTCCAATGTTGTTGTTGTCGTGTTCAATGAAGAGCCTCAGATGTCTCCATGCATCTCTATCACAGCAGTCGCAATGTCCTCTATCTTGGGGAACATTCCAATGTTGTTGTTGTCGTGTTCAATGAAGAGCCTCAGATGTCTCCATGCATCTCTATCACAGCAGTCGCAATGTCCTCTATCTTGGGGAACATTCCAATGTTGTTGTTGTCGTGTTCAATGAAGAGCCTCAGAGGTCTCCATGCATCTCTATCACAGCAGTCGCAATGTCCTCTATCTTGGGGAACATTCCAATGTTGTTGTTGTCGTGTTCAATGAAGAGCCTCAGATGTCTCCATGCATCTCTATCACAGCAGTCGCAATGTCCTCTATCTTGGGGAACATTCCAATGTTGTTGTTGTCGTGTTCAATGAAGAGCCTCAGATGTCTCCATGCATCTCTATCACAGCAGTCGCAATGTCCTCTATCTTCGGTGTGTAAAGCTGCTGCTCTGGGACTATGTCGATTTTCTGCAAGGCTGCGACCATTGCTGGACATGAGAATATGTGAGTAGGTGTTAGTTACACACCAAGACAATTGTTGAATGTCCTATAGGTTCTTGTGCCATCTGGATGTATTGTCATTTCTTTATAATGTTTTTTTTATAATAATGTATAATAATAATAAATAAATACGTTAAGAAAATGTGTAAATAGTAATTAAACATATAGATAATTTATGATATGCAATTAAATCGTGAGATAGAATATAATTACTGTATGTAATTTATTCATCAGTAGATGAGGCAGAATTTTGCTTCTCTTTTGACGGGTTAGAAGTTCTTTTAATTGTTTTTCCTGATGAAATTTCAATCTATATTCCTAATATTGAATTGAACAAATTACTTTACCAGCTAAACAGCCCTTTGGTTAGGAAAATATCATGAATACCTTAGGATTCACATGTAATTAAAACTGCTCTAAACTGACGAAAGCCATTATCCCGAAATAGGGTCTCCAGATGAGAGTACTAAATTTACTAAAAATGGTGTTATGGATTTGTTACCGATCCTAGTCAGCTAGTTTGCAAAGGTTGTCAATGGAACAAAGTGTTTGAGCATTTTTATTTTTAAGAACAAAGAGACTTTTTTTCAAGCCGATGTCTATAATATTCTATAATATACACTGATGGACAAAACTTAAGGAAGTTAAAATTCTTTCATTATTTTTTTGGGAGACAAGCAATTTTGTTCACATTTGGTTATCTCGTGTGTCTTCTTTAAAGGTAACTGTGATATCTTTCAGAGTTATTGTCTGAATCTCGATATATATGCTAAAAGGTACAACTTGCTTAAGTTTTGTCCATGAGTGTATTATGTTCACACTAGGTTATCTCGTGTGTCTTCAATAAAGATCACTGTAATATCTTTCAGAGTTATTGTCTGAATCCCGATATGCATGTTAACAGGTACAACTCCCTTAAGTTTTGTCCATGAGTGGATACAATAGAACAGGACTTCTTACAAACGAACATTTTGAGAATCTGCCATCAGTGACTGTCTTCACTGTTATTAGAAGACAAACTAGACTATTATGAATTGTTTTACAAAAGAGCAAGAGGCTTAAAGCATCTATTCAATGTATTTCTGCTAGGGATTTCTCATTTATTGGGATTGAGACCAAACGGCATTTTTCAAAACCTTCCTGTACTTATAAAGGAAAAGATTCATATTACAATGGAAACATTCAAACGTCATTTTATTATATAAAACAATATTATGCAAATTCAATGAATAATCTGAAGGAATATTAAGCATATCTCACAAAACACACCAGTCAGAAAGAATTTCACCATTTCCATTAATCTCCTTTTCACCTATAATTACCCCAGAAATTTTACCTGAAAAGTATAAATTAATGTAATATAATATAATGCGGCTTGTGATTGTAAAACGACATTTGAAAATTATCCCGCATGTGTTTCAACGAAAAATCAAAATTTATTTTAAGGAGAAATAACGATTATTTCTAAACTTAAGGATGAGGTATGAAAGGATGAATTGTGAAGAGTAATGATAAACGGAAAAATAAAAGTGTCCAGGGATGGGAATCGAACACAAAGTGTTTCGCTTAAATTAATGTATTATTCAATTATATTATGAATTATTAATCAATTAAATATTATACCATTAACAACATAATATGACAATAATACTATATACTTTAATATAAACACAATAAAATATAATGTATAGAACAAAATATAGAATAAAAATTGCAACAAATAGTATATATACATTATAACAAGAATTGTAATCAAGTTTCAACAATAAAAAAAAAAAAACGCCATATTCGAAAGACAAACCATCCTATTGAAACGATTGTTCTATTTAACAATTAAAAATGTATTAACGTTGGAAATTTCATCAATTTTAGAGTTTAAGACTGGAAACTTTTTCCTTTAGCAGTCATCTTCTCAGGTTGGGTAAACAGTAGACTCTTGTTTGTCTCTACAATTTCTTTTTCTAAACCCCATCTTCGTTGAATCTTTTTCGTCCTTATTCTAGCAAGACAATATCCTTGTTTAAATAGCTACTTTTAAAAATCCCGGATATTTATTAAACAAAGCCTAGACTCTCCCTGTCTTCTAATAGCTAATTAAATTTTCAGATCCACCCCACCCACCTTAACCTTAAATTTACCACCACAATGTATTGTGTTCATAGTGAGTGAATGTTGGATAGAAAAAGTTTTTAAATAAATAAGGTGAGACTATACAGAAAATTCTTCTTTTTCTTCATCCCCTTCATTCTATGTAGCTTGGATCATAATTGTTTCAAATATTTAGAAGGCACAGACTCTCTTCCATAATTAATTTTAGGGCGTTAGAATGATAGTGAAAATTTAAGCCTTCACTTCTTTCTTTTATCATACTTTACTCGTGGGGCAAATTAATGTGTGTCTTCCTTTTCAACTAATTGATCCTTTACCTTCTTCTCTGCCTCTCTCTATGTATGAAAATATATTATTATTATGTTTAATTATATTTTTTACGTGTAATTAATATTATTATTATGTATCATTAGAATTGTTATATATTTGAGATAAAAAAAGCAATTAAAATATTTAAACTTAATAGATATAATAGACTCATAAACAAAACTTAAGTAAGTTGTACCTTTTAGCATGTATATCGAGATTCAGACAATAACTGAAAGATATTACAGTGACCTTTATTGAAGACATACGAGATAACCAAGTGTGAACAAAATTGCCTCTGTCTTCTTCTTCAAAAAAAAAAAAAATAGACGACCCGCTATATCCACTACCTTATGTTTTTCCATGAATGTATAAAAATATATGAAAAATACTTCTAAAAATAAAAAGGTCAGGTGTTGTTATTAAAATCAAAGAAGGCATATCCTGACCACAAGCACTTTACTTTTTAGATGGCAGAGCGCCATCTAGTGGAACAGAAATCACCTAAACGTTGATTTAGCCTGTTCCCTAATATTTGGCCAAACCATTTTCTTGATAAATCAAGCCAACCACGAACGCGTTACGGGCCTCGTTATCGTGGTGTAGGCTGTACCTCTACAACCAAGAATGTTTTGATCCCAGAGGCTTCTTGAGAAATCAAAAATGGGTATATAAGGCCAAATCCTCTATCAGTATTATCATGTATTCTTGCTTAATAGCAACCCTACCACTTCTCCATTGTCGACACATTGCTGGTAGATTCCCTAACTCTTCTCGTAGCATGCTACGATAACAAAGCCGCCTCTGTACTGATCAAAAGGCCATAGCCTGATACCATGGTATATATAGGTTGGTAGCTTTTGTTTGAATTTATAATAGCTGATGGGGAGAGATAATTACCTACTGAATCTGCATGTCTTGCACAGATAATTTCGAAAAATACATTGTTTCAATGCATTTTTTAAAGGGAGAGGTGCCAATTTTAATAGATAAATCTCTACGTGTAATATTACATTGAATTTTATATATCATATATAAGTACGGGATGTGTGATGGTATTTATATGCAAAAATACATCACTTTCCCTTTTAATAAATACCCAAAAGTGCATCAAATTAAGAATTTATAATATAAACATGCCTATTTTAAAGGTAATATACTCTGAGTCAATAATATTACACACAAAAAAAAAAATGCTGTACACTCATGTACAAAACTTAAGGAAGTGGGAAGTCATAGATGTCGCCAGTTGTCTTATTTTTCAAGTAGACAGAGGTTGTTCACACATGGTTATCTCGTATGTATTCAATAAAGGTCACTGTAATATATTTCAGAGTTATTGTCTGAATCCCGATATACATGATAAAAGGAACAACTTCCTTAAGTTTTGTCCATGAGTGTATTTTAGATAACACTGTAAACTTTGATGAAAAAATAGTACTAAAGTGAAATATCGTACTGAGATGAGGTTGATAAATAAAGAAAAGACATATCGTGATCGTGCAACTGAAAGTTGATGATGACTTGCGCCATATATCGGAATAAATATCAACTACCCGATCTAATCTCTTTGATATTTTCTGACAGATAGCGCAAGCAATTTTCAGTTGCACAATCAGAAGATACCTTTATCTCAATTGTATTTTAAGTTATTCAAGTAAATATATGAAATAATTTAATCAAATATTATACATTGCAAAAATAATTTATTTACAAAAGATTTATTTATAAGCAATTTATCAATTAGCCCTTTCTTTAACTTAATCTCGAGAAAATATTGAGTAGAAATAACAATTAAAATTCAATTAAGATAAATTCTTTTAACGGATACAAATCCTGTTATATTTAGACATGAAATTGCATGAGTAGAAATATTAATATTGCTTTATTAATACAAATTAAATTAACAAACAAATTCATTTACCAATTTTAAAATTAAAACATTTTTATTAATTCAAATTAAAGAGAGAGAAAGAGAGAATTCATAAATGAAATTCAAATATCAACATCTTTTTTCATTTTACATGTTAAATGGATTAGATATTTCTATGAAACGATTGAATGTTTACAAATAAGAATAAATAATCAATTAAATACAATACAATCTTTTAATTAGAATAAAATATAATAACCATTGTGTATAAGAGAAGAATATTTTTTAAAAAATATTGTTTTTGTCCATAATTAATGTTTTTAGTTCCTTTCTCGAAACCTTTAAAAAAAGAATATACCGGACTTTACCAAAAGAATTGAACCAAAAAAAAAAAGCAGACGAAGTACATGAAACATTATCTCTTAAAAGAGATTGGAAAAACAACCTTTAGAATTCAGATTAAACAAACGGCGATTTCTTTTATCCAAAAGACCTAGCTTAAACAGTCCATGTCAAATCCACCACGACATCAAATCCAAAGCAATGTATTTTTCCCTTTTCCTTTTCTCAAATCGGTCTTACACAAAATAGACTTGTTTAAAAGTTTCATTTTTATTTAAACAACCAAATAGATATCTTTTTTTGCCTTTTTTCCGGAGAGAAAATTTTATTTTTAAGTATTTCGTTAAGAAATCCGACGAGTTCCTAAAAGTTTATTACTTGTTTGGGTGAATGGTTTTTAACTCTTTTTTTTTTGTAAGTATCGGTGATTTTTCTTTATTTTCGTGAAATTCTCCAAGAATGTTTTCAGTTCTAAATGCTCAACTCGGTCTTCTGTTTGATTGTTGATCAATTTACCGACCAATAAAGTTCTTTTTTTTTACCATCAGTCGAAGATTTAAGTGGACAGTAAGCATTAACGATGTTCTGTATGAATGCAACTTTATGGATGATTCGTTTTTAGCACTAAAAGGAAACGCAATCTTTTAAGAATTTCTGCTAAATTCGGGTTTACTCTTTCTTATCTGTATCTTTACATCGTTCCTTGTATCTTCTTTCATCTTTCTTATTATCTTTTAACTACCTCAACACATCACATCCACTAAGACCTCTATATTGTCACGACGAAAAATTAGAGATGACAAATTTGAGTATGATAAAGAAATATGATTAAACAGGCAAAACCGCTGGGAGGGTTCACCACTGATGAGCCAGGCCCTCCCATTAATTTTTCCATTGCAGTAAGGATAGTAGAAATTGTTTAATTTTTAAAAGAACCATACGCCTCTATAATAGTTTCGAATTTTCAAATTAAGCTTAAGGAATATATAAAAAACAGAATTTGATAAAGTACTGTCTGACTTAAGGTGTAAGAATAAACAAATGAAAAACCTATTTACCAAATATACAAAAATATTTGAGCCGGCCATCAGGAAACGGAAATATCTTTATTTACGGGACTGCTAACCAAAATAAAATGCCATCAGGAAACAACAACAATAGGTTATATAAAGGAAAAGCGCGACTTACAGCGGTCTATTTAACAGAATAGTTTGATCTATGAAATTGTAATTTTGAAATAAAATATTTTTTCTTTAACATATACACTGTATAACAAAATAATCGACGCACCAAGAAGGAGTTGTCAGATTAGGACAATAATTGGTGTCTGTAAAGAGAATGTATAGGGGAAAACGATTAAAATTTCAAAACAATTAATTGTTTTATTTCAGAGTTTGATCGTCACAAATCTCAGTAGAATCTTGTATCAATCTTTTGTACAAGAGAGAGAGACCAAATAAAGAAACAAAGAGAGACATTTTAAGAAAAATACATCTCCTTATCGTGCAACTGAAAGTTGCTGATGTCTTGCGCCATCTATCGGAATAAATATCAACTATTCTCGTTGATTTTTAATTATTCCAGAATTAGCCAAATACTCATTCTTGATTAATCAAGAAAAGCTAACCACGGACGCGTTTCGGGCTGTTGGCCCTCATCAGCGTGGTGCAAGCTGTACCTCAACGACCAAAAAATTGGTTATTCAGACATCCTGGAAAATCATGAAACGGGTAGTTAAGGCCAGAATTACGTGAAAACGCTACATGTATAACATATATGCTATAAAAAGAAAAGAGATTTTCCGCTTGATTTTTGGTTATCTTGAGAATTATGTCATGGTAATTCAATCGTGGTAAAATCTTGAAATTATAAAAATAATAATAGTCTTAATCATTATTGCTTTAATTACACTAAAGGAATATATAATAAACAACATAATTTGATAAAGTTATTGACTGTCTTAAGGTGTAAGAATAAAAAAATTAAAAACTTATTTACATAATGTACAAAAGATTTGAGCCGGCCATCGGGGATACAACAACAATGAGAATTTATAGGGGAAGCGTGACCTCTGGTGGTCGAATTAACAGAGTATTTGAATCGATGAAATATAATTTTAAATAAAATAATATTTTAAAATAACATATGGCCTTCGTCATTGTCCTAAAAAATTAGGAAATGTTTTTAAAGGCCAAAAGTTCTTGAGAACGCCAAATTATATGAAAAATAATAGAAAAAATGTAATTTGACTCGAATCAGGTTAATAAGTCAAGTAAAAAATATAGTATTATATATTTGAGAATACTTCACATTAACAATACATCTATAAGGTAAGTATTAAATCTCTACCAACAATGAAAACAACTCTACTTATATTCCCCCTTTTAAACTTTAAAATATTTACCTCGTTATTTTATTTGTAGAAAACTGGAATAACCAATCAGAGAATGGCACGAAACCTTTCAACTGTACCAACAGCCAATAAGCGTCCGGATAAAAAAAATAAATCCAGCCAATTGAGTGCCTCGAATTTATTAATCGGCGCCATATTAAAGAATAACAGGGTTGCCGAATTATTATACCTCTTTCTGCTAATTGTAATTGATAGGGTATCTCTTCAGTGTACTCTCTTCCTTTGATATTAAGTATTTCATAATAGCTTCCCTAATTGATTATTATTGCTCATTGACACGACAAAACATCTCAATTAATGTTTTTAACAATGGCCTTTAACTTATGATTTTTGTAATAAAATAAAATATGAAATCATGCATATAATAGTTTGGTTGTGTTGTATATATTTATATTCTAATAATTTTGAATCCACATATTCTGTTTTCTTTTTTTTTTTTTTCTGTTTTTTCCCTATTACACGTGGTACAGGCCATGAAAATCATGGTGGGTAGAAGTTGGCGACTGCTTTTACTGTAAGTGCACCACATGTCTATACATGTGAAAAGCAGTTCGACTTTGCACTTACAAATTTGTCAGAGCCCCGTTTGGTTAATTGCACTCGCTGGTAGGGTTGGACTACAGATTCTGTGAAATATTCTGTATATAACTTATCATTATCATTCTGTTGTTGTTGACTTGTAATTTTGAATTTTGCAACTACTCCGGTGTAATATAATAAAAGCCATTTAAATAATTAAAGCCTAAAATATATTTCTACTTTTTAATCAACCTAAATATATCACAGGCTGCGTTTGCTTGGAGAAACAGAGAAAATAACTCTTGGGCGACTTATGGACAACTCTACATGTTTCTTTTAGTTCAGTTCAACTTAAAAGCATATTCTTAATAATACTAAATATATTTTCTCTCTTTCATATATGTTATTAGAAATAAAGGAAGCATATCCTGACCACGAGCACATGTGCTTTTTAGATGGCAGAGCACCATCTAGTGGAGCAAAAATAAACTAAACGTTTATTTAACTTGCTCCGTGATATTTGGCCAACCCAATTTCTTGATAAATCAAGAAAAGCCATCCACGAATGATTTTATTTTCGCTCCACTAGATGGCGCTCTGCCATCTAAAAAGCACATGTGCTTGTGGTCAGGATATGCTTCCTTTATTTTTAATATCAACAACTGAGCCACTTATTATTATTATTTTTTTGTTTTTTTATATATGTTATTATTGTGAAAGCTTAACTTTAAAATAGGGCGATAAAGATGGGTTAAGTAATAACAAAAGAGAAGAAACGGTTGAGAATATATTTCTTTCATTTATAAAGATTTACACAAGTTTTCGGGAGAGTTGCCTTTCTACGGGTACAATATGAAACAACATTTGAAGTTACACCGCATGAGTTTCTTTTCAATGAAAAATCAAAATTTATTTCAAGGTGAAATATTGAATATTTCTAACCTTTTTAGATGAGGTATGAAAGGGTGAATTATGAAGAATAATGATGAACGGAAAAATAAAAGTGTCCAGGGATGGGAATCGAACCCAAAGTGTTCCGCTTACCGGGCAGATGCCATGTCCACTAAGCTACCCTGGTATAATATAGCCTAGGATATATTGGGATCTATTGTGCGTATCCGTAGAAGAAAGACTTGCACTCTAGCTTGTACAACCATTTATAAATGAAAGAAACCCTTCTACCCGTCTTCTGATTCTCTTCTTTTGAATGAATAGGATGATTAGCATTGTCTCAATTCAACAAGGGTTAATTTTGCATATTTTTATGAAATATATGTAAATTAAGAAAAAGGCATCTCCTTATCGTGCAACTTAAAGTTGCTGATGGCTTTCACCATCTATCGGAATAAATAACAACTATTCTCGTTGATTTCTAATTATTCCAGAATCGGCCAAATACCTATTCTTGGTTAATCAAGAAAACCTAACCACGTATTAATCAAGAATGGGTATTTGGCCAATTCTGGAATAGTTAGAAATCAACGAGAATAGTTGATATTTATTCCGATAGATGGCACAAGCCATCAGCAACTTTCAGTTGCACGATAAGTAGATGCCTTTTTCTTAATTTATGCACCTTATCCCAGTACAATATCACATTTGTATTATTTTTTCACATATGTAAATTGGTTACAGTTTTAAATTTACGACTCGTGTTATATATATTAATATTAATTATTTATACTATAAATATAGTATATTTCTAGTATATTATATTGCCATGTAGAAAATTAGGGAAGACAAACTTCAGGATGACACAGCAATTTATTTAAGTCAAGTATAAACTATGAATAATAAACAAAAAGATAAGCAATGAGGGATGTTTACAGAGTAGCAAAATATAAACATAAAAAAATGATACTCTGTGAATGAATATAATAAAAAATTAATAAATACTCTGCTACAATATCTAGACCATTCTATTTGATTTTCCATCACCAAACCTTCTTTTCCTGCTCATCCCTGCATCAATCAAGGTCTATCATGCCTCCAGTATGGTTAAAAGACCATATCCTATTGGCTTCGGATAATATACGTCCTGAAAAAAAATCCATTTTCTTTCCTAACTCTTTCTAACTCAAACCTTTGCGTATACATTGTATTAATACTGATATATATAATATATATATCACATGAAAAATATATTATTCTCTGATAAAATCAATACTCAAATAAAATTTGAATTTCATATTTTGAAAGAACACATTGCATTTTTAAGGTCTCAAATTTAATTCAACTTAAAATTTTCCTTCGATCAAAATTTTAAAGAGACGATCAATTATTGAATCTAATCATTTTAATTATATCTATCTTATCTAATTGTGAAGAGATACATACAATTCGAATGTATTTAAAATTCTTTTTTTGAAGGGGAGAGTTTCTAATTAGCTAGAGTGAATTTCATGGTAACATTTAAACTTTCAAATCGGCTTCTTCCTTTCCTTTAATCGCTTTCAATTTGAGAACAGGTTAAATAAGATTAGATCTTCTTGGAAAGAAAAGGTATATAGTTGAGGAATAATTGAGAAGTCTTCTTACCTAATGCTAATTTTGAGTTTAAAGACATTTATTCTTTTAGCTAAAGCATGGTAGCATCTTTAAAGGATTGATTAAAGGACTTCTAGAAAGTATTGGATTATCAAGAGGATATACTTCATCTGTTGATTGCCTGAGAAAAGAAATCAAGACATCTTAGCACCAGTTGATATGGATTATGGCTATAGATTGATCATCTTGAAGAAGTCTGAGAAGTTACGCCATTCTTAGAAACTGATTCATCTGAATATATAAGTAATAAAAATGCAATTTCTCTTGTTTTAAGAAGATAAATGAAAAAATACTAAGAATGGCTGAATTTATTATTACTGCCTGAACGTGCGTTTTACGGCATCACGCTTCTTGGTTCTTTGATGGATCAATTGGATGGGCGAAATATTATTTGCAGTAATTTATATGCAACTTTTAATACATATATTTATACATATACTTATATATTACATATATACATATTAGCCTCTATTAACCAGGAAGGTTCTTCCCGAGTGAATGTTGGATAAGTTTAAATGGAGAGGTACATATTTTGGTACATGAATACCATTCACCAGTAACTTTATGCATGTGTATGTGTTGTATGTGTGAGTTGTGCTGTGTTGTATTTGTGGTGTTGTATATATATTAAAAACAAAAATAAATTATAATCCAACTGCTTATGTAAGTTGTCACGATATGCCATTTTTGCCTTTAATATCAATACCTGAATATTTTTTCTATTCTTTTCTTATTTCTTCACACACACAAATATATTATTTTGAAAATAGAGCAATCCATAAATAAATATTTAATTAAAAAGGCATATATTGAATCAAAATATCATTTATTTTACCAATATTTTAGTTGGCTGAACGCCAACCTTTATCAAGGTATTATAACATATTTAATGTGTTATAACACCTTGATGAAGGTTGGCGCTCAGCCAACTGAAATATTGGTGAAATAAATGATATTTTGATCCAATATATGTATTTTTAATTATATACATATATATATATCAAAAAAGGCATATCCTGACCACGATCACATTAACTTTTAAATGGCAGAACGCCATCTAGTGGAACAGAAATCAACTAAACGTTGATATAGCCTGTTTCCTGATATATTTTGTCAACCCATATATTTATTTATATATTGAAAAATATATATCAGTAAACAATATATGGCGGAAATATTTCTCAAAGATTCCATGATAGGTTATCGTATTGTAGACTTTGACATCTTTATATAATTTCATAAATTGATTTCTAGTAAGTTTATAGATTGCATATTATCTTTTTGGACATTTTATATATTGTTGCACCAGGTTGCGGCTTGGCAGACTCTTCAACCTTGATTCTCTCCTGTGCCGGGTCTTGTATCTTACCAGAGCGTGTTTCAACCATCCTACAAATTTATATAAGGGAATAATGAGATAACTCTACTTTAAGTAGCCTCCAGAATAATTTATTTATTTCCCACATCAAAGAGAGCAGTGAAGTCACACAGAGAACCTAAATACAAATGATGATTCTATAATACATATATTCTATTTATAATACATATATTCTGTTTATTATAATAAATAAATATAATATATAAATTTGAATTTAAATATATGAAAAATAATATTACAAATTAAAATAAAATAGGTTCATTAGCCATGATGCAACAATATATTGATTATAATAACTAACAACTTTATTATCTATCTGAAGAACTTATCTAAAAGATTTTTGAAATTCTATATATAATAATTTTTAAAAATTATTAAATGAAGTAGCTTTCAAAAATGTACATTGAAGTGTTTTAAATTAAATTTAACATTTTTGTGACTTTTTAAATTCATCACCGAGTTTTAATTGAATTATTTCAAATATTTTATTCTAGAAAAAACAGGGTTTGTCTTCCTATTTCCTATTCTAATTAAAATAAAAGTTGACAAAAAGCCACTTAAAAAATTCAAATATCTAATTAGGAGTGTCTAATGGTTAGATTCGAAAAGTATTTTAAAATGAAATTATGTTAATCACTTTCATTTTATAAATCCTTTAGTGGAGATGTTTTCATTTTATTTATTACGTTACAATGTGAAGCTATTGTCATTACATATTAAGTCATATTAATGGATAATTGTTTTGTAAAATGCGTAGACTATTCATTTAATTGTTGTGAAAAAAGAGGAAATTCTCTCAAAAAAAAAAAAAAGAGAGAAAAATTAAGAATTTTCAAAACAATTCAAATATTTACTCGTTTTATTCCTATTTTAAAGTTTTTTTTCTATATATTAGTCTTATATATAGATTTATTTGAAGAAATACTTGGATTATAATATTTGCATATTATATTTACATACTTCAATTGTAAAAAGGTTAGAGAGAAAGATATAGGTAAATATAATATTTAAAATTATTCGGATTATATATACTTTATGAAAGAATTAAATAAGTTCACATGGATGTTGAAATTCTATTAATTTTGATAAATGAAAATTTGAAAAAAAAAAGTATATCTATTTTTTATTAGTATCGCATATTAAGGTATTTTCTTTCGCAGTAAGAATATATAACCGTTTTATTTGGAAAAAGAATAAAATTATATATGTGTAAGTTCAATATATAGTTTTCATTCTTATATACCTAATTATAGTACAATTAAAAACGGTATATCTATATAATATTTTTCAGTATTTTATATTGAGTATGTATTTTGAAAATATTTTATTTCATAGTAAAAAAAAATATATTAACACAAAGCAATAACGCGCCATCTATACATATAAAATGAAAGGATTTAAAAGCACGAATGTTTCTATTATACATAATACAAACTTCTACTGCCCTTACTGCGATAAAAAAATATATATATATAAAGCTTCATTTATATCTTGATATATATAAAAATTAATCTAATTATAAATTCATATTAATCCCAAAATTAGGTGGTGAAATATTGAGATTACCAGGTTTAATTTTTTTATATTAATTTATATACTATACAAAGGATTATACATTTAAATGAAGAATAATGGTACATAAAATTAAATTCTCTAATAGTTATATATAATATAGAGGGAAAAAAATGTCATGCCTGGCGTCAGTTCTAAGAGATAGATTGAAAAAAATAGAATATTACATGTTTAACATATTTAATATAGGTAAAAAAAAGGGTTGGCTAAATAAGATAGGGCTTCTGGTTTGATACTAAATAATATATGGCTTCTGGTTTAATACATAATATATTTTTAATTAAAAAGACATATATTGGATCAAAATATCATTTATTTTACCAATATTTCAGTTGGCTGAACGCCAACCTTTATCAAGGAGTTATAACATTAAAGTGTGTCAACAACAAATATTCACACCTATATTTTACAAAATTTATTTTGTCCATAAAATAAATATATATATCAAATTTTTCTCCCCATTGAATATAACAAAATATTTTTAAAACTTAATGCTGTTGACGTTATGTGGCGCTGAGTTTGTTGTTGACACACTTTAAAATGCTATAACGCCTTGATAAAGGTTGGCGTTCAGCCAACTGAAATATTGGTAAAATAAATGATATTCTGATCCAATATATGCCTTTTTAATTAAAGATTTATTTATGGATTGCTCTATTTTCAAAATAATAATATATGTGAAAAAATAATAGAAAAAATATATAAGTAAAAATGTCAGGTGTTGATACTAATTATTAGATATGGCTTCTGGTTTGATAGCAAATAAGATATGGCTTCTCTGGTTTGATACCATATAATATGTGCATTCTGGTTTGACACCGAATAAGATAAGGCTTCTTGTTTCGTAGCGAATAATATAGAGCTTCTGGTTTCGTAGCTAATAAGATAGGGCTTCTGGTTTCGTAGCGAATAAGATAGGGCTTCTGGTTTCGCAGCGAATAAGATAGGGCTTCTGGTTTCGCAGCTAATAAGATAGGGCTTCTGGTTTCGCAGCGAATAAGATAGGACTTCTGGTTTGATACCGAATAATATAGAGCTTCTGGTTTCGTTGCGAATAAGATAGGGCTTCTGGTTTGATACCAAATAAGATAGAGCTTCTGGTTTCACAGCAAATAAGATAGGGCTTCTGGTTTCGTAGCGAATAAGATAGGGCTTCTGGTTTCGTAGCGAATAAGATAGGGCTTCTGGTTTCGTAGCGAATAAGATAGGGCTTCTGGTTTCGTAGCGAATGAGATAGGGCTTCTGGCGGCCGTACCGAATAAGATAGGGCTTCTGGTTTCGTAGCGAATAAGATAGGGCTTCTGGTTTTGTAGCGAATAAGATAGGGCTTCTGGTTTCGTAGCGAATGAGATAGGGCTTCTGGCGGCCGTAGCGAATAAGATAGGGCTTCTGGTTTCGTAGCGAATAAGATAGGGCTTCTGGTTTCGTAGCGAATAAGATAGGGCTTCTGGTTTCGTAGCGAATGAAATAGGGCTTCTGGTTTTGTAGCGAATAAGATAGGGCTTCTGGTTTCGTAGCGAATGAGATAGGGCTTCTGGCGGCCGTAGCGAATAAGATAGGGCTTCTGGTTTCGTAGCGAATAAGATAGGGCTTCTGGTTTCGTAGCGAATAAGATAGGGCTTCTGGTTTCGTAGCGAATAAGATAGGGCTTCTGGTTTCGTAGCGAATAAGATAGGGCTTCTGGTTTCGTAGCGAATAAGATAGGGCTTCTGGTTTCGTAGCGAATGAGATAGGGCTTCTGGCGGCCGTACCGAATAAGATAGGGCTTCTGGTTTCGTAGCGAATAAGATAGGGCTTCTGGTTTCGTAGCGAATGAGATAGGGCTTCTGGTTTCGTAGCGAATAATATAGGGCTTCTGGTTTCGCAGCGAATAAGATAGGGCTTCTGGTTTCGTAGCGAATAAGATAGGGCTTCAGGTTTCGTAGCGAATGAAATAGGGCTTCTCCGGTTTTAAATAGAATAAGATAGGGCTTCTAGTTTGACACCGAATAGAATATGGCATCTCTTATTTGATTCCGAATAAGATAGGGCTTTAGGTTTTATCTCCAAATAAGATAGGGTTTCAGGTTTGATAGCGAATAAGATATGGCTTCTGGTTTGATACCAAATTAGATAGGGCTTTAGGTCATATATACCAAAGATGATATGGATACAGGATTGATACTGAAGGATATAGGGTTTATACTGAATAATATTTATATATAATTGTCCTGTCTTTTGGACGCGGCGGACTCCCAATCAAACTTTATTATCTTATTTTGTATTACATGATTGGCAAACTCGCAATGTGAATTGTATATACATTTTGGGGCTGTTACACTATAATTATGTTACATATGAAAATATAGTGTATATTGAAATATATTACTGCCTATATATATCAATAAATCTGTCTCTTGTATCAAAGTAAGATGAAAACATCAGGGTTCCAGGAATAAATTTCTTTTTTAAAAGACGCAAAAAGATACTTATGCTCAGACGCCTGAAGTTTTCACCTTAATTTATATTTTTACAAAAATAAATGTCAAAATGAAAGCGCAACGCTAATTTTTTATTTAAAGAAAGATGTTATGATGTAACAGCGCGCAATCTGTTATGAATATTCGAAACAATTATAGACGCGTATGATTCCTTTAAAAAAATTAACATTTTCTACTGTCCTTACTGCAATGGAAAAATTAAAGGGAGGCCCTCCCATTAATTTTTCCATTGCAGTAAGGACAGTAGAAATTGTTTAAATTTCCAAAAGAATCATACGCGTCTATAATTGTTTCGAATATTCATTAAAAAAAGATGTGTTTCAAAAATACTCTATCCATCATATTTTCAATATATCTTCAAAATAAGAATATACCACTACAGCCATAATGCACTTTTGATTGTACCTATGAATTACCTCTCTGTAAAAGTATATTTCACTAAATCTCTTGAAGAAACTCTTGAACTCTTGTATATATTGTTGAGAAAAAAATATAGATTCGTAGAGCAAGAGAAAAATTATTTATTTCCTAAAGATATAAAACAATAAAAGAAGGGCAAAGAGATCAAATTATATTTACATCAGCAGCTCACGTCGGTCTGTCCTATTCAAATAAACGCTAGCCTTCTAACAATCCAACAAACCTGGGCTATATAGACACATATGTGAATTAGCATAGACAAAACTAAAATTCTATGTGAATCACAAGAGTATTGCATCATAGAAACATCCGGATTTGCTACTTTCAACATTTATATTGAGCGTATAAATAATTTTGTGCGGGTTCGTGCTCGGCCAACACATGGTGTCATGGTTTGGGGATCAATTAGTTATGGCAGCAGTGAAAATTGTTGCCATAAATATAGTGACACCCTACTAAAAACAAACCTGGGACAAATAGTAAACCTTCCCTTATAGCAAACCTGAAATAATTCCCCCATTTTTTTTATTTTAAAATACAGTAAACTACGGGGATATTTATATATTAATAACAAAGAAGGCATATCCTGATATTTTTATATTCCTCTATTATTTTTCACATATACTGTTAAAACCTCTATAGCGCCCCCTCTTGGGACTCACCAAAATAGGGTATTATAGAGAGGGAGTACTATAGACAGGTCACTTTTAATGTAAATCGCATCGTTCTACGTATTTAAAATCGTGCGCTATAGAGAGGGAGACACTATTTAGAGGGGGCGCTATAGACAGGTTTAACTGTATGTTAATTTACTGTCACTGTGCTGAGAACCAAGAGTCGTTCGTTTAAGATTAACAAATGTTTATTAATAAATAAGACTTGTGTGTTATACACAGATTACCAAATAATATATACAATAATAATAATTAGCAGGTATCTTGAGAAGTAGTAGGGCCAATTAAATTTAATGGTAGACTTAATCAATGATAATTTGGAATATTATAAATCTATCTTGTTGAAGTATCGTAAATGGGGAGAAGGGCGTTAATAAAAATTGGGGAACATGCATTATATTCAGGACATATATAGGCCAAATTGGAATGATATTGAGATATTTCATAGGAATATAAAATTTAAAAAGGAAAGATTTTTTTAGAGGGGTGGGTATCACGAAAATTTGGGAAAGAACTATAAATACATTTGAAGATATTCGGCAACAATATGCTTCATTTTTAAAATTAAAAAGTAGTTAAAAGTTAGATATAAATTGAACATAATAGTTAGAAATTTATAAAATGATATGTAATCTTTGTGATTATTATTATTATATTACTTTATTTATTTATTTTTACTTAATTTATTATAATTTTATTATTATATAATTTTATTTCCAAGATCATAGTCTTTGACGAATTTAATATTTGTTTTTGACTCGCGCTTTAGATGTTGTACTAAATTCGAAAAATCACGTGAGAACGCCCTTGCAACCTCAGAACAATTTTTAACGCCTTGCCAAATGTTTTAATTTATTTACTTCTCCTGACGAAGACAAAAGATTTTTGTCGAAACGCTGAGAAAATAAAAACCTCCAACTGGCCGAAGTATCTAAGTATATAAATATTGTTGAAGTATGTTCGCTGGAAATCTGAAGAAGTCCATTTAGCCAAATATTCTTGTATGGAATGCAGAAATGTGGTCCGTGAGATTTCCCATTCACACGATACGTCGCTAATTGTTTTTAAAAGAACGGCAACTAATGGGACAAACCCACGCGAATGGACTTGGGAAAATTCTGTTTTCGCCTCCCTCGCCACCGCTGTGTTTTTTTATAGAAGCACGTCGTGGGTGACTTGGCATTTTGATGGTGAGGGCGATTGCTTCCGTACTACTCTACTATATGTATCGGCTCCAATTTGTCCATACACAATCCATATATAGATAGGGGTTGAATACCTCTTTTAGCAATCCATTAATTCTCATATTATTGTTAAGAAACATCATTTTATACATTGTAATAGCTATTCTCAAATGCAGTTTATAAGATTCAATAAATAGTTTTATTTTTTATTTCCCTAGTACACAACAAGGCAATGATAAACATGGTGGGTAGTAGTTAGCGACTTCTTTTACTCTATGTGCACTACATTTCTACACATGTAGGAAGCAGTTCGAATTTTACACTTACAAGTCTGCCATATAGCTCCGTTTGGTTACTTGCACTGACTTGTGCAACAACACGCACACAACAAGGCCATGATAAACATGGTGGGTAATAGTTGGCGATTTCTTTTACTCTATATGCACTACATTTCTACACATGTAGGAAGCAGTTCGAATTTTGCACTTACAAGTCTGCCATATAGCTCCGTTTGGTTACTTGTACTGACTGGTGGGGTTGGACCTTTTCAAGAATCGGGGTTATTGGAGATTTTTTTTTTGTTCAGAATAAAAGTGCCCAATGCGGGATTCGATTCTTATTCGTGGCTGTCTGATGGTTTATAACACTTCTTCGCCATTTCCCCAGATTCAAAATATAAGTTATCGAAGCCACAGATTCGTTTAACGACATTAGGTTACTCTGTACATGATGGAGAATAAGACAAGGTCATTCAAATTGCACTAATACGGGTTAAACATAGGATTGCATACATACCTATAGGTCCTATACGATAGGCTCATGTCTATAAGTTACCTAAATATCCCTAAACTGCCTCTTTCGTAGTAAAAAATGCATGATATATAAGAAAAATAACCAGTATCATAGTAGAACGGTCTATGAAATAATTTGGCGAAACTGCTTAAAGGGTTTACCACTGATAAGCCAAGACTTCTCACCTAATAATTCTTATCATTACAGTAAGGCTGTATAGATAAAACTTTGATAAATATAGGTAATAAGAAACATATTACCATAATAATTGAAAAATCTGTTATTATTTTGTCAATGTGTACATAGGTTTGACCATTTCTAAAAATAAAAAGTCTAATTTTTTAGTTTTTCGATATATCCTACACAAAATCATCCTTAATTTCAAAATACCCTTGCAATCGAATTCAGTATATATATATTTCAAAGATTGAAATACTAAAATATTTTGTAAAGATAAACACCAATTAGCACACACGCTATATTTAAGATATATGAGGGAAGATGCTGATAAAGGAAGCATTAGGTTACAAATGAGAAACGCTTCAAGGCAGAAGTTATCATGGATCTTATCAGTTTGCAGAATGTGCTAGAAGGTGGTGAGGAGAGGGGGGTTAATGAGCAATGGATGTTAAAATCAATGCTAATCCAGCAAGTAGAATTCTTCACCAAGTTGTGATCTCTTATCCTAATTAATCCTTCGCACAGTAATCCACCTAAAAACTCGACCAACCTAATTACTTTTCAGCTCCAATTAAAACATGGAAGGTGATATTATCTTCAACAGCCTACCTTCAAACTTAATCCTATAAAGGCTCTACCCAGAAACGAAGATAACTCTTCGCATTTTTTTTCTTTCTCCCTTCTATATCACTAAGGCTTGGCGTAATTTGGTCAATTATCTACTAATCAATTTTCAGCGCTTTTCCCCCTCCCCACCTCCTCTTTTCGCTTATCGGCTGCATTCGTTTTCCCCCCTCCCTCCTTCAGCATCCTACCTTCCCCAAAAATTAAAATTGATCCTTATTAATAATTAATTTTTATCTTAGCTTAATTTTTGTCACTTGCTTTCCAAGTCGATAAGGTTTAAAGCTTGAAGTGATCTACTAAAACTTTGTTCTAACTTCGTTGTTTTTTTTTAAATAATTATTTTTGTTTGGAAGCTAAAATTATTTGTCATTACTTAGCTTGAATGCATCGTTCTGCTAGGATGTTCAAATGCTAAATGATTTACCTCTTTCTCTCTCCTTTTTTTTATTTAGTCATTGAATATTTAATAAAATATCAATCGATGGTTTCACTCCACCCAACTTTTGGCTTCTTTTTATTCTTTCTCGTGAAATTCACTGATAAGGATTGATTGAAGCCTTTCTGACATAAATATAATGAACTTTTTTTTTTCTAAAATTTATTTTAAACATGGCTTTTGTTAGATTGTGTAAAAATGTGTGCAGTCATGCATTCATGCGCCTCATATTTGACTTTGCCTGGGAAATCTTTCTTAAAATAATGGCCTCTATTAATTTTTTTGTTGCATACACCTTCAGTCTATTTATTAAAATTGATTTTTTTCTTATTTGGCCTCGTATTAATCTTATTTTGAAGAAAAGATAGGTATTTATTAATAGGGTATATATAATAAACACAATATTTTATAGCCTTTCAAAAAGTAAACAAGATTTTTTTTTAAATAAAGAATTTTGTATTTTCTCCCTCTATCTCTCTATGACAAAAAGTATTTTAAATTTTAATATATTCATAAAATATTTAAAATATGTTTACTCTTTTCAAAATCTAGAAAGTTTTTAATACACACCCATATATTGCTTAATTAGATTTCTATGAAAATTAAATCAAACGAAATATTTTATACATTTTTAAAATAATTTATTTCTGCGAAAGATAAAGTGAGATAATGTGCAATTATATAAAAATAGAATTTAAAATAGTTTTATGATACAATTTTATTCTTTTATATTTCCCTAAAATAATTATATGAGAGGTAAATTAATTATATATATTCCTATACATATAATTTGAAAACAAAACGCTTATATACTAATAATTTTGATTTCATAACAAACAAAACAATTTAGAAAATATGGAATTTTTTGTGAAAATATAAATTCGATTAATTTTGATTTTTATATTATTAATACATAATTTATGATTTTGTAAATTGGATTCTCAATCTCAATTACATAAATATATATATTTCATAACAAAATGGTATTCTATTTATTTTCTATATGTTTGTTCTTTATTCACTATTTATTTTATGAATATTATATTCAATATATAATTAAGATGTTTACAATTCCACACACACAATTATAATTTTAATATAAGCAGTATTATATTTGCTCACTTAAAATATATTAAATACTTTTCGTTTTCTAGCAAAAATTTATATTTCTTCGATATTTTATTTGTATTTCTTCTTATAGATACCGTTTGAATTTTTTTAAATGAAAGGGGCTCTATTTCGTGGAAAATAAATAAAGAAACTCAGGTGAAATAATTATATTTATATAATTTTATATAAACAATATATTTATTATTTAAATTAGGTAATATTTTGTGTTTTGGTGTGTATTGTGTTGTATGTATTTAATGATTTATATACTAAAATTTAATATATCGGTAGTTATATTCTTTCATTTATCCATTTAGGGTTGTTTTTCAGCATTTCTGAAACTAATAACATTTTTATCAAATCCCATAAACATATCATATATATTTAAGGTAATATATATATATAGTGTAATAAGAAGCCATAATTTTAGAAAATTTCATTTTCACAACTAGAAAGAGAGAGAATCATGTTTTTTTTTAATCAAAAGAATTGTTTCAAAGATTCTGTTTAGCTGTTCTCTAATATAGATTGCACGTAAGGAATACAGAAGCGCTTTAAAGATGATGAGTGAGTTGAAATAATATAGAGTCAAAATATATTTCTCAAACCCCTTTATACAAGAAGTCCATATGCATATATGTATAGTTTCAAATATAGGAATTCCTAGAATAATATATCGTACTATTGAATTTATTAATTTAATTGCCATCTATCGATATAATTTGTAACCAATAGAGAAAATATTTGATGGTATTAGTGAAAAGAAACCCATTGCCAGTAAATGTTTAGATTACAAATAATATCATACTATGAAAATTCGAAACTATTATAGACGCGTATGATTCTTTAAAAAATTAAACAATTTCTACTGCATTTACCGCAATGGAAAAATTAATGGGAGGGCCTGGCTCATCAGTGGTGAACCCTCCCAGCCGTAGATTAAACTGGCAAAACCGCTGGGAGGATTCACCACTGATGAGTCAGGCCCTCCCATTAATTTTTCCATTGCAGTAAGGACAGTAGAAATTGTTTAATTTTTAAAAGAATCAAACCTGTCTATAATTAAAAAAAAATAAAAAGAAAAAGGCATCTCCTTATCGTGCAACTGAAAATTGCTGATGGCTTGCGCCATCTATCGGAATAAATATCAACTATTCTCGTTGATTTTTAATTATTCCAGAATTGGCCAAATACCCATTCTTGATTAATCAGCGTGGTGCAAGCTATACCTGTATGAGGGCCAACAGCCCGAAACGCGTCCGTGGTTATCTTTTCTTGATTAATCAAGAATGGGTATTTGACCAATTCTGGAATAATAGAAAATCAACGAGAATAGTTGATATTTATTCCGATATATGGCGCAAGCCATCAGCAACTTTCAGTTGCACGATAAGGAGATGCCTTTTTCTTAATTTATGCACCTTATCCCAGTACAATATTACATTTGTACTATTTTTTTCACATTGTGTCTATAATAGTTTCGAATTTTGATAACAGATGGCGCGCTAATGCATCATAATATATATATCGTACTATATCAAACAAATTAGTCATTTAAGCACCATCTGTAGGTAAGAAACAAAACTATTCAGCGCAATTTTCTATTTTTAGGAATAAAATAGCTTCCTGCTGTTCTTTACTGCGATGAAAAAATTGGGAAAGCCTGTCTCTTATATGTGTAGGATGGTTGTTGATGTGCTGTGTTGGTGTGGCTTGTGGAAAGGCTGCTGATAGAATTATAATTAAAATTAATTTATTTAAAGCAAGAAATTATAAAGAGAAAAGAAGCAACGGTTGAAATAACGGCCGCCGCACTAGCCTTGTTGTTTACCGCTAAGTGGCCAGCGTCTCTGATGACGTCCCACGCGCATGCGTAGTGAAGTGTTGACGCCCGCGGATGCCGAGGCCGTCTTAGTTCGGCTCGCTGAAGCAAAGTGTAGTCGCCACATATGTATTGATGGAAAATCTGCTCAGGACGTCTTCCTATAAGTCGGTTGGTTAAACTGGCGAAACCTCTGGAAGGAATAACGACTGATGAGCCAGGCCCACCCAGTATTTTCCCATCGCAGTAAGAACAGTAAGAGAAAAGTTTATTTTATTTGAAATGAAAAGAATTTTCTTCAATTAATTTATCTTCTTATATATAAATGAAAAAAACAAGATCCGATTTGATTTCCGATAAAATATCATATTTAAAGTTCAATTCATTTTGTAAATACATTCTAAACTTTCTACAAAATCTGGATCTCTAATGTTTTCATGCGTTGAATAATGTAAATAAACTTTTCTCCTTGTTTGGCGCAAGTATCCCTTGCGGGATATAGCGCTTTGGAAATAAAATAATTGTAATTGTAATCCACAGAATTTTTTGAAAACCTTACCATGAGGGTGGTTGGCCACATGGTCTCTCCATACTTCCTCCGCCATCTCCTCGTGTCGTCCAGTCCATTGTTTTAGATCGTCTGTGTATCCCTGTCGTCTCCTTCCCCTCTATCTCTTAACTTGGAGCATTACCACATATCATATCTTAAAGTAAAACCTCCTTTTTCAATAAGTATTTTGCAATTAATATATAAAAGAACATGTTTTGTGCTTGTTATTAAAGTTTAAAGCACATATAACAAATATATATTTTATTCAATGAAGATCAAAATTACATACCCATCACAATAAATTATATATTATAACTATATAACATTAAACCATCTATTTACCGCTTTTTTGGTCACCAGTCCAATATTTTTATTTTCACAAACTAAATTATGAGATTAATTTATAAATGAAATATTATGAAAAACAATTGAACAACTATATACATCAGAACATTAAAAATTACGTGAGTGCTAATTATTTTATTGTAAACGAATATAAAACAATCTGAGATTTTGAAGGAGTTTCCTTACTTTGAAGCTAAGAAGGCATGGCACTAAGTACCTCACCTAACAACCTCAAACAGCTACCCAGTGTGTCATGCCTTCTTTCTTAGCTTCAGATTAAGGAAACTCTTCTGAAAGCCCAGTTTGTTTTATATTCGTTTACAATAAGAATATTTTTATGGCCACACAATATATGTAATATATAGTTTCGGGAGGATGGCAAAACACATTAAACTGACCCTCTACTTTTTGTACCGGGATGATAACCAAAATGTATTGTTTTAATGTATTTTTAAAGGGAGAGGTGAATTTTTATTTCTTATATATTGTAGAAATTGGATAATTCGAAAGTCTTTAATTCGAATATTTATCTTGGTTTCTATATAATTTCCTATGAATAGAATTTCCATTTTTAATTCAATTTTTTTTTGATCCCTTGGGCTTTGAAATATCCAAAAGTTCGGCTGAATTATCTCATTACAAGTTCAAACTATTTTTTTGTTTTTGTTGACACCTTTGAAATAAACACTTTTGTGGCTGAAATTTTCCAAAAAAAAAAAAGTAATATCGACTTGAATATTTTAAATTAAACAATACATTAAGAATGTTCTTCCTATCATTAAATGTGCTGTAGTAAACACGTGAAACAAGAATGAGAAGCTGAAGATGTTGTATGGATGTGTCCAGATGGTACCTCGGGTAAATCGATGTCCAAGAACAACGGCACTGGAGGAAAGAGGAAAAAGGATAAGTCAAGACCAGAAGAGGAACCAGCGAGGCCTGCAAGCAGCGATACTCCTGAAGATAAGAGTAAAAAGAAGAAAGCGCGGACAACCTTCACGGGAAGACAGATCTTTGAGCTGGAGAAGAGGTTCGAAGTCAAGAAATACCTTTCCTCGAGTGAGAGAGCGGAGATGGCAAAGTTACTCAACGTGACAGAGACTCAGGTAGGTTGCTTATACCTTGGTTTTTATATACAGGGTGGACTCTATAACTCCCGAAATCTTTAATTTTTTTAATCAAAAATTAAAAGTATAAATAGATTAAGCTTTAATCTATCACCCTAAAATAGTTATAGGTATATTCTAGTTTGCCTTCAATTTATAATAAAAAATAAAAGGTTCGGGATTTATAGGCTACCCTGTACAATCACACATTACCTATTGGAACAATAGATTGTGGCTTAGTGCATTGGAGCGATCAACCTGCCCATAAATTTTGACTAAATCTTTAAATAGACAGATATAAATACACTCATGTACAAAACTTAAGGAAGTATGTTTGATGTCATCTGTAGTCTCCTTTTTTCTTTGTTTGAAGGAGTTAGAGGCAATTTTGATCACACTTGGTTATCTCGTATGTCTTCAATAAAGGTCACTGTGTATCAAATAACTTTCTAAGTTAGTGTCTGAATCCCGATATACATGCTGAAAGGTACAACTTCCTTAAGTATTGTTTATGAGTGTAGGTAACTATTGTACTGATTCTTCTAATATCGGTATATGTGATAACCAAAACAACAACAATGTCTTCATATACCAAAAATATCAACCAATATTTCTAGAATTGCGACAAAGTTATCTCTTTCAATGAAAAATGATTTGGGCGGGATTCGAATCCCCTAGATTCTTCTGTCACTTCTCTATTCACCTACTACGTTTGAAAACTGGCCAAAGTATCTTCAATTTGAAGAACTATGAATGCCGGCCAGGCAGCCTCTATCTTTACGATAATGGAATATGCTCTTTATCTGAGTCTTCAAGAATTCATTTCTACTCATAAAATTAATTTATAAAATTAACATTAATGATTAACTTCAACCTTTCTTTGTCTCTATTTCTGACATCTCAGCAACCGCTGTTATCCTTTTCAAAGAAAATTCATTCCGATTAATTTTAGAATCTATGAAGAACTGATGGTTTTTCCTTGAAAGAGGCGATAGAGTGACGCTGAAATATCTAATATCAAGAATACGAAAGATTGAAGCTGATTATAAATTTATAAATCCAATCTAAAAAAATGTTTTTTTTTTTCTTCTAAAAATGAATAGAAGTACACGGCTAAAATAGAACACTTTTAAAACCCATCAGAGTGTTCTCCGAAATCTTCCAATTACCAGTTATTGATCGTGTAGCTAAGCCTCTTTCAGCCTCTCAAATTTAAAAAAGATGAGTCATGAGCCGCAGGCTGTGCTGAATTAAATTTGGGTCGAATTTCCCACTAATACGGCGGGTCCAAGATACCATTAGTCGTCGTGACAACTTGTGATCTGTCTAGGCATTCTGATTTCATTCCAGATAGGGAAATTGTAAGACTATGTCTATTTATTCGTTCAGTTTCTCTGCTTTTGAGTATTGCCTTGGTTTCCCGTAAGGTTGTAGATATGTTCGCCTTTTAATTTGATTATAGGTAATACTATTGTAAGACAATGAATGTCCTTTTATTCCTTCAGATTCTTTGCTCTTGAAATTTTACTGGTTTCCCGTAGTGTTGTAGATGTGGGCGCCTTTTAATTTGTTTCCAGGTAGAAAAATTGTAAAGCTATTATTCCTTCAGTTTCTCTGATTTTGAGCATTTTCCTGGTTTCCCGTAATGTTGTAGATATGTTCGCCTCTTAATTTTATTATAGGTAATACAATTGCAAGGCAATTGTCTCTTTATTCCTTGAGTTTCTCTGCTTTTGAGCATTTTCCTGGTCTTCCTTAGTGTCGTAGATATGTTCGCCTTTAATTCGATTATAGGTAATACTATTGTAGGACAATGAATATCCTTTTATTCCTTCAGTTTCTCTGCTTTTGAGCATTCCCTTGGTTTCCCGTAGTGTTGTAAGACATGGGCGCCTTTTAATTTAATTTCAGGTAGAAAAATTGTAAGACTATTAATCCTTCGGTTTCTCTGATTTTGAGGATTTTACTGGTTTGGCGTAGTGTTGTAGTTATGTTTAATTTTATTATAGGTAATACTATTGTAAGACAATTGAAAGGGACTTGTCTTTTTATTTCTTCAGTTTTTCTGATTGTAAGCCCTTTTCTTGTTTCACATAGTATTGTAGATGTGTGGGCCTTTCAATTTGATTATAGGTAATACTATTGTAAAAGAATTGTCTCTATATTCTTTCAGTTTCTCGGCTTTTGAGCATCCCCTTTGTTTTCCGTAGTGTTGTAGATATGATCGCCTTTTAATGTGATTACAGGTAATACTATTGAAAACATTTGAAAGGGACTTGTTCCTTTATTCCTTCAACTTCTATGTTTTTGAGCATTTCCCTCGTCTCTTGTAGTGTTGTTGATATTTTCACCCTTTAATTTAATTATAGGTAATACTTTTGTAATAAAATTGCAAAGGACTTGTTCCTTTATTCCTTCAGTTTCTCTATTTTTGAGCATCTTCTTGGTGTCTGAGTGGTGACATTGATATTTCGCCTTCTAATTTGTATACAAGCAGTAATATAGGTATGAAATTGCACAGGATTTGTTCTAATCTCTTTCTTTGGATTTTCTGGCTCTTAAAAACATATTGATTTCCATTATACCTTTAACTTTGCATTCTATCTTAATTTTAGGCAGTAATATCGGTAGACAATTACATAGGACTTGTCTCATTCTCTTACTTCAACTTATCTTTTCTTGAGCACCTTATAACCACCAGTAGTATCCCGTTATCTATCTTAGGATACAGATATTCTAATTTGATTTTAGGCAGCAAGATATTAGAAAAGATTTGCACAGGGTTTATCCCTTTGTTTTACTTCAGGTTTTCGTTCTTCAACATTTCCTGGTTTCCAATAGTGCCATAATTATTCATCTTAAAATCCGGTCATTCTGATTTGATTCCAGGCATAAATAGAAATTTGATTCCATACACAGGATTTTCTTCTTTTTCAGTTTATCTAATTGTGGGCATGCCCTGGTTTCCGAGTCCTGAGGCTCCCTATTTTGATATCTGGGAATTCTAATTTGATTACAGACAGAAATATTAGGCATTTGTACAGTGCTTCGTTCATTTTCAGTTTATCTAATTTAGTGGGCATGTCCTTGGTTTCCTATAGTCCCAAAAGGTTCTATCTTGATATCTGAACATTTAATTTGAATATCAGGTAGTAATTACACAGGTCTACAAAAAAAAACTTTTTTTTTTGCACAAGAGAACCTGATGGTGTTTCTAGTGTAACTTTTCATGCTGAACTCAAAAATCTAATCAGAAATTTCCCATCACCCATGGTTTTGCCTGACGATCTTTTTTTAGTATTGGGATAAATACATGCATCCAACATGAAAGAGACTTACGAAAACATGAAACTGCTTTTGAAAAAGATAGAATATGAAAGATACGGTTGGGAAATATGCAGCGATTTGAAAGTCGTTGCTCTCTTGCGGGGATTACAGCTTGGATATACAAAATTTTGTTGTTTTCTGTGTGAGTGGGATAGCAGAGATAGGGAAAGGCATTACATTAAAAAAATCTGGTCAAACCGTAAAATCTTTACTCCAGGATATAAAAATATTGCAAATCTACCCCTGATCGATTCAGAAAATATTTACTTACCACCATTACATATTAAACTGGGATTAATGAAGAACTTTGTCAAGGCAATGGATCGAAATGCCAGTGGATTTGCCTACCTAAAACAAAAATTTTCTAGTATAAGTGAAGCGAAGATTAAAGAAGGCATTTTCGTTGGACCTCAGATTCGAGAATTGCAGCAGGATGGAAATTTTCAAAATAGTTTGAATGAAGTTGAAGCAGCAGCATGTAATTCCTTTAGAAATGTTTGCAAAAACTTCTTAGGAAGTGTCAAGGTTGAAAATTACCGAGACATAGTTAATGATCTGTTGCTTTCCTACAAGGCACTGGGATGTAACATGTCCCTCAAGATCCATTTCCTGCATTCACATCTAGATTTCTTTCCAGACAATCTTGGCGCAGTTAGCGATGAGCATGGTGAGAGGTTTCATCAAGCTATATCAAGCATGGAGAAGCGGTACCAAGGTAAATGGAGTCCCGCTATGCTTGCCGACGACTGCTGGGCACTCAAGAGGGATCTACCACAAGCAACGTATAGAAGAAAATCCACTGTCACTGCTTTTCAATAATAAATATGTTTCGTTCATATATGCCTATATATTAACAATATTTCCAAATTCAAGTAGGTGTATCTCAGAAATATTGTGTAATAGAAAAAACTAATGGTATATTTGGATTCAGGACATGTAGATAAGATGCTATTTCTTTGTGGACAAAGAAAAATATTTTTGATAAACCAGTTACGTGACATTGTTTGCAATTTTTAGTGTATTTATCCCAATACTAAAAAAAGACCGTCACGCAAAAACCATACGTGATGGGAAATTTCTGATTAGATTTTTGAGTTCAGCATGAAAAGTTACACTAGAAACATAATCAGGTTCTCTTGTGCAAAAATCTTGTTGACCAGTGTTATAGAAGATAATTACACAAGAGACCTGTTCCTTTCTCTTTCTTCAGTTTCTCTGCTCTTGAGTCTATCATGGTATCCAATAGCGTTCCACGCTACAAATATTGATATCTTTGCATTCTAATTTTATTACCTTTAGTAATCTTGGAAGGAGATTTATATAAGTAAAAAGGTCTCAACATCACTTTTGGTAAATTCGAACAATTCTATGACCCTCACTAATACAAAGGCGGCATCAATTTAGTTAATACCCTACGAGGAAGTTACAAATTCAGCTGAACGTGTTAAAAATGTGATTCAACCGATGAAGTTGTAACCCAAAATATTATGCTGTGCATTATAATCCTTTGGAGAAGATTACTTCCTTCTTCCTAAAAAATCCCTTTTTTCTGCATTTCAAAGTGCAATACTATGTATTTGCGCGCCATCTGTTATGAAATATTTAAACTATTTTTGGCACGTATCATTATTTTTGAAATTAAACAATTTTCTACGATCCCCTTACTACAATAATAAAATAATGGAAGAGCCTGGTTCATCAGTGGTAAACCTTCCCATTAATTTATCATATCCGTAAAGGCAGTAGAATAATATATGTTTTATTTTATTTTTAAATCATACGCGTCAAAAGATAGTTTAAATTTATCATAAAGTGCAATATAGATGGAAAAATTACCGGGAGGAAATTAATCCATAGAAGCATAGGGCGCTTCTCCCGTCAAAATAAATGTCAAAACCTGACGCCATCTATATTGCAGATTAACTATATTCACCTTTCAACAAATTTTACAATAAATAAATACCAAATAGAACTTCATACGAAACTGTCCAAAAACTTGAATAGTCGTCATTCCTGGAGGGGGGTCATTTATTGGAGGTTAGATTAGAAATGTGTATTGAAACAATGATTTTTATTGAATGTATTGAAATACTGCATTTTTTTCATTATATCAAAATGCAACACGATTTAGATAAAAAAAATATATAGAGAGATATGTCCTATTTACATATAAATATTATTATTTCCCAAACCTTTATTAAAAAATAACAAATATATCAATAAATGTTTTTTTTTTAATAACGATATAAACTCACAAACACACAAACATTATATATACAATTTAATATATATATAAATAAATAAAAAGATTTTCACACAATAATTTTTTTAAAATTCTTTTAAATTACTATAATAAATTGCATCATACATACACACATACACTCAAAAAAAAGATATTTGAAATAAAAATCCTCTTAATAAAAAAAAAATAAAGTCAAAATACATAAAAAAATGTAACTTTGATTAAGTGAATTTATAAATCAAAAGATAAAATTAAATAAGAAAGATTTCCCAAATAAGAACAATCTGGTGAAGAATTGAAGGGAAAAGAGAGAATTTGAGAGCAGAAGAATAGCCCACCACGCAGTCGATACCAGTCTATTAGAAGGTACATAAAAGCGACTTACCCCCCCCATCCATATCGTCGTCGGCACAATTTAAGATCTAAAAGCCACGGCGTCTTCCATTTTTATTCCATCTTTTCTACACTAGAGAGACATTTCACTTTCAATAAATCTATTTTAAAGGAGCTTACAACCAGTTTATTTCTTTGCAGAAACTGGAGATATAAATGCCATTCGACAATAATGAGAGGGTGAGTTGCCTGTCGCAATTTAGAAAAGGGGGGAAAAGATGGTTTCACAGAGTAATTAGACTCCGTGTGGCCAAGCTGATTGTTAAAGTCGGCTATTACAGCAGCCATTTGTTAACAGGCAAGGCCTCGTCTGATCCCCAAATGAATTGCTCACATCGTCTGCCTTTGTTAACCTTCTTTTCCGGCCAAAAGATTTAAGTGCCTACTACTTTTCTTTATGATCATCATGATGATATCATCATCATCCTAATTAACCTGTTCGTCTGAGTTATTACTGATGCCTTGTTAAAAATATCTTATGATCCATTTTATTTACGCGCGCTTTTTTTAAATTTAAATTAATTAGATCGTTATTTTTAATTATCTTAATTGATATTTAATTTTGTTTATTTATGTTCTTCTCTTCTCTATTATATAATATTTTATTTTGTGTACTTGTTGGGCTAAGTTATTTACTTGAATATGTTTTATGTAACTTTAAAAAATTTTTGTAATATATTTTGGTTGATAAATATTCAATCTTCTAATTTTTATGATTATGATCTACTAGCCGAATGACCCGGGCAACGCCCGTGTTTTACCCGATTGAATGTTTTTATTTAAATACTATTTGTTACAATTATAAATTGGCGCCTTAAATAAATGCATATATTAGTTAATAACTATAGCCTATGTGCTTTATCTGTCTATGTACTGTTGGCTTCCGTAGGCGTCTCTTACTGGGAAAAAGAAAGAGAGGATTCCATTTAGTTATTAACTAATATATGCATTTATTTAAGGAGCGACCCGCTCCAACACAATAGTTACAAAAACAAAAAGCGAGTGTGGGGGAGCATGATGGGGGGGGGGCTGAGGTGGCGTGATCGTAGCCAACCAATAGGAGGGCGCCATTCCAAAAAAAAAAAAAAATCAAACGGTGACAGAGTTGATAAATGATTAGGAGATGAAGAATGACGCTCGTAACTGTATATAGAATTATGCAATATTGATTCTTC
>CP092872.1:86829032-86869852 GCA_030710605.1 Cordylochernes scorpioides | reverse complement strand
TTTTCTATAGTTTGTTAATGATATTATATAATAAAAAAGAATGAATTTGGCTCATACACAATGAAATACTTGACGATTTTCATTGTTTATAAAATAAATATGGTGTAATTACTGCTGAAATCGAAAAGGGCCTGACTCATCAGTGGTGAACCCTCCTAGCGGTTTCGCCAGTTTAACCCCTACCATACCACTCCAATATTGTATTGGACTATATACAAGGCACTTTAAAGGAAGATTCTTGGTTAAGAAAAGTTATTTTAAGGATGTTAGAAATATATCTAGAAATAGCCTGTATATAGACCATGTCTAAAATGATGCACTTCCCTCTGAACTCTTCTGAAGATAGTTGTCTTTTGGAGATTGGATGGGATAGAGATAGGTCTTTGGGTCATCATATGAGTCGTTCATGGAAGGTTTTCTGCTCGTAAAATAGGTCGTTTATTAGAGGTTTTTCCATATCATATAGGTCTTTCAAGGGAGGTGTCACTTACCAGATAGGTCGCTTATAGGCATTTTACAGTATAATCATTATGCAAAAAAGGCATCTCCTTATCGTGCAACTGAAAGTTACTGATGGCTTGCGCCATCTATCGGAATAAATATCAACTATTCTCGTTGATTTTTAATTATTTCAGAATTGGCCAAATACATAGTATAATTATTATAAACACTTCATTACTCTTATAAGCGACTAAATTAAACTTTTCCAAAAAATGAAAGGAATAAAGACCATATTGAAATAGAATTCAATAAGATACCTTAAATATAAAAAGATGTTTTTAATTAGAACGAAAATGAGTTATAGCGGTTGTCAATAGAAGGGACTGAATACTTCAATCTATGAGAGAGGTTCACAAAAAGAAGAAAGAAGGCAAATGGAGGCAGTTGTTTGAATAGGGGAGCTTGATGGAAGGACCCACTTCAGAGGCCGAGGGAGGAGATGCTCCTTCATCATCTTTCATGAGTATAAAGCATGATTATCATATTTTATTGGCATAATATCCCCCATATAAAGTAATAAAAATATATATTATGATGCATTAGCGCGCCATCTGTTATCAAAATTCGAAACTATTATATGCGCGTATGATTCTTTTTTAAAATAAACAATTAAACAGAAGAATTGATCTACCCCAACAGTTCTAGCATATTCAACGCAGATGATGCCAACCCCCATTGAAACTGTACCCTCTACAACTGGAAATTATTTTTATTTTTGATTTTTTTAAATGTATTTCTCTGAATCTCTATTGTATCTGTTGCACGCCTTTGCGGAGCCAGTGACCTGATGAAGCGCGACCGCGTGAAAGTTTGCCTCCCGATACCTTAATAAAGAAACTCTGCAAATATTTTTAATTTATTTAACTCAATTATTACTGTCCTTACTGCAATGGAAAAATTAATGGAAGGGCCTGTCTCATCAGTGGTGAACCCTCACAGCGGTTTCGCCATTTTATCTATCATACCGCTGTTATATTGTATTTTCGATCTTCCTTTTATAGTGATACTGATGAGGGTTCACCATCGATGAACCAGGCCCTCACATTAATTTTTCCATTGCAGTAAGGACAGTAGAACTTGTTTATTTAAAAAAAATCATTTCGAAAAATAAATATTGTCAATAATATAAATCCGATTTTGGCTCTGAGGAGACTTAGAACAAAGTAAACATTTCGAGTGGTAGAAAGTCTTCCTTTTTCAAGCGATTATTCAGGAGTAAAATACGCGTTTTTAGTCTGTACATTTAAAGTGGAATTTTGTGGGGTTTTCTGGGAGTCTGGATTACTTTAATTACACTCATGGAATAAACTTGAAGGAAGTTGTACCTTTTGGCATGTATATCTGGATTCAATGACTCTGAAAGATATCACAGTGACCTTTATTGAAGACACACGTAATAACCAAGTGTGAACAAAATTGCCTCTGTCTCCTTCAAAAAATAGACAATATTCACACACACACATAAGCCTTTTTATTGGGGCATCCAGCCCTATACATGATTCCCCTCTACGGTATTTAGGAAAGGAAGATATTTCAAAAGTAAAAACTAGAATACAAGAAGTAATAAGGAAAGAGAGAAGAAAGAAAAACCAAACAAAAAGAAATATAACCATATATACAAAAATAAATATACAGAGCAAAAGGAACCGTACATGATTAAATATTTAAATTAAAGTACCAATGTTTAGAATATGTCAAGGTTAAGATATCATTGAGAGGGCTAGTGTGGAATCAGCCGCATTCAATCTTCGCTTTCCTCCTCCGAGCAAACCACGACATTCGGCGAATCCATCATTCTCCAACGGACATTGACTGCGGCCTTGTAGAATCTATATAAACCGAGGGAGAGACCCTGATCAACCATCAGTGTGTTCATCCAGCTGCAAATTTGTTGGCAGTCAGGTTGAGACCAGGGTAAGTCACCCAAAATTTCTTTCCTCTGTTTCTCTAAGCAAGAGCATCCAAATATTATATGCATAATTTCGTCTTGGATTCTGTTTTTTACACAGATCGCAAGTTAGAGTCAAATCAATCTTCCAGCGCTTTGAACGATTAAAAAATAGACAATATTAAAGACTTTTTTTTTTTCCACACACACACTTCCTTAAGTTTTGTTCATGATTGTATATGTAATTCCTAGGGAGATCTTCATGTTTCTCTTTATACTTTTCTTATCCTTCAAGAAAGACCAACATTCCAGGAACCATATTATCTTGTCCAATAGGAATGTTGTGGCGTGTAATTTCGTGATAAAGTTCCAGTTGTGGATATGAATATTCACAATAGCCTATTTAATACGGAACTATGTTCTGTTATTGTGTAAGGTCAACTATGGTATCTAGATATCGTTTCTCTTAACTATTATATTGCTATATAATATAATGCGGCTTGTGATTGTAAATTGTATTTTTCCGTTTATCATTACTCTTCACAATTCACCCTTTCATACCTCATCCCAAAGGTTAGAAATAATCGTTATTTCTCCTTGAAATAAATTTTGGATTTTCGTTGAAAAGAAACACATGCGGGATAGTTTTCAAATGTCGTTTTACAAACACAAGCCGCATTATATTATATTGTATTATAAATTACTTTATGTATTATTTACGAACGGAAAAATATGTTTAGGGTAGCCTAGTGGACATGGCATCTACCCGGTAAGCGCAACACTGTGGGTTCGATTCCCATCCCTGGGGCACTTTTATTTTTTCGTTTATCATTACTCTTCACAATTCACCCTTTCATACCTCATCCTAAAGGTTAGGAATAATCGTTATTTCTCCTTAAAATAAATTTTGGATTTTCGTTGAAAAGAAACACATGCGGGATAGTTTTCAAATGTCGTTTTATTATATTGCTATTCATTAGGGTATGGTTTAAAACGGTGATCATTTACAGCAATGGTACATTAATTTTATCATTTCAATTCGCTTCTAGCCAGGAATACCATGGTTTGTACCATGTGTTTATTTAGAACAATATTCAAATTTAAGTATGGTGAAGAGAGAAACCATGGGCCGAGGTAAAATGTTGAAAACTTTTATCCCAAGGTTACTTCCCGGAACAAGTAGCGAGCCATCTAAGGGCTGACTCTATGGATGGCTTAAGTGGAGATGCGTGCGGCTCTAATTTGAAGAGCTGCATTTAAAGGAGATGGCCAAGATGGATAAGAAACGTTGAAGATCCATCTCAGGGCACTTCTTAACATATTCCACGACCTTCCCGCAGGCGTCTAACTGCTAACTGACCTTTCACACCCCCGTTTATCTCCGCCCGAAATGTAACGACACAGGCTCTTTTTCTTCCGTGGTTAATATCCTCACAGATAAGACGGGGTAGAGCATTCAGGTTCCCTTTCTTTCGTGGTTAATATCCTTCCCGAGATGGCAGGGTAGAGCACTCACAGGTTGCCTTTCTTCCGCGGTTTATCTTCTTCCAGAGAAGACGGAGTAGAGCACTCACAAGTTATTTTTCTTCCGTGGTTTATCTTCTTCCAGAGAAGACGGAGTAGAGCACTCACAAGTTCTGTTTCTTCCGTGGTTTATCTTATTCCAGAGAAGACGGGGTAGAGCACCAAGGTTCTCCTTTTTTCGTGGTTCATCTTCTTCCAGAGAAAACGGGTTAGAGCATTCACAAGTTCCTTTCTTCCGCGGTTCATCTTATTCCAGAGGAGACGGGTTAGAGCATTCACAGGTTCTCTTTCTTCCGTGGTGTATCTTCTTCCAGAGATATTAGGGTAGAGAATTGTGGTTTATTTCTCCCGCCGTTTATCTTCTTCCTCAGAAAACGTGACAGAGCACTAAGGTTCTCCTTCTACGGTTTATCTCCATCTCGAGATGACGGGGTTAGAGCATCAAGGTTCTCTTTCTTCCGCAGTTTATCTCTTTCCAGAGAGGACTTTGCAGAGCTCACAGGTTCTCCTGTTGAAGTGTATTTCTGCTCAATATATTTTTCTAAAGAAGCCTCACTCTTTTCAACGCTCACCTCTTTTTTTCCCTTGAAAACTCGCAGAGAATTATTTTCCACAACAGAGTTGTAATAGATAAACATATCGCCTAAATTCAAATAATATATTTTATAGAATCATTTCTAAACAATTTTGCAAAACCACTGATTGAGATACAATAATATAAATCAGAATCATCTACGTAAAAATAGAAGTATCAAATTTAATAAATACAGTGTCAATAAAAAATCGACAATTTACTGTTCTAAAAATGTACTCTCTGGTGTACCCGCCAGTAAAGAGCACCTATTAATCACCGGCTACAACAAAACTCAAATCCTGTAGAAGAAATGGAAGCAGAGAGTCAATCATTTCATGACAATCAATTACCCCAGGGGAAACCATCATCCTGGATTACCTTCCTCGCTTGAAGATGACAGGGACTTGATCCTTCGCGATTGGGTCCGAACTTTAATCAAATTAATTCTTTCTTCGTCCAGAGATTTCCCCACCAATCCCCCGAGAGCCTTCTCAGCTAAATACACGCTGGAAGGTGATAGTTAGAATTGGAAGGTTAGAATGGCTCTTGGAAGTTTGGTGGTGTAGTTATTACATTGGAAAAGTGAAAACAGAAGGAAATAATTTGATATTTACACTACTTGAGAACGTAGATATAACTACTATGAGGACAAAAATACAGAGAATATTAGCATGGTTTTAGATAACACTGTTTGTTGATTTAATTACAACAATAGGAAGGATACCTAAAAGATTAGCATGGCCCCTGCGATACTTGTTCAGAGATACATCTTTTACAATAGGAAGGATGCAAAGAACATTAGCATGGCCCCTGTGATACTTGTTCGACGGTACAACTACTACAATAGGAAGGATACAGAGAAGATTAGCATGGCCCCTGTGATACTTGTTCGGTGGTATAACTACTACAATAGGAAGGATACAGAGAAGATTAGCATTGCCCCTGTGATACTTGTTCGACGGTACAACTACTACAATAGGAAGGATACAGAGAAGATTAGCATGGTCCCTGTGATACTTGTTCGGTGGTACAACTACTACAATAGGAAGGATACAGAGAAGATTAGCATTGCCCCTGTGATACTTGTTCGACGGTACAACTACTACAATAGGAAGGATACAGAGAAGATTAGCATGGCCCCTGTGATAATTGTTCGGTGGTACAACTACTACAATAGGAAGGATACAGAGAAGATTAGCATGGCCCCTGTGATACTTGTTCGGTGGTACAACTACTACAATAGGAAGGATACAGAGAAGATTAGCATGGCCCCTGTGATACTTGTTCGGTGGTACAACTACTACAATAGGAAGGATACAAAGAAGATTAGCATGGCCCCTGCGATACTTGTTCGATGGTACAACTACTACAATAGGAAGGATACAAAGAAGATTAGCATGGCCCCTGTGATACTTGTTCAGCGGTACAACTACTACAATAGGAAGGATACAGAGAAGATTAGCATGGCCCCTGTGATACTTGTTCGACGGTTCAACTACTACAATAGGAAGGATACAGAGAAGATTAGCATTGCCTCTGTGATACTTGTTCGGCGGTATAACTACTACAATAGGAAGGATACAGAGAAGATTAGCATGGCCCCTGTGATACTTGTTCGGCGGTATAACTACTACAATAGGAAGGATACAGAGAAGATTAGCATTGCCCCTGTGATACTTGTTCGACGGTACAACTACTACAATAGGAAGGATACAGAGAAGATTAGCATGGCCCCTGTGATAATTGTTCGGTGGTACAACTACTACAATAGGAAGGATACAGAGAAGATTAGCATGGCCCCTGTGATACTTGTTCGGTGGTACAACTACTACACTAGGAAGGATACAGAGAAGATTAGCATTGCCCCTGTGATACTTGTTCGGCGGCACAACTACTACAATAAGAATGATACAAAGAAGATTAAGATGGCCCCTGCGATACTTGTCAACGGTACAACTGTTACAATAAAAACGAAATAACATGGCCCCTGTTCGACAGCTCATAGAAGATGTTAAGATCAACTAGAAAATTAATAAAGTCAAAGAAAACGCTCTTAAATCCATTGATTTCACCATTTGTGAAAGATATCTGTGAGACCACATCGATAATATCGCTTTTTATTTATTCCGCATTAAATAATCAATAAGAAATTACTTTCCTAGTGTTTGTCAGATTCTCAAAACTATGCAAAGACTTCTCAACATACTGTGATCTCCCAGGATAGACAGTTGAAGCCTACTGTTGAATGTAAATAACCTGGAAAAATTACAATATGTAGGATGAAATAACACCACACAAAGGTTGTTGTTACATATACTAAATACAATCCAGGATAGACATGATAAATAGAGGCTTTGCGCCTGTCTATATGTTTTTAACTATTTCTTGATTTATCAAGAAAATGGGTTAGCCAAATATCAGGGAACAGGTTAAATTAACGTTTAGTTGATTTCTGTTCCACTAGATGGCGCTCAAAAGGTTTATGTGAACGTGGTCAGGATATGCTTTTTTGATTTTAATAACAAACACCTGACCTTTTAGGTAGGACCTTTAAGGTATCCTTAATATATAATAAATAATATATAATAATAAATAATAATTATAATAAAAGTATAATAATAAAGGATATCTTAATAAAGAAACTCTGCAAATATTTTAAATTTATTTAACTTGATCTTTACATCAATATTTCAAGTACACATATATTTATATATATTTATATATATATGATATATAGTTTATATAGATATGGATAATTAGTTGCTGATTTTGAATATAAGAGTATTATGCCAATATGCAGTCGTTTCATCTTGGAAAAAAAATAAAACAACTTTAAATAACTAATTGATTCAATTGAGCTGATAAAATAATATTTAAGGAAGATATACCTGACTTGAGATGTGAAGAAGAAAATAAAAAAACTTGATTTCGTATTTACATATTTACAAAAGTTGGTGCCGGCCAAAAGAAAACAACAACAAAATTATATAATGTAAAACTGCGCTATTTGGCGGTCGAATTCACAGAGTTTGTTTGTTCTATATATAGAAAATATAATTTAAAATAGAATATTTTTTTATATAAAAAATAGACACTTCGGCCAGTTGGAGTTTTTTATTTTCTCAACGTTTCGACAAAAATCGTTTGTCTTCGTCAGGAGAAGTAAATAAAAAAAGTGTCTGTTTTTTATATAAATATGAATGCCGGCCAGGCAGCCTCTATCTTTACGAGAATACCTTTTATTAAACATATACAAGTGTTATGAAAATTCGAAACTATTATAGATGCGTATGATTCTTTCAAAAATTAAACAATTTCTACTGTCCTTTTTAATTTTTAAAAGAAACATACGCGTCTATAATAGTTTCACATTTATATAACAGATGGCGCGCTAATGCATCATAATATACAAGTGTATATTGTTGTTTTTTTCTTGTCCCAAGTCTAGACCCCAGATCCTGAAGGTATTTTTATCGCCTCAATGACCACAGCTAGGTCGGTGTAGATGTCTGTTCGGCAATGCCCGATGTGAAGTGTTCTGGGCTCGCTGAAGTATCCTGACATTTGGTGCAATTCGAAAGGAGTGTATATTGTATATATGTCATAATATATACCCTTCCTGGAATAATAAAGCAAACCTACAGTCAACCCAGAGAGAGGCAGCAAAAGTCCGGTCATCTGGGGCCCCTTTACTTGGAACCTCAGGACTAATTAAGACAGTTGGAGGATATTGTATTCGACACAAACGGCCGCCCGGCCGGTTGCCGGGCCCGGCTAGCTCAGTCGGTAGAGCATGAGACTCTTAATCTCTGGTTGTCTGGGTTCATCTTCCAAATTGTGGTGTGATTATTTCTCTCTTTCCCCACCTTATTATTATATTATATTGCCACATTGAAAGTCGACAGGATCTTATTACATATACATATTGAAGAATTTCGACTTTACATTTATAAAATTGTCATTGTCTCGTTCTATCGATGACACTCTCATGTATGTTTCTTCTTCTTCAGTTTCTTTAGTATTGAGCAGGTCGTAGTCTCCAGTGACGCTATGTTTATCTATCTTGAGTTCTCTTTATCTCTTCATAACTTCCATCCAGTTAAAGAATCTAATCCTGATTATCACCGTTCTCATTCTCCATCATTCAAACCTGTAGAACTTTGACGTACACTGGTATTTATTCAAAGGAATTAACAACAAGGTATTTAACAGATGTCTATCTCTCTTTCTTATCCAATAAGCATCTTAGAATTAAGAGATCTTTTGTTGTTGTTCAAGTCGCGTTTATCATGCTGCGTGTATTTCTTCTTGTAATCACAATCCAATCAGACCTGGTGATACTCCCCTGTCAAATGAGTAGAAAAAGATGCATCAATTCATGAAGGACATCGAAGAGGAAAACATTATTTTCAAAATTTTACTTTAATTCAAATTCCGAACCCGTATTCTGACACTAAAGATGACTATTTGGATTATTTCTATTAAAGATAGCGTTTTCATTTAGTATACAAGACCTAAATTAAACATTAGTATGCCATCTGTTGTTTTAATCTTATACTATTTTACGCGAAGATTTTTATATTTTCGAAAATATGACAAATCTTACTATACCCTTAGTGGCAATTCGCTTGTTTTGTCAACCTGGCTGGCTTGGAAGGGCGTGTAAAAAAACCCCTTCCTCTTCTCTCTTTATGTAAATATTTTAACAAATTACTTCGTACTGGTTAGAATGTTACGTGTTGACAAAATGTGTGTTACATCAAACAATAGTTTTTTTTATATATCAATCAATCAACTTATATAGATATTTAGTCTTATATACAGGTTATCTCGAGAGATACAGCATTGAGTGGAAAAGTGAAGAGGGAGGAAAATTCGAATTGACCAAGTTATATGGAAAATATGTAAATAGAGAGGTAGAATTATATATTGCATACATAGAAGTTGTAAGTATTCTTCTCTCATTTTTATATACAGAATCCTGCAAGTTGTAAGAAAAGGAAGAAAAAACACTGGGGAGATTCAACAACAAAGAAATATATATTTGAAACTATTATAGACGCGTATGATTCTTTTTAAAAATAAACGATTTCTACTGTCCTTACTGCAATGGAAATATTAATGGGAGGGCCTGGCTCATCAGTGGTGAACTCTCCCAGCGGTTTCGCCAGTTTAATCTACCATCAGTGGTGAACCCTCCCAACAGTTTCGCCAGTTTTCGGCAGATTTACCGCTAGGAGGGTTCACTACTGATAAGCCATTAATTTTTCCATTGCAGTAAGGACAGTAGAAATTGTTTATTTTTAAAAAGAATCATACGCGTCTATAATAGTTTCGAATTTTCATAACAGATGGCGCGCTAATACATCATAAAGAAAGATATATACAAATATAAAGCACATATGTGGATATATATATGAAAAAATAGTACAAATGTGATATTGTACTGGGATAAGGTTCATAAATTATAAAAATAAAATAGGGCATCTCCTTATCGGGTAATTTTCAGTTAATATGGAGATGTATTTTTCTTTCTTGTTTAATGTATAAACATATTTGCTTCTTCTATATAAAACTTTATAAGCGATTCTCAGTCGCCATTGTCGAATCAAATTTGTATTTCGATTTCTATTTATTACAGTCAAATGATTATTAACGTTTCATTAAACTGTCTAAACCTCTTGGATGGTTCAACCATTGTTGAGCGGGGGCCCTCCCATTATATTTTCAATCAACGCAGAAAGGGCATTGTAGAAAATTTGCTATATTTTCAAAAGAAGAAACTTTCGCATGCTAAAATAGTGTACATTTCTAAATTTAAGACCTTTTTGGAAATAAGAATCTTTCTATTATAAACTTTAGTTTTATCCATTTATCAATTTTCCTCTAACTCCTAACAGTATCATATTCAAATTAACGTCAATTAGAATATATGGAATCTCTCTTTCAGATATATGATAAGGATATACAAGTGTTAAAATTTTACACAAATAAATTTACTGGCAATGCGTTTCTTTTAAATATCATCAAGTATTATCTCTACAGACCTTACTGCAATGATATGAGTTATTGAATGAGAGGGCTTGGCTCATCAGTAGTGAACCCTCTCAGCGGTTCCGCCAAATTAATCTCTAGACCGCTCTACTATTGTATTGGATTGGTTTGGAGTATACCCTGTATTTTCTATGGAAGGCAGCTTAGGGGTGTTTAGTGAACTATGGACATAAGCTTATAGGTCTGTAGAGGTACATACATATAATTTCAAGGTATTGCATCGAGTAAAGCTCTTCCGCAAAATATGTTTTCATAACCAATGAGCCAAGCCCTCTCATTGAATAACTTATATCATTGCAGTAAGGTCTGTAGAGATAATATTTGATGATATTTAAAAGAAACGCATTGCCAGTAAATTTATTTGTGTAAAATTTTAACGATAGATGGCAATTAAATTTAATTTACTAATATACAAGTGTATATATGTATATATTCCATTTAATGCCATAATTACATTCACATTTTTTTTTTCAAAATTAGAAGAGAGAGAGAAAGAAAGACATCCATACAATTTAATACTTTCATCTAAAATTACAATATCAATAGGAAACTCCCTTTTCACTAGAGAATTTTCGATAAAAAAAATTGATATTTGCTTTTAGAAACAAAGTTAATAAGTATACTATTGAATAACATCTTCAAAGCGCTCTATTAATGGCGATTTGACCAACAAGAAATTGGTCTGAAAAGAAGAAGACAAATCTCCCTTCAAAAATAAACGGAACTACTCAGCAGAATCTTTTCAGCAATATCTTTGATCAATCAGAAATAGACCTGTGAAAACGTCACAGCATTAGTTTTGACAACTAGGGTGCTAGATTACAGAGATGGTAAAAGATGGTACCTAGGTTTCGCGTCTATCATGATGGGAAAGGCATATTTTACCTAGGTTTCGCGTCTATCATGATGAGAAAGGCATATTTTACCTAGGTTTCGCGTCTATCATGATGAGAAAGGCATATTTTACCTAGGTTTCGCGTCTATCATGATGAGAAAAGCATATTTTACCTAGGTTTCGCGTCTATCATGATGAGAAAGGCATATTTTACCTAGTTTTCGCGTCTATAATGATGAGAAAGGCATATTTTACCTAGGTTTCGCGTCTATCATGATGAGAAAGGCATATTTTACCTAGGTTTCGCGTCTATCATGATGAGAAAGGCATATTTTACCTAGGTTTCGCGTCTATCATGATGAGAAAGGCATATTTTACCTAGGTTTCGCGTCTATCATGATGAGAAGGGCATATTTTTCCTTTTTAAAGTAATTATATCTTATTCAGACAATATATTATTCCTACATAGATTATCAATACGCATATTTTACTAAAAATAAGCAGGCTTTCGAGCACAAAACGCTTTTCCACTAACTTCATGACGTTTGAATAGACAAATAAATATCAGAAAATGTTAGAGCTGGGATCAGGAAACTACCCCGATCTCATGGTACTATGGAGGAGCACTCTACCCAGATGTATCTATAGATACTTCCTGATGTTAGAACTGGGGTCAGGAAACTACCCCGATCTCATGGTGCTATGGAGGAGGACTCTACCCAGATATATCTATAGATACTTCCTGATGTTAGAGCTGGGGTCAGGAAACTACCCCGATCTCATGGTACTATAGAGGAGGACTCTACCCAGATATATCTATAGATACTTCCTGATATTAGAGCTGGGGTCAGGAAACAACCCCGATCTCATGGTACTATGGAGGAGGACTCTACCCAGATATATCTATAGATACTTCCTGATGTTAGAGCTGGGGTCAGGAAACTACCCCGATCTCATGGTACTATGGAGGAGGACTCTTCCCAGATGTTTCTATATATACTTCCTGATGTTAGAGCTGGGATCAGGAAACTACCCCGATCTCATGGTACTATGGAGGAGGACTCTTCCCAGATGTTTCTATATATACTTCCTGATGTTAGAGCTGGGATCAGGAAACTACCCCGATCTCATGGTACTATGGAGGAGGACTCTTCCCAGATGTTTCTATATATACTTCCTGATGTTAGAGCTGGGATCAGGAAACTACCCCGATCTCATGGTACTATGGAGGAGGACTCTTCCCAGATGTTTCTATATATACTTCCTGATGTTAGAGCTGGGATCAGGAAACTACCCCGATCCCATGGTACTATGGAGGAGGACTCTTCCCAGATGTTTCTATATATACTTCCTGATGTTAGAGCTGGGGTCAGGAAACTACCCCGATCTTATGGTACTATGGAGGAGGACTCTTCCCAGATGTTTCTATATATACTTCCTGATGTTAGAGCTGGGGTCAGGAAACTACCCCGATCTCATGGTACTATGGAGGAGGACTCTTCCCAGATGTTTCTATATATACTTCCTGATGTTAGAGCTGGGATCAGGAAACTACCCCGATCTCATGGTACTATGGAGGAGGACTCTTCCCAGATGTTTCTATATATACTTCCTGATGTTAGAGCTGGGATCAGGAAACTACCCCGATCTCATGGTACTATGGAGGAGGACTCTTCCCAGATGTTTCTATATATACTTCCTGATGTTAGAGCTGGGATCAGGAAACTACCCCGATCTCATGGTACTATGGAGGAGGACTCTTCCCAGATGTTTCTATATATACTTCCTGATGTTAGAGCTGGGATCAGGAAACTACCCCGATCTCATGGTACTATGGAGGAGGACTCTTCCCAGATGTTTCTATATATACTTCCTGATGTTAGAGCTGGGATCAGGAAACTACCCCGATCTCATGGTACTATGGAGGAGGACTCTTCCCAGATGTTTCTATATATACTTCCTGATGTTAGAGCTGGGATCAGGAAACTACCCCGATCTCATGGTACTATGGAGGAGGACTCTTCCCAGATGTATCTATAGATACTTCCTGATGTTAGAGCTGGGGTCAGGAAACTACCCCGATCTCATGGTACTATGGAGGAGGACTCTTCCCAGATGTATCTATAGATACTTCCTGATGTTAGAGCTGGGGTCAGGAAACTACCCCGATCTCATGGTACTATGGAGGAGGACTCTACCCAGATCTATCTATAGATAGTTCCTGATGTTAGAGCTGGGGTCAGGAAACTACCCCGATCTCATGGTACTATGGAGGAGGACTCTACCCAGATGTATCTATAGATACTTCCTGATGTTAGAGCTGGGGTCAGGAAACTACACCGATCTCATGGTACTATGGAGGAAGACTCTACCCAGATGTATCTATAGATACTTCCTGATGTTAGAGCTGGGTTCAGGAAACTACACCGATCTCATGGTACTATGGAGGAGGACTCTACCCAGGTATATCTACAGATAATTCCTGATGTTAGAGCTGGGGTCAGGAAACAACCTCGATCTCATGGTACTATGGAGGAAGACTCTACCCAGATGTATCTATAGATACTTCCTGATGTTAGAGCTGGGGTTAGGAAACTACCCCGATCTCATGGTACTATGGAGGAGGACTCTACCCAGGTGTATCTATAGATACCTCCTGATGTTAGAGCTGGGGTCAGGAAACAACCCCGATCTCATGGTACTATGGAGGAAGACTCTACCCAGATGTATCTATAGATACTTCCTGATGTTATATAACCGATGTTTTCTCTTATGGTTCCATATGTGCATCCTTGGTTCACAAGGTACAGATATAATATTCTCTTATGGCTCTCCTATGGTCTTGTGTATGTATGGTACAAGTAAATAAAAAAGCATACTCCCGCCAATCCCTCATCAAAACGCAGTTAACAAGATATGTAAGATAGACCCAGCATCCAATTTCCTCGCAGGATCCCATTAGAACGCCGGCCAACAATCTATGTAAATCAATGGGGAGTCGGTTGAGCGTCCAATTTCGCCGGTCGCTATTTAATCAAAGTTCCAAACGGTTCCCTAATTACGGATGGCCTTCTTGGCGGGTTTACATATCATTTAAATGAGCCACTGGTAATAAAGAGCTTTGGTCAACATTACTGGACCCTGGCTAGCCACGACCGCTATATTTGATTTCAACCCCCTTCAACCAAACATCCCTTCATTGTGGATTTCATATCTAGAAATTGGAAACCTTCCCCATCAATATTTCTATCCTCTATATCTACTTATTTATATACTAGATAGGATTAAATATATATTTAATTTATAATATATTGAAAACTATCTAATGTAACGAAAAATATTAGCTTTTATACAAAATAAAATAACTTCATGTGCATCTCTTCCTTGCCGAATAACTTCTTCGAAATTTCGAACCTTAATTAAATCATTACATCTAGCTTTCTCCTTTTGAAGAAGAACGTCAAGCCTGAGTAAAAGAGAGTATATAATATAAAATATGTATATACAAAATAAAATAATTTCCTGTACATCTCTTCCTTGCCGAAAAACTTCTTCGAACTTTCGAACCTTAATTAAATCATGACATCTATCTTTCTCCTTTTGAAGAAGAGCGTCAAGCCTGAGTACCATATAAAAGAGAGTATATAATGTAAAATAATTTCCAGTACATCTCTTCCTCGCCTAATAACTTCTTCGAACTTTCGAACCTTGACACCATCCCTTCTACAGAAAGATTAAATAATGATATCTAGCTTTCTCCTCTTTAAGAAGAGCGTCAATGACTGAAGGCCTGAGTACCATCTGAAAAGAGAATATATCTATAAGATTTTTGTTCTTGGAATACTCTCATTTTTTCAACCAATTTCCAATTTATATGATAGAAGGGATTGGAATTTTAAAAAATGACTTCCTTCTGTATTTATTTCTAATGAAAATATTTTTAAAAGGGTCTGGTAGAATAATAGTAAGAAATTAGAGTTGAAGCTATAGAAATATGATAGCTCTAAAATAATTTCAAAGTTGACCTACACCCGCTATCTCTTTGTATTTAATATATTTCATTTATTTATGCACTCATGGACAAAACTTAAGGAAGTTGTACCTTTTAGCATGTATATCGGGATTCAGACAATAACTCTGAATGTTACACTCATGGACAAAACTTGAGAAAGTTGTACCTTTTAGCATGTATATCGGGATTCAGACAATAACTCTGAAAGTTACAATCATGGACAAAATTTGAGGAATTTGTACCTTTTAGCATGTATATCTGAATTCAGACAATAACTCTGAAAGATAGACTCATGGACAAAACTTGAGGAAGTTGTACCTTTTAGCATGTATATCTGGATTCAGACAATAACTCTGAAAGTTACACTCATGGACAAAACTTAAGGAAGTTGTACCTTTTAGCATGTATATCGGGATTCAGACAATACCTCTGAAAGTTACACTCATGGACAAAACTTGAGGAAGTTTTACCTTTTAGCATGTATATCGGGATTCAGACAATAATTCTGAAAGTCCTTTATTGAAGACACATGAGATAACAAAGTGTGAACAAAATTGCGCCTCTCTTTTCTACTTCCTTGTCAAAAAAATAATAATAAACAGACGTACGGCGACAACAAAGACTTTCTTAATATTTCTCAATGAGTGTAATTTTATTAAAATTTATCCATATTATAAATAAAATAGGTACATATTGGAGGTAGCGTTTAAGGTAGCTTTATTGTAAACTATATAACCTCTCATAAACATTTATTGTAGATGTAATTATAATAAATATGTAAATTTATGAATAGAAAACTTTCGTTAATTTTTGATTTATTCTTTAAATTAATAATTGGGGTTATATATAAAATGAGTATATATATTGGGGTACCATCTGAATTTACTAAAAGAAGCCAGTTAGCTTTAAATATTCCTTTGACATCAAGTATCCCATTCAGACAGTTCAAGTCCGAGATCAGACATCATTAGAAATATTCGAGTCAGGGATCATATCGCCTGAAGAAGCTACATCGATCCAGTAACTACACATGCTATGGGTGATATCAAGTCAATATATTTTCTGAGGAATCATGGAATTAGATGCAATTACATCTGAGATACACATTCTATAGAAGGTCACACCGACTACAAATTTCATCAAGAAGATATACCAAGTCAGTGACCACCAAATCATCAAGAAAACACATCACAACAGTAGCATATAGCATCACTAAGAACAATCAACACAGTGACCGACACACACCAACACAGTAACCAACACACATCAACAAGAAGACACATCAACACAGTAACCAACACACATCGACAAGAAGACACATCAACACAGTTACCACCACACATCAACACAGTAACCACCACACATCAACACAGTAACCGCCACACATCAACACAGTTACCACCACACATCAACACAGTAACCACCACACATCAACACAGTAACCAACACACATCGACAAGAAGACACATCAACACAGTAACCACCACACATCAACACAGTAACCAACACACATCAACACAGTAACCGCCACACATCAACACAGTTACCACCACACATCAACACAGTAACCAACACACATCAACACAGTAACCAACACACATCGACAAGAAGACACATCAACACAGTAACCACCACACATCAACACAGTAACCAACACACATCATCATAGTAACCACCACACATCATCAAGAAGACACATCAACACAGTAACCACCACACATCAACACAGTAACCACCACACATCATCAAGAAGACACATCAACACAGTAACCACCACACATCAACACAGTAACCACCACACATCAACACAGTAACCACCACACATCAACATAGTAACCACCACACATCATCAAGAAGACACATCAACACAGTTACCACCACACATCAACACAGTAACCACCACACATCAACACAGTAACCGCCACACATCATCAAGAAGACACATCAACACAGTTACCACCACACATCAACACAGTAACCACCACACATCAACACAGTAACCACCACACATCATCAAGAAGACACATCAACACAGTTACCACCACACATCAACACAGTAACCACCACACATCAACACAGTAACCGCCACACATCAACACAGTTACCACCACACATCAACACAGTAACCACCACATATCAACACAGTAACCAACACACATCATCAAGAAGACACATCAACACAGTAACCACCACACATCAACACAGTAACCACCACACATCAACACAGTAACCGCCACACATCAACACAGTTACCACCACACATCAACACAGTAACCACCACACATCAACACAGTAACCACCACACATCAACACAGTAACCGCCACACATCAACACAGTAACCACCACACATCAACACAGTTACCACCACACATCAACACAGTAACCACCACACATCAACACAGTAACCAACACCATCGACAAGAAGACACATCAACACAGTAACCACCACACATCAACACAGTAACCAACACACATCAACACAGTAACCGCCACACATCAACACAGTTACCACCACACATCAACACAGTAACCAACACACATCAACACAGTAACCAACACACATCGACAAGAAGACACATCAACACAGTAACCACCACAACATCAACACAGTAACCAACACACATCATCATAGTAACCACCACACATCATCAAGAAGACACATCAACACAGTAACCACCACACATCAACACAGTAACCACCACACATCATCAAGAAGACACATCAACACAGTAACCACCACACATCAACACAGTAACCACCACACATCAACACAGTAACCGCCACACATCAACACAGTAACCACCACACATCAACACAGTAACCGCCACACATCATCAAGAAGACACATCAACACAGTTACCACCACACATCAACACAGTAACCACCACACATCAACACAGTAACCGCCACACATCAACACAGTTACCACCACACATCAACACAGTAACCACCACACATCAACACAGTAACCACCACACATCATCAAGAAGACACATCAACACAGTAACCACCACACATCAACACAGTAACCACCACACATCAACACAGTAACCGCCACACATCAACACAGTAACCACCACACATCAACACAGTAACCGCCACACATCATCAAGAAGACACATCAACACAGTTACCACCACACATCAACACAGTAACCACCACACATCAACACAGTAACCGCCACACATCAACACAGTTACCACCACACATCAACACAGTAACCACCACACATCAACACAGTAACCGCCACACATCAACACAGTTACCACCACACATCAACACAGTAACCACCACACATCAACACAGTAACCACCACACATCATCAAGAAGACACATCAACACAGTTACCACCACACATCAACACAGTAACCACCACACATCAACACAGTAACCGCCACACATCAACACAGTTACCACCACACATCAACACAGTAACCACCACATATCAACACAGTAACCAACACACATCATCAAGAAGACACATCAACACAGTAACCACCACACATCAACACAGTAACCACCACACATCAACACAGTAACCGCCACACATCAACACAGTTACCACCACACATCAACACAGTAACCACCACACATCAACACAGTAACCAACACACATCATCAAGAAGACACATCAACACAGTAACCACCACACATCATCAAGAAGACACATCAACACAGTAACCACCACACATCATCAAGAAGACACATCAACGCAGTTACCACCACACATCAACACAGTAACCACCACACATCAACACAGTAACCGCCACACATCATCAAGAAGACACATCAACACAGTAACCACCACACATCAACACAGTAACCACCACACATCAACACAGTAACCGCCACACATCATCAAGAAGACACATCAACACAGTAACCACCACACATCAACACAGTAACCACCACACATCATCAAGAAGACACATCAACACAGTAACCACCACACATCAACACAGTAACCACCACACATCAACACAGTAACCACCACACATCAACACAGTAACCACCACACATCATCAAGAAGACACATCAACGCAGTTACCACCACACATCAACACAGTAACCAACACACATCATCAAGAAGACACATCAACGCAGTTACCACCACACATCAACACAATAACCACCACACATCAACACAGTAACCACCACACATCAACACAGTAACCACCACACATCATCAAGAAGACACATCAACGCAGTTACCACCACACATCAACACAGTAACCACCACACATCATCAAATAGACAGTCCAATAAAAAAGTCCAGGGATTAAGTTAATATAAACACATCTGGGGAAAAGTTAACTTTTAATAGCGAGTCGCCGCGATTTCTAAATCAGTGGCCGACAGCAAATAAAGCGTCCAAGGATTAGTTTGCTGGGCCCGTTGCCAGGCAACGCTCACATTATCCTGGTCAGATAATAAAGCGCGCACCTTCTGCCCATAAACACCCACTCTACTCCCGCCCAAAACACTTTAAATGTTTGCCCAATATTTCTACTGCTCTATTTCTACTGTCCATTCAAATCAACATGCAATCTTAACTGCTAATCTATCATTTTAAAATATTTGTGTTGAGAAAGCCTCAACTATATCTATACTATTTCATCTATACTATTAACTCCATTTACTATACTATTAACTAGCTCTACATTTTCATCTATAACATCAAAATAGTGATTTTTTTACATCCTTTTTGTATTTTATATTCTTCTTCAATTAGATACTTCCTAAAAAAAAATATTCAAATTTTTTCATCAAAGTTTTAACTATTCTAGGATAGTATTACAATTTTTTTTTTATATATTTGTTGCTTCTCTCAAATGTTTTCCAATAATTTGATCTATTTTTGAGTATAATTATATTCTTAGATACTAAATCAAGTACTAAAATGACCTTACAATTTCAAAGTGGATTAAAATAACGCATTTCAATACCATTGTCAAAAAGAGGTGACATTTCAGCACACATGCACGTACATTTATAGTACCAAACGTCTTCAAAATTTAGAAGAATATAATGAAAGGGAACATTCTAATCGTGAAATTGATGTTACTGATAGCACTTCTTGACATCTATCGTATGTATATATGTATGGACAAGCTCATGACGTGTCAAAGCCGATTTAAATGCTTGGTTCCGTTGTTAAATCTTGTTGTTAAACATTTTTTATATTTATTGATACATTCAGAATATTCACCTCAGAATGAATAATATAAACTTATCTTACTCATTATATTTCTATTTTTTTTTCTTAATTATTATTTAGTTATATATATATCGATTATCTATTTTTTTTAATTTCCCAGGGGCATCCTTTTCTGTAAATATCAAGATAACCAACCAGGTTTTGGACATTTCGGGCTATTGACCCTCATCAGACCATCTACTCTCATGTATGGAAGTCCACGACTTGTACCACAACTAATTCTAAACAAGATACATGTGTCTCCATGACATTATGTAATGAAACAAGAGATAATAATAATAAAAAAGGTTGTACATTTTGAAGGTAAAGTCTCAGTTCAAATATTACCTTATTAAGTACCATTCAAAAAGAGAAACCTAGCTTATGATATTTGCAATAAATAATATGTACAGATTATTTTTCAATATTATTATTATCCTTAGTACAGGGCATGGTCAAGTTAGTTTTATGTCAGTTACCTCAGAGTTATTGTCTGAATCCCGATATTCATGCTAAAAGGTACAACTTCCTTAAGTTTTGTCGATGAGTGTACTACAATTGTGCAAAAGAACGCAGGATTCCCTACAAGAACACATTATCATCAAAAATCTATCAATAGAAAGGAAGCTCTGAGAGGACAGGAATACTGCTATCCATCAACCTATGGCTGGTTAAAGGGTAAATAACAACATTTTATATACTTAACAAAACATATAATTTTTGATTTTATAATAAATAACAACACTATAGACTAAATACATGTATTCAATTATACATTATATAATGCAATATGGATGTATTAATAAGACAGGTGATAAAAATGGCGCACACAGCTTTTATAATAACATACAAACATAACTCACTATTGTCTTAAATCTATGAACATATAGACAATGCTAATAAATTATAAAATATTAGGTTACTTGTGTTAATACGATGATAAATAAAAAGGAAATATTTTTCTATATATAATATAGACCTATCTCCCGATTTACACGGTAGATACGTTCCTGAGAAAAACGTGTAAATCGAGGGATAGGTGTATATTAAACTGTCAAATCTGAATAGGTGTTCGCCCCCTCATGAATCAGAGCCTCCCAATATTCTTTTCAACATAGGTAGTATAGAGTAGAATATCGCATTTTAGTATAGTGCGATAAAAACAAAAAAAAAACTTATTTGGAAAACCGTGTAAAAGCGAAAACGTGTAAAACAAGTACCGTGTAAATCGGGGGATAGGTGTATAAACACACTATAAAGAATCCAGAATATGTTAATTGAATCGATTAATAATAAATGAGTGGTAGTAACAGAATATTACTATAGGGAGATATAGCAAATAGAAATATTAATAAAAACAAATCCCGAACGTAATTCAGTTATCGTATGAAAATAAAACGATAAGTATAAAATGAAAATAATAATGCAACTTACAATCATAACAAAATACATCTATTAGATTAACAAATATATTATTGCGATACTAATTATAAGTAATCGAACTATAGATGAACAAATAATAAGAGATAATAGTAAATACAAAGATAGAAACTGAAGAGTACCTCGCCAATATGCAAAGAGGTGGACATTACTTAAAAGCACGAGGGTCCAAACCACCAACGATCTATTTCATTATGCAAATACTTTAATTTACCAAGGAGTTCTTTGTGAAGGAGAGGCGCGGTGCAAATTAAAAGGTCCATGTCACGATCAGAACCCTGACAACAACACCAGCAAATTCTGGGGAAGATGTGAGACGAAAAGGAACAAAAAAAAGTTTCTTCTCGACAAATTCTTTAGAGGCGCTCTCTCCACTCTTCTTCTTCTTCTTCTTTTAAGAGCACAAAGAGAAGTTGGCTTTAATTACAGGCATCCGTACAAGAAGGAGAAGCATGGCACGAAGTGTTTTTTGCACTGTACATTCAACCTCCTCGCCGCCAGTTTTAACGAAAAGAAAGCAATAATTTAAATAATTTAGTCCTCCTGATTGGCTCGGCATTGATTCCAGAGGAGCGAATGGGAGTAAAAGAGATGGAAGTTCTTCTTTTTTTCTCTCTTTCTCGACTCGATGGCGGAGACTTGATAGCGAAGATGGGAGGAAGGGGGAACGGAGCTGGAGAGAGATGGGGGAGGGTGGAGGAAAAGCAATTTAAATTAAAAGAGGATTTTACAAATTGGTAAAAGGACTACTCCACAAGCGTGCTACCAACTGGAAAAGAACGTAATGAAACCGGAAAACAATGTTTAAGTAGTTTTGTGGAAAATATATTTTTTATTGGTCGCTATCTTCGTCTTTTTTTTTTATTATTTCCTTTTTTTATTTTAATGTACGTTTTCTCTTTTCTTATTTTACTTAATCAAATGTATTTGTCTCAATTGTCGTCGAACCATTGGATCTTCTTTTTTTTTTTCGTTTTTTTTTTTTTTTATAGATTGAAGAGAGAAGGAAACGAGAGAATTTTATATGATGAGTTGCTTGGATGTTCCTTGAATTTTAACTGGAATTAGCTTGAGGTAATTTAATTGAAAGATGCCCAGATAGGGTTAGCTCTGTTGTACTTTTTTTTCTAAATTAGGATTTAAAGAGAGTTATTGGTTCCTTAACGATTTATTTTGACATCAACGTTTTTATTTGAGTTTTTTAAAGATACATTAATACAGGGTGATCCAAAAGTCCCGCACAACTTTAAAAATTAATAACTCCGCGAATATTTGCGCTAGAGCAATGCGGTAAACACCATTGTGTTCAGGATGCAATGGGAATTTTTATGGCAAATATTGAAAAATTCGAAATTGATTTTAGTTACAACTTTATTCGCTAGATGGCGCCCTACCAGAATCAGCGATTCAGCGGCCAAATTGTTTGATAAATTGAAAAATATAACTGAACGACACGTATTTTTACTTTTTGAATACCAGGAAAGAACCCTAATAATATCAAATGATAAATTAATAAAACACCATTTCGCCAAAAGTTAGAAGAAATGGTTAACGATTTTTAAATACAATCTGAGATATGTAAAATAGGTATATGCAAATTAAAACATGTAGCAAAAAAAAAAAACCTGATATTTTAGATGCGGTTTGCTGGAATCCTCTCAGCTATTTATATTTCGAAAATAATAATTTTCTATTTTTTTAAATTCAACTCTCTCTCAGTATCGATTATATTTATTTTAATTCATTTGAAAAACATTTATCTATCTCTGATGATTTATTTTACTCTGGAATGCCGTTGTTGTTTTTGTCGTGTCCAATAAAGAGCCTCAGATTATTTTCGTTTGGCCAACAAAAAATGTCAATTTATATACACATATATTCTTACATAATGAGACTTTAAAGAATGCAAATAATCTTCATCTATTTACATACACAACACATCTCCCCCCTTAATAATACCCCAGTCGGTCTAGGGGTTTCCTGGCTCTCTGAGGTCTAGGACTGCGGACGGGCACTTGCACAGCGGCAGCCTCCGGTTTAGGAGTGCAATAGGGCACGTGCACAGCAACAGGCCCTGGTATAGGAGTGCAAGAGGGTACGTGCACAGAAGCAGTCTCCTCCTTGTTTCCTGTTGTAACCTCTGGAACCTCCTCTTCACTTTATTTCTGACTTCCACCTACAGGCTTCTCTCCTGATGTTCGAGAAAGTATCAAATTTCTTGTCTCCACTTGTTTCTTTCTCACAGGTCGCAATTGATTGATATGCCTCTTATACACGAGGCCCTCTCAACTTATAAGGTAGTGACGGTAGCTCAATAATTCCAAAATGGTACCTTTTTACCGTTTAGGTCCAGTTGCATAGTTGCCGAAATAAACCTCGCAACCTGTAGTAAACTGCTCCTGCCTTCTTACGGCCTCATGAAATACCTCTCGCGGATTTCCCATCTTGGTATTAAATTCGAGAATCTTGATCTTAAACTTCTCTTCATTAGCAGTTCCGCCGGGGAATTCCTTTATTACAGTTTGGGGGAATGCTCTATGAGCAAATAGGAAACTTTGTAGATTCGTCTCTAAATCATCCTTCCCATTATTCTTTCTCAAAAGGTTTTTAAACTCTCTTACATATCTCTCAGCTAAACCATTTGTACTAGGATTATACGGACTGGTCTTAGTGTGCCGTATACCATTCATTTTGGTAAATTGCTCGAATTCACCGGAGACAAACGGTCTTCCGTTATCTGTAACAAAAAATTAGGGCAATCCAATTCTGGCGAGAATTTCTCTAAGATGATTTATAATCGTTTTTCTGGTAATATCTCTGATGATAAAATTTCTATCCACGTTGAGCATGCGTCCACGAGAACCAAAAACATTCTTCCCATGAACGGACCCGCTAGATCAAGATGAAGTCGATGCCACGGTTTTTCGGGCCAAGTCCATTTCGAGATGGTAGCCGGGGGCATGCTTGCCGATTCTTGGCATACTCTACATTCTCTAGTTAACTCCTCGATGTTACTGTCTATGCCTGGCCACCAGAAAATACCGTCTGGCAATCATCTTCCTTTTAACAATCCCCATGTGTATTTCATGCAAGTCATTTAAAATTGAAGATATTAATTTTTGGGGAATTACCACTATTTCACGCCATTGAAGACAACCAAACTCCAAACTCAATTCCTCATTAATCTTATAATGAGGAGCTAGTGGGTTTTCTCTCGGTACCCTTGTGAATTTCCAGTTGCCTTCTCTAACATTCCTTATTACTATAGACAGTATTTTATATTGGGGCGTCTCATATGCCACCTCCATAAAAGAGAACGGTACCTCATTCGACTTCCTAAGAAGAAGTACCTGGTCTTCATCAAGAGACTCCCTGACACTCGATTCTAAAGGAAGACGTGACAATGCGTCAACATTGGAATTATCACTAGTTTTCGAAATTCCACAGTATAATTAAATGCAGCTAATTTTAAGGACCATCTTTTAATTCTGGATGATGTACATATGGGAATTGGTTTATGAGGTGAAAATATATTAATTAAGGGTCGGTTGTCTGTGACCAATACAAATTCTCGTCCCAGTAAGTATTGTCTGAATTTCTCAACGCCAAAAGTTATGCTCAACGCTTTCTTTTCTAGTTGAGAGAAACGTTTTTTCCGCTTCAGTTAATGTTCTAGAAGCAAAAGCTATAGGGCATTCTTCCTTTCTATCATTTCTATGACTCAGAATTACGCCTAGTCCATAGTCCATTAATAATGATTTACATTTTTTAAATAACATTCGATATTTTTTCGCTCAATTCGATCTACAATTTTTATTCAAAAGTTGATAGAATAGCGCTAAAATGTTTGCTATATTCTTTATGAATCTATAATAATAAATTAAGAGTCCTATGAAAGATCTCAATTGCGAAACATTCTTTAGGTTCAGACGCCTCTATCACTGCTTTAATTTTATTTTCTAAGGGATGCAGTCCATATTTATCCATTTTAAACCCTAAATATTTTACCGATTTCTTTTTAAATTTACATTTATATCTGTTTAACTTCAAACCTTTTTCTAGTAATCATCAAAACACTAGATCCAACTTTTGTTCATGATCTTCAAAGTCTTTTCCTGCAACCAAAATATCATCTATGTAGCAGGGCACACCTGGCAAATCAGAAAATAGGCCTTCCATAATCCTCTGAAATTTATTTGGTTCTACCGCTACGTCATATGGTAGTCTTTTATAAGAAAACAACCTCTTTGTTGTGTTTATATCAACAACAGCTTTGGCTTCTTCCGCTAACATTACTTGTAAGTAAGCCTGTGATAGGTCTAGAGTCGGAAGTACGGTGCTTGTAGATAATTTTGAAAATATCTCATCGATCGATGGAATGGGATACCTATCTAATTCTATTGCTTTATTAGCTGTACATCTAAAATCACCACATATCCTTACACTACCATCCTTTTTTGATGTCGGTACTATTGGAGTGGTCCAATATGCATGAAATATAGGTTATAAAATGCAAGAATTCACTAAACGATCAATTTCATTCTCTACTTTGTTTTTTAGAGAGAAAGATAAACTTCTGGCCTTACAAAACACAGGAGTCACATCCTTTTTTAAATTAAAATTTATTCTAACGTCCTTTAGACCGCCCAAATCTTTGTTAAACAAATCTGCATACCTATCCATCAATTTTTTATATATTCAAATATATTTCTATTATATTCATTATTTAAAATTTTAATGCTAAACAATATAGAATAATCAAGTTTCAACTGTTTAAGCCATTCTCTTCCTAATAAAATTACCTGGATTTTTTCATTTACAACTATTAATCGTAAATATTGGTTGGCTTCTTTTACAAAAACATTTCTTTGATCTATAATCTCTATTGATTCACCACAAAAAAGGATTTTAATCTTATATTTGTTGGAAATAATCTTTTACCTTCCCAATAATTCTTATAAATATCTTTAGTTATTAACGTAACTGGACTTCCTGTATCTATTGTAAAGCACAAAGAATAATCATCTACTGTTAAATTTATTGGGGCATCAGTTTCGCCCTGTACAGAATATATAGAGTCCTCTTGTACAATTTAACATCCCCACATTCTTTTACTAGCTTTGCAGACCCTACTTAAATGACCCAGTTTATTACATTTTAAAACAAGTCTTTGTTCTATGAGGTAAAACAGATGCCACGTGTGAATGTCTTTCACCACATTTATAGCACACTATTTTGCCTTTGACACTTTGCCTGAAAGGCCTATACTGCGCCGTACTATTATTGTACTCACCCTTTTTATCCTTTCAATTCACAGGGATATATCTTGGCCACTAATTTATCTTGTAATTCTCTTGTATTTATCTCCGCCAATTCGAACGAGATCGCCACTGCAAAAACTTTATCCAGGGTGACATCGTCGTCCTCTTGTAGTAGCTTCTTTTGCAGGATTTACGACTTGATTCCAGCCACAAAACGGTCTCGCATCATGGTTCCCAACATATCGACGAAATTACAATTTATTGCCAAATGTTTCAATTCTCTAAGATATTCCGAAATTGATTTTCCTTCCTGTTGAATTCTCTTTAAAAATCTGCATCGCTGTGGTATCACTTTCTTCTTTGGATCCAAATGCAGCTTAATTCTTTGAATGATAGTATCATAGGGTTGATCTTTCATTAGACCAGGAAGAAAATGTCGTTTCCCTGCTTCAAAGTTTCAGAATCTGGTAGCGAGGTAAAAATCAGCACTTTAATCTCCTCCTTCAGATGCCAAAAAGAGAGCCTCAAATTTTTGTACAAAAAGATAGAAGTGTCCTCCACTGGGCTATAGCATCTAAAAGGTACTATTAACTTTGAACTTGTCATGCTGATCTTTTCTACTCCTTTGTTTTCTAGATCCAGATAGTTTAAAAGATGTAATCTTAACCCATTTTCCTATTTTTCCTCTCCATAATCCGAGAGCCAGATTTGTTTAAAAGATGTAGTTGTTATACTTGCATAGACGCCGTTTTCCTCAGCTTTTTACTGGCTCTGTAGATCGCGCATCCTCGTCGCCACTTTTGTTGTGTCGTAATTAGACGTACAAGAGCTCAAACTTGACCATGGCCAACAACAAATGTCCAATTTATATATACATATATTTTTACATAATGAGGCTTTAAATAATACAAATAATATTCATCTATTTACATAAACAACGGTTAATATATGTCGAGAAGAGTAGAGGACTGAGCATAGATCCCTGAGGCACACAAGCCCATGTTCTTCGGTCCTTGGAAAATGTTCCATTGACCCGAACCTTTATCCTTCTTCCCCTTAAGAAGTCTGCAATCCAGATTAAGGTTTTTCCTCTTATTCCGATGTTGTGCAGCCTTTAAAATAATTTTTACACTCGATCAAAAGCTGAGGTCCTATCCAGGAATACGGCCGTTGTCTTCTTTGGCGGTTTTTCCTAGAAATCTATTATTGATTGACAGAAGTAGAACAGTTTATCAGTTGTACAGTGTCTGGATCTTTAGGCAGTTTGATAGAAGTTTATTTTATTATTGTTAGTGAGCCAGACTATGAGCCTAGAGTGGATAATTCATTCTGTTATTTTACAAAGTATGCTGGTAAGAGCAATTGGCCGATAGTTCTCGCATTCCTTAGCATCTTTGTTTGGTTTCAGTATTGGCACTATAATTGATATCTTCCAATTCTTTGTTAGTTTACCAGTTTGCCATGAAATGTTCAGTATTCGTAGGAGTTGATTTTTAGCTTCGTCTCCAAAGTGTTTAATCATTTGACCAAAGATTAGAGCATCTCCAGGTGACATCTTGGATTTAACTTTCCTATTGATGAATTTAGCTCATTCAGTGTGAAGTCTCTCGAGTAAATATCTTGTTGATGGTAATTTCTCGCTTGTTTAACTAACTTGTTTGTATTATTTTTAGAGTCCTGCCTTCATTCGTATAGCTGAGTCTGGAAGTGCTTGAAAGATATTCAGCAATTATGTCAGCCATCTGTTTGTTCGTTCTCGCTGTTCATATCGGTTAGAGTATTGGAGGATTAGTGTTGATTTTGATTGTTTTATAACACTAATTATATTCCAGTGATGGCTTTCCTTTTTTGGATCCATTTTTTTCGCAGAATTCTGCCCATTTTTCTTGTTTGAATATCCAAATTTCTTGTTCTATTTTGTGACTAATTTCAATGAGTTCCTTTATGATTTCTTCTGTTTTATTTGTTTTAAGAAGTTCATTTTTATCGTCTCTCTCTGCAATCATTGCCTCGATATTGTGGTCCTTCCAGTAAAGTATTCACAGGTCTTTACGTCTACCTCTAGGTATCGATACTTTTGCAGCTTTGGATATGTTCAAAGAGAATTTTTCCAATTTTTTGTCAATCGTTCTGTGATTTAATTATTCGTTGCACAGTTCTTCAAGCTTTTCTGCAAATTTTTTCCAGTGTTCTTTTATTCTGTTGGAAATTCTCAATTTTGAATTTTAGGGTTGTTAAAATTGGTCTGTGGTCACTGATTGCACTTTTCAGAATTTTCCATTGTGTTGTGGGTGCGATGTTGTAATTTATCGCTGTGATGTCTATTGCGGATTCTGTGCCTGTGGACTTGGATAGATAAGTGTTCTTTTCGTTATTTAACGGCGTAAGGTCGAGGTCGGTTAGCATGTCCTCAACCTACTGACCTTTGTTATCCTGGACAGGTGATCCCCAAGTTGGTCTTTCGGCGTTAAAATCTCCAAGTATGATTGCGATATCCGAAGACGCTTCACTTAATGTCTCTATCAGGCCTGTATTGGTGCTAGTATTATCGTGGTGATAAACATTTATGATTGGAATTGTTTTATCTGTAAGATATATTTCTATTGCCTGAGCTTCTGTCGTGCTTTCTCTAGGCTTACTCTGATTATAGGCGATTTCCTTAAATTTGATTTCTAGAGTTTTAATCAAAACGGCAAGTCCTCCTCCGAATTTTCCCGGTCTGTCCATTCGTAGTGTTGTATAATCTTTGATATTGAATCTCAGATTCTGATTCAATTTTGTCTCCCGAGGACAATTAATATGTACATTGTTGTCAAAGAGAAGACAAGTCAGCTCTTTATTTTGTCTGGGTACCATTTATATTGAGTTGTAGTAGATTGAATTGTGTCCTCGTAGTAGATTTCTCATCATGAGCTCGAGCTGCAGCTCCTGACGCGGCGGTTACCCCGGACGCGGTAGCATTACTGGAGATATCAGTTTTGCTATTCATTTGAAAATGGGTGCCGTTGCAACGTTAGTCATCTTGGAAACGAACCAGAATTTGGTCAAATATTCCAAGGGTCCAGGGGGGACCGCAAGGAGGTGTGGTCGAACTTCTCCCCTTCCCCCTGGAATGCCGTCACTACAGGTTAAAGCACTCTTGGTGAATATTTTTTAATTGTGATTCAGAATCTGCCACTGAAGCTTTACGAGCGTTTCGTTCCTTTAAAGATATTCGAAGCGGTAAAGGACCAATGAGTTGCTACTCTCTAAAGCGATTGATTAAAAGTTTTGAGGAAACTGGATCTCTGGAAGCAAAACCTCGGAGTGGAAGACCATCGACATGCAAGTCAGTGGCTGTTACGGTTTTGCAGAATGCTGAAGCTATTGAAACGTTATCCACGTATGGAGAAGTAAGTGCTAGACAAGTTTCTCGACAAACGGGGATTTCATATGGAACAGTTTGGAGAGAACACACATTTAGAATTTTTCTATAAAAATATCCTAACAAAATTCACGTTTTCACGAGTTGAAAGTCATCGATTTTGAGAAGCGTCAAGAATTCGCTGCATGGGTTTTCTGGCAAATTGATATTGATGAAAACTGGCTGTCAAATGTTCTAAGAACAGATGATGCTCACTTTTATCTAAAGGGAGAATTTAACATTCAAAACTGCCTCATTTTGGCAACAGAAAACCCTAGGATTTTAGAGAAATACCACTTCATCAGCACAGAGTTACAGTTTTGTGTGGGTTCACTTCTTCTTTTATTATTGGGCCATTTTTCTTTGAAAAAATCAATGGAAGAACTTTTAAAACCGTTTTTGTAACTGGTGAACGTTATGTTCAACTTTTGAGAGAAAAGGTTATTCTCATATTGCAGGACAGACAAGCACTAAGCGAAATAACATCCATGCAAGATGGAGGACCTCCTCATATCTCCCGCGGTGCCAAACAATTGCTGAAGGATACGTTTGGTGGAATTCGTTGATAAGTCGCCACTTTATATACCAGTGGCCTCCAATATCACCACACTTGACGCCTTACAATTTCGGTTATGGGGGTACATTAAGTCGCGTTTTTATCGATGCCGGCCTACCACATTGGCCATGTTGAAGGCTTCTATCAGATGGCACGTTTTATAAATTTCAACTATTTAATTGTGACCATTCTGTCATCTATCGTCTGCAGGCGGTGTTTGAGAATGAAGGGCGCCACATTGAGCAAGGATTGTGACCTAATACAAGAGAGAAGGCAGTTACCTCATGTGTTATATTTTGCAGCTCTTTGTTTTGGGTTATGGGAATAATAAATGCTGTCCTCACATCTTGACTCTTTTTTTTCTGTAAACAGTATTTTTTGTTTGTCATTTGCCCACATTTTATATTATGTCGTGCAGGCCAAAGTGTTATAACTTCTCGAATAACACTGGTATACACAATTTTACCCCTTATGTTTAGTTTATCGCTTTTCGCTCATTAGAAAAAATAGCATAAGGAATAATCTCTGTATCCCCCCCCCAACTTTAGATATTTTGCGCAAAAAATAATACAAAATGATTTTACTACCACGTTTTTCAACGCAAAAGGTCGATTTAAAAATGATTTTTTTAGGAGATACATTTTCAAAATTATGTACAGTATAATAAACAATGATAACATTTGACAAACCCATAGGATATTTGAAATAAAGTACGACAAATATATTTTGTCACTCCCCTCTATATTTAATTTTTGGATCATGACAAATATCCAGTTAAATAGTCAAGTGTCGACAATTAGTCAAGAAACTATACATTCCTTATAGCACGAAATCCTATTAGTAGTGCCATCATAATTTTTGGTACTATATTATCATTTCAAAAATCGTGTATTGATATCAGTAGTTATATTCAAACATTCAATTTATTTCACAAAACTCCATCTAAAATATAAATATTTTTTGCTACATGTTTTAATTTGCATATACCTATTTTACATATCTCAGATTGTATTTAAAAATCGTCAACCAATTCTTCTAACTTTTGGCGAAATGGTGTTTTATTAATTTATCATTTGATATTATTAGGGTTCTTTCCTGGTATTCAAAAAGGAAAAATACATGTCGTTCAGTTATATTTTTCAATTTATCAAACAATTTGGCCGCTGAATCTCTGATTCTGGTAGAGCGCCATCTAGCGAATAAAGTTGTAACTAAAATCAAATTCGAATTTTTCATTATTTGCCATAAAAAATCCCATTGCATCCTGAACACAATGGTGTTTACCGCATTGCTCTAGCGCAAATATTCGCGGAGTTATTAAATTTTAAAGTTGTGCGGGACTTTTGGATCACCCTGTATATTGTGTACATATTTAACTATAATTATATAACGATTTTTTTTTCATTCATTTCATTTATAAATATATTGATTCAATTATTAATTAGCTAGTTTGTATAAAATGAAAGGATTTAAAAGCACGAATGTTTCTTTCATACACAATACAAACTTCTACTGTGCTTACTATGATGAAACAAATATATTGGGGGGCTTTTTTTTCATCAGTGGTGAACCCTCCCAGCGGTTTCGCCAATTTAATCCACCAGACCGCTTCTAAGAGCTCTAATACTGTATTGGACGATTCTGCTTATATACGCAGCACTAAATGATGGAATCTTAGAAATGGTCTTCAAGAAAACTATGGACATAAGCTTATAGGATAGTAGAATAGAAGTTTGTATTATGTATAAATAAAACATTCGCGCTTTTAAATCCTTTCATTTTATACATATAGTTGGCGCGTTATTGCTTTGTGTTAATTAGTTTGTGTTAATAAATTAATAATAATAATTAATATTGTGTGTATGCCTCTTGATTGCCTTGATAGACCCGTGATTTCAGAATGTGTTGTCCATTTCTGGAGATATCAATGACGCCACTTCTCCCTCAACAACTTTCTCCTGTAACAACCACAAGTCTTGGGATTTTTCCACCTCTTTGATGATCACCACAGGATTCTCACACTACACTCATGGACAAAACTTAAGGAAATGTAAAGTCTTTTATGTCTACAGTCTGTTTTTCTGGAATAGACAGAGGCAATTTTGTTCACATTCGGTTATCTCGTGTGTCTTCAATAAAGGTCACTGTGTATCAAATATCTTTCAGAGTTATTGTCTGAATCCCGATATACATGCTTAAAGGTACACTCATGGACAAGACTTAAGGAAATGTAAAGTCTTTTATATCTACAGTCTGTTTTTCTGAAATAGACAAAGGCAATTTTGTTCATACTTGGTTATCTCGTGTGTCTCCAATAAAGATCACTGTAATATCTTTCAGAATTATTGTCTGAATCCCGATATACATGCTTAAAGGTACACTCATGGACAAAACTTAAGGAAATGTAAAGTCTTTTATATCTACAGTCTGTTTTTCTGAAATAGACAAAGGCAATTTTGTTCATACTTGGTTATCTCGTGTGTCTTCAATAAAGATCACTGTATATCAAATATCTTTCAGAGTTATTGTCTGAATCCCGATATACATGCTTAAAGGTACACTCATAGACAAAACTTAAGTAAATGTAAAGTCTTTTATATCTACAGTCTGTTTTTCTGGAATAGACAGAGGCAATTTTGTTCATACTTGGTTATCTCGTGTCTCTTCAATAAAGATCACTTTATATCAAATATCTTTCAGAGTTATTGTCTGAATCTCGATATACATGCTAAAAAGTATAACTTCCTTAAGTTTTGTTCATGCGTGTATATGCTCTTTGCATTCAAAATGGTAGAAAATGTATTACGAGAATTCAATTATTTATTACATGCGTATTATTTCTATATAGTCGATTCCCGATTTAAAACATAGCAACGATACCAGATATTCCAGGTCTTAAATTCAGTGTTTTAATCATTATTATTAGATTCCATCTTACCTATTTACATATTGAATAATTTGTTAGTTGTTCATCTCACAATACGCTATGGCGACACTAAAAAAAACTGTAACTTGAAATAGCCATATATCGTTGAAAATTACACTGAATTACCGAAGGATCAAACACAATAAAAATAACGATTTTTTTTTCAAAATTACTTATTCTTTAAAAGTGTGAAAATATAGAATAAAGAGAGTGCAAAACTAACTTATCCTCCGAGTTCAACTTATCGAATGACGCCCAATTTGCATATTGTGAAATATTCACAATGGCTTTTATGAAAATCATTATATAAAGATTGGTATAAAACGCCTATTTAAACAGGTTTTAATCCAGAAAAAAACTCAATAAAATCATTTTGTTCCTTATCTTTTATATATCATTGTATTTGTTGGAAGATTTATTTAAAATATATGTATTTCAGCTCTAATTCTCAGAAAAAGAGAATGGACATAATTAATGATTACCGAGGAATTCAGAACCAGAATACACAATTGATAAGAGTTATCTATACATGTTCAAGTTTTTCAAGTTGTTCCAGCCATTTATAATACCATACGTGGGCGGTGTTACATTAAGTTCTGGAATCGTTGCCAAAAGACACATTCCAATTGTTTATCACGAGTTCGTCTGATGTGTTTTAATAGATTGGAAAAAGTCCAGATTCCAGTTGGACATCACAATTTACATATGGATAAAAAAAGTCATAACCTTCGAATCCTTAAAATATATATATTTATTTCTTCGGTGACTTCTCCATTTACCGTATTTTCTCTGTGCATCAAAATATCCTGTATCTATTCCTTAACCCTCTCTCTTTATTTACTCCAATGGAGACAAAACTTAAGGAAGTTGTACCTTTCAGCATGTATATCGGGATTCAGACAATAACTCTGAAAGATATTACAGTGACCTTTATTGAAGACACACGAGATAACCAAGTGTGAACATAATACACTCATAGACAAAACTAAAGGAAGTTGTACATTTTAGCATGTATATCGGGATTCAGACAATAACTCTGAAATATATTACAGTGACCTTTATTGAAGACACACGAGATAACCAAGTGTGAGCATAATACACTCATAGACAAAACTTAAGGAAGTTGTACATTTTAGCATGTATATCGGGATTCAGACAATAACTCTGAAAGATATTACAGTGACCTTTATTGAAGACACACGAGATAACCAAGTGTGAACATAATACACTCATGGACAAAACTTAAGGAAGTTATACCTTTCAGCATGTATATCAGGATTCAGACAATAACTCTGAAAGATATTACAGTGACCTTTATTGAAGACACACGAGATAACCAAGTGTGAACATAATACACTCATGGACAAAACTTAAGGAAGTTGTACCTTTCTGCATGTATATCGGGATTGAGACAATAACTCTGAAAGATATTACAGTGACCTTTATTGAAGACACACGAGATAACAAAGTGTGAACATAATACACTGATGGACAAAACTTAAGGAAGTTATACCTTTTAGCATGTATATCGGGATTCAGACAATAACTCTGAAAGATATTACAGTGACCTTTATTAAAGACACACGAGATAACCAAGTGTGAACAAAATTGTCTCTGTCTACTTTTTTCTGGTTAACAGCCCCGTAATTAAAGATATTTCCAGACTCTGTCTACTTCAAAAAAATAAAATAATGAATAGACAACGGTCACATCAAAATATTAAACTTCCTTAAGTTTTTCCCATGAGTGTACATGCATAAAAATTATATTTTTTTAGAGAGAGGAGAAGAAATAGAGAGTATAAACGCATGGTATTAATTTGATTGATTTTAAACCATTCTGGTCCATTCTTACCAATAAAACGAACATTCTATTGTCCTTACTGCAATGAGAAAACTATTGAGAGGGCCTGGTTCATCATTAGTAAACCCTCACGAAGATGCTGGGAAGGTTTACTATTTATAAGCGAGGCCCTCTCAATTTTTTTCATCTCTATAAGAAAAGAATAAATTCCATTTTATTTGCAAAAGAAAGGCGCAAAAATGGTTTCGATTCTGATATACCGATGTCCCCTAACCTTTTGAAATCCAAAAATTCTTCTAGGTTTACTCTGCTTTGTCCTAAATCTATAATAAACTATGGATAATATTGTACTGATGGATATGTAATAGGGATAACATAGTCCTGCCTATGAGAATTACTCCTTAATCCAATCTATCTAGAAGTTATTCTAGGTTTGCTACACTTTGTCCTAAATCTGTTATAAACCATAGATAATATTGCACTGATGTGGATAATGTAATAGGGAGAATCCATAAATCTAGAACGCTTCATGATTTTGCGTGTCCTCCTTGCGCAGGGGACATGCTTATCTTCTCTGTATCGTTCCTATTATAGTATATGTACCGTCGAACAAGTATCATAGGGGCCATGCTAATCTTCTCTGTATCGTTCCTATTATAGTATATGTACCGCCCAACAAGTATCACAGAGGCCATGCTAATCTTCTCTGTATCGTTCCTATTATAGTATATGTACCGCCGAACAAGTATCATAGGGGCCATGCTAATCTTCTCTGTATCGTTCCTATTGTAGTATATGTACCGCCGAACAAGTATCATAGGGGCCATGCTAATCTTCTCTGTATCGTTCCTATTATAGTATATGTACCGCCCAACAAGTATCACAGAGGCCATGCTAATCTTCTCTGTATCGTTCCTATTATAGTATATGTACCGCCCAACAAGTATCACAGAGGCCATGCTAATCTTCTCTGTATCGTTCCTATTATAGTATATGTACCGCCGAACAAGTATCATAGGGGCCATGCTAATCTTCTCTGTATCGTTCCTATTATAGTATATGTACCGCCGAACAAGTATCATAGGGGCCATGCTAATCTTCTCTGTATCCTTCCTATTGTAGTAGTTGTACCACCGAACAAGTATCACAAGGGCCATGCTAATCTTCTCTGTATCGTTCCTATTTTAGTATATGTACCACCGAACAAGTATCACAAGGGCCATGCTAATCTTCTCTGTATCGTTCCAATTTTAGTATATGTACCGCCGAACAAGTATCACAAGGGCCATACTAATCTTCTCTGTATCGTTCCAATTTTAGTATATGTACCGCCGAACAAGCGTGTATCATTATATCTAGAAGTTCGTTTTTCTAGGTTTTCTTGCTTTGTCCTAAAAATCTATTATGAGCTATGGATAATATTGCCCACACTGATGGATAATGTAATAGGGAGAACATAGTCGTGCCTATGAATTTTTAACAGACCTAATGATGGAGGAATTATTAAATTACCAGAAAGGGGGTTTTGATAGGAGCCATCTGCCCAGGATAATAGCCCCTTTCAAGACCCGCTTAAAGGCAATTTAGGGTCAGTTTTTTTGTTATACAGAATGTGAATGCCAAGGAATAATGAGAAAGCTTATTCCTTCAATTATAAATTGAGATATTTTTTTTTTTGTCATTCATCCTTTAAAATTAATCGAAATTTAAATGGGAAGGGTTTTTAAAATGTATCATCTCGCTAGAGAGAGAAATTGGAAATGGCAAATGTTTAGTAAAATGTGGGTTCTGCTATCATTTATTTACAAATCTGTAATTATCTATAATGACTAGGCTTAGAAAATTGCGTTTGTCATCTTACCCTAATATACGCCTTATTCTAAATGTATTTGCGTTGTATAGTGGTAGGTGTCCGTTTAATTCGTAATCTGATTGGCTGCTCACTGTCACGTGTTCTTAATCAGCCAATCAACGTTGAGTTTATTAGCCAATAAGCGTGCAGTGTTCTTTTAGCTCAGAGGCATCAATCATAGAAATTCTATTTTGAATATAACACTACGGGTTCGATTCTAGCAAGTTCCATCTTTTTTTTTTTTTTGTCAATATAAAAATATTTTAATATTTTTTGTCTTTCTTTTTTATCTATAAAATTTTAAAATAAAATTATTTAAGAGTTTTATTTAGGAATTATTTCGACATCAGGCTTATTTTTCTTATATGTATTCAAGAGATCTGACACGCTTGATCCCCTTATTCTGTAATAGAAAATTTTAGTGCGGTGAGAATAGAGTTAGTTTTTACTACGTCGACATTAGTTTATGTATGATTATTCTTGATTAATTAGCCTGTGAGACATATTGATGGTCTATACATCTATAGCAGGACTATGTTATTCCTATTGCATTATCCATTAGTGCAATATTATCTATACATATAAAATGAAAGGATTTAAAAGCACAAATGTTTCTTCTATACTAAATACAAACTTCTACTGCCCTTACTGCGATGAAAAAATATATTAGGAGGGCTTGGCTCATCAGTGGTGAACCCTCCCAGCGGTTTCGCCAATTTAATCCACCAGACCGCTTCCCAGAGCTCTAATACTGTATTGGACGATTCTGCTTATATACGCAGCCTTTCATTTTATATGTATAGATGGCGCGTTATTGCTTTGTGTTAATATTATCTATAGTTTATAATAGATATATATAGGACTTCTTTATATTTAGCTTAAGAATAAACTCAATAAGGCTTAGAGGTGTTTTAGACTCGTTTGTTGAATAGGAAAATATTCTAGTTCAATCATATAGACTCATAGACAAAACATAAGGAAGTTGTGCCTTTAAACATCTATATCGGGATTCAGATAATACCTGTTGTTGTTGTCGTGTCAAATGAAGAGCCTCAGATGTCTCCGTACATCTTTATCACAGCAGCAGCAATGTCCGCTATCTTCGGTGTGTAAAGCTGCTGCTCTGGGTCCATGTTAATTTTCTGCAAGGCTGCGGCCATTGCTGGACATAGGAATATGTGAGTAGGTGTTAGTTCCACACCAGGACAGTTGTTACATGAGACAATAACTCTGAAAGATATTACAGTGATCTTTATTGAAGATACACGAGATAAACAATAGACAACTGGGTTTCAGTTTGGTTGCTTGCACTCACTGACGGAGTTTGACTTTGCAATAATCGTGGGTCTTTTAAGCAAGTTTTTCATTAGAAGAAAAAGTGTTCAATGTGCGGGAATCGATCCCGGGTCATGGATGTCGATAATTCGACGGTTTGTACCACACGTCTACCTCAGATAGAACGTGGCATTATGAACACAATAGCGTTGTAAACCAATGCTATAATTTGAAGTTAAAAAGTTATAATCCTATCAAAATATAAAGGTGTGACCTAAGAGATTCTTGATATATATATACACTAGAGCATTAAATCCGTTGCACAAGCAAAGTCTTATACAAATATAACTCGTATAAATATTATATAAAAGGACGTACCTAGATCAAACAACTAACGTAAATACTCACAGACACAAAGCCTTTTAATAGAGCCATCGGTCCCATACAGGGTCATGCTCCTTCTGAACACAACAGCGGGGGAAAGTGAAATAAAGATTTCCAGAGATTCAACTAATCAAGCCTCTCCCTAACATTTTAATAGAAGATCTATACAGTCTCTAGACGGTATTGTCTATCAAACTATAAAACAACAACAAAAATATTCTTAGAATATTCCGAGATATTACTCCCTCTTTATCAATTTATTGCACAGTAAACTTAATTTACATATTCTTGTAGATCACATGAAAACAACTTTGTTATTGGTCAAACAACATAAACATGTTTATACTTGTGTTAATTGAAAGTTAAGCTTATATTGGGAACTGTCTATTCTGTAAAATATTTTATATACAGTTCCATCTAGGATGAAATAAACTTAGGAGGGCTTGGCTCATCAGTTGTGAACCATCCCAGCGGTTGTCGCCAGTTTAATCTATCAGACAGCTTTGTATATTATATTGATCGGGTTATATAGCTGGACATTTAGTGAAAAAATAATAAATTGATAATGATCAATATTTCTTTCGAAATACCTTTGCCAATAATTATTTTAAATTACTCGCGGATATAAGCGGATTACTCTCTCTCTCTCTAATTACAATAGTGGGACGGTCTGATAAGTTAAACTGGCGAAACCGCTAGGTGGATTCACCAATGATGAGCCAGGCCCATCCCAAGTAAGTTTTCAACGCGGAAGGATCTTCAGTAAACCGTTTGAATTTTAAAATTCACACAATGCACAAAATAGTGTACTTTTCAATTTAAACTAAACCTTCATCTTATATTTTAAAATATATTAAGTAGAGACCCAATCAGCATGCGAATATAAAACCCCGACACCGTATAAACTTATTAAGGCATAAATTATAGTTATAAGTATTATAAATTTCACAACAATCACTATTTATAGGTTGAAAAGGAGCGTGATCCGAGAATCATCAAATAAATTAATTTAAAATAAAAATGTTATTTTATTATATTTTATTATTACAGAAGCACGAAGTCTATCAGACTATTGTGCTATATTAGAATTATTTACATATATATCTTTAATTATTTACACGATGAATTAGTAGTAATTTATAAATCTGTGTACAAATTGCTTTAAACTTGCCAAAGTGTTCATAAGATTGAGTATATACAGAAAGATGGCATTATGTCAAAGTAAGCAAATACAATTTGGTTAGTCAGAGGGCAAGACAACAAAAGATGGTGTTTCAACATCTAGACAGCATTCACATGTTGGATCATTTATAACTCTCAAGTCAAAGAGAAAA
>CP092872.1:86805028-86828932 GCA_030710605.1 Cordylochernes scorpioides | reverse complement strand
GATCACTGTATATCAAATATCTTTCAGAGTTATTGTCTGAATCCTGATATACATGCTAAAAGGTACACTCATGGACAAAACTCAAGGAAATGTAAAGTCTTTTATGTCTACAGTCTGTGGCAAGAGACAGAGGCAATTATGTTCACACTTGGTTATCTCGCATGTCTTCAATAAAGATCACTGTATATCAAATATCTTTCAGAATTATCATCTGAATCCCGATATACATGCTAAAAGGTACACACATGGACAAAACTTAAGGAAAAGTCTCTTATGTCTACACTGAATTACCGAAGGATCAAACACAATAAAATAGCGATTTTCTTTTTCAAAATTACTTATTCTTTAAAAGTGTGAAAATATAGAATGAAGAGAGTGCAAAACTAACTTATCTTCCGAGTTCAACTTATCGAATGACGCCCAATTTGCATATTGTGAAATATTAAAAATGGGTTTTATGCAAATCATTATATAAAGATTGGTATAAAACGCCTATTTGAACAGGTTTTAATCCAGAAAAAACTCAATAAAATCATTTTGTTTCTTATCTTTTATATATCATTGTATTTGTTGGAAGATTTATTTAAAATATATGTATTTCAGCTCTAATTCGCAGAAAAAGAGAATGGACATAATTAATGATTACCGAGGAATTCAGAACCAGAATACACAATAGATAAGTGTTATCTATACATGTTCAAGTTTTTCAAGTTGTTCCAGCCATTTATAATACCATACGTGGGCGGTGTTACATTAAGTTCTGGAATCGTTGCCAAAAGACACATTCCAATTGTTTATCACGAGTTCGTCTGATGTGTTTTAATAGATTGGAAAAAGTCCAGATTCCGGTTGGACATCACAATTTACATATGGATAAAAAAAGTCATAACCTTCGAATCCTTAAAATATATATATTTATTTCTTCGGTGACTTCTCCATTTACCGTATTTTCTCTGTGCATCAAAATATCCTGTATCTATTCCTTAACCCTCTCTCTTTATTTACTCCAATGGAGACAAAACTTAAGGAAGTTGTACCTTTCAGCATGTATATCGGGATTCAGACAATAACTCTGAAAGATATTACAGTGACCTTTATTGAAGACACACGAGATAACCAAGTGTGAACATAATACACTCATAGACAAAACTAAAGGAAGTTGTACATTTTAGCATGTATATCGGGATTCAGACAATAACTCTGAAAGATATTACAGTGACCTTTATTGAAGACACACGAGATAACCAAGTGTGAACATAATACACTCATAGACAAAACTTAAGGAAGTTGTACATTTTAGCATGTATATCGGGATTCAGACAATAACTCTGAAAGATATTACAGTGACCTTTATTGAAGACACACGAGATAACCAAGTGTGAACATAATACACTCATGGACAAAACTTAAGGAAGTTATACCTTTCAGCATGTATATCAGGATTCAGACAATAACTCTGAAAGATATTACAGTGACCTTTATTGAAGACACACGAGATAACCAAGTGTGAACATAATACACTCATGGACAAAACTTAAGAAAGTTATACCTTTTACCATGTATATCGGTATTCAGACAATAACTCTGAAAGTTATTACAGTGACCTTTATTAAAGACACACGAGATAACCAAGTGTGAACATAATACACTCATGGACAAAACTTAAGGAAATTGTACCTTTCTGCATGTATATCGGGATTCAGACAATAACTCTGAAAGATATTACAGTGACCTTTATTAAAGACACACGAGATAACCAAGTGTGAACATAATACACTCATGGACAAAACTTAAGGAAATTGTACCTTTCTGCATGTATATCGGGATTCAGACAATAACTCTGAAAGATCTTACAGTCACCTTTATTGAAGACACACGAGATAACCAAGTGTGAACATAATACACTCATGGACAAAACTTAAGAAAGTTATACCTTTTAGCATGTATATCGGGATTCAGACAATGAAAGATATTACAGTGACCTTTATTGAAGACACACGAGATAACCAAGTGTGAACAAAATTGTCTCTGTCTACTTTTTACTGGTTAGCAGCACCGTAAATAAAGATATTTCCAGACTCTGTCTACTTCAAAAAAAAATAATAATAAATAAACGACGGTGACATCAAAATATTAAACTTCCTTAAGTTTTTCCCATGAGTGTACATGCATAAAAATTATATTTTTTTAGAGAGAGGAGAAGAAATAGAGAGTATAAACGCATAGTATTAATTTGATTGATTTTAAACTATTCTGTATCATTCTTATCAATAAAACGAACATTATATTGTCCTTACTGCAATGAGAAAACTATTGAGAGGGCCTGGTTCATCAGTGGTAAACCCTCACGAAGACGCTGGGAAGGTTCACTATTTATAAGCGAGGCCCTCTCAATTTTTTCATCTCTATAAGAAAAGAATAAATTCCGTTTTTTTTTTGCAAAAGAAAGGCGCAAAAATGGTTTCGATTCTGATATACCGATGTCCCCTAACCTTTTGAAATCCAAAAATTCTTCTAGGTTTGCTACACTTTGTCCTAAATCTATTATAAACCATAGATAATATTGTACTGATGGATATGTAATAGGGATAACATAGTCCTGCCTATGAGAATGACTCCTTAATCCAATATATCTAGAAGTTATTCTAGGTTTGCTACACTTTGTCCTAAATCTATTATAAACTATGGATAATATTGTACTGATGGATATGTAATAGGGATAACATAGTCCTGCCTATGAGAATGACTCCTTAATCCAATATATCTAGAAGTTATTCTAGGTTTGCTACACTTTGTCCTAAATCTATTATAAACCATAGATAATATTGTACTGATGGATATGTAATAGGGATAACATAGTCCTGCCTATGAGAATGACTCCTTAATCCATTATATCTAGAAGTTATTCTAGGTTTGCTACACTTTGTCCTAAATCTATTATAAACCATAGATAATATTGTACTGATGGATATGTAATAGGGATAACATAGTCCTGCCTATGAGAATTACTCCTTAATCCAATATATCTAGAAGTTATTCTAGGTTTGCTACACTTTGTCCTAAATCTATTATAAACCATAGATAATATTGTACTGATGGATATGTAATAGGGATAACATAGTCCTGCCTATGAGAATGACTCCTTAATCCATTATATCTAGAAGTTATTCTAGGTTTGCTACACTTTGTCCTAAATCTATTATAAACCATAGATAATATTGTACTGATGGATATGTAATAGGGATAACATAGTCCTGCCTATGAGAATGACTCCTTAATCCATTATATCTAGAAGTTATTCTAGGTTTGCTACACTTTGTCCTAAATCTATTATAAACCATAGATAATATTGCACTGATGGATATGTAATAGGGATAACATAGTCCTGCCTATGAGAATGACTCCTTAATCCAATATATCTAGAAGTTATTCTAGGTTTGCTACACTTTGTCCTAAATCTATTATAAACTATGGATAATATTGTACTGATGGATATGTAATAGGGATAACATAGTCCTGCCTATGAGAATGACTCCTTAATCCAATATATCTAGAAGTTATTCTAGGTTTGCTACACTTTGTCCTAAATCTATTATAAACCATAGATAATATTGTACTGATGGATATGTAATAGGGATAACATAGTCCTGCCTATGAGAATGACTCCTTAATCCAATATATCTAGAAGTTATTCTAGGTTTGCTACACTTTGTCCTAAATCTATTATAAACTATGGATAATATTGTACTGATGGATATGTAATAGGGATAACATAGTCCTGCCTATGAGAATGACTCCTTAATCCAATATATCTAGAAGTTATTCTAGGTTTGCTACACTTTGTCCTAAATCTATTATAAACCATAGATAATATTGTACTGATGGATATGTAATAGGGATAACATAGTCCTGCCTATGAGAATGACTCCTTAATCCATTATATCTAGAAGTTATTCTAGGTTTGCTACACTTTGTCCTAAATCTATTATAAACCATAGATAATATTGCACTGATGGATATGTAATAGGAATAACATAGTCCTGCCTATGAGAATTACTCCTTAATCCAATATATCTAGAAGTTATTCTAGGTTTGCTACACTTTGTCCTAAATCTATTATAAACCATAGATAATATTGCACTGATGGATATGTAATAGGAATAACATAGTCCTGCCTATGAGAATTACTCCTTAATCCAATATATCTAGAAGTTATTCTAGGTTTGCTACACTTTGTCCTAAATCTATTATAAACCATAGATAATATTGTACTGATGGATATGTAATAGGAATAACATAGTCCTGCCTATGAGAATGACTCCTTAATCCAATATATCTAGAAGTTATTCTAGGTTTGCTACACTTTGTCCTAAATCTATTATAAACTATGGATAATATTGTACTGATGGATATGTAATAGGGATAACATAGTCCTGCCTATGAGAATTACTCCTTAATCCAATATATCTAGAAGTTATTCTAGGTTTGCTACACTTTGTCCTAAATCTATTATAAACCATAGATAATATTGTACTGATGGATATGTAATAGGGATAACATAGTCCTGCCTATGAGAATGACTCCTTAATCCATTATATCTAGAAGTTATTCTAGGTTTGCTACACTTTGTCCTAAATCTATTATAAACCATAGATAATATTGTACTGATGGATATGTAATAGGGATAACATAGTCCTGCCTATGAGAATTACTCCTTAATCCAATATATCTAGAAGTTATTCTAGGTTTGCTACACTTTGTCCTAAATCTATTATAAACCATAGATAATATTGTACTGATGGATATGTAATAGGAATAACATAGTCCTGCCTATGAGAATTACTCCTTAATCCAATATATCTAGAAGTTATTCTAGGTTTGCTACACTTTGTCCTAAATCTATTATAAACCATAGATAATATTGTACTGATGGATATGTAATAGGGATAACATAGTCCTGCCTATGAGAATTACTCCTTAATCCAATATATCTAGAAGTTATTCTAGGTTTGCTACACTTTGTCCTAAATCTATTATAAACCATAGATAATATTGTACTGATGGATATGTAATAGGGATAACATAGTCCTGCCTATGAGAATTACTCCTTAATCCAATATATCTAGAAGTTATTCTAGGTTTGCTACACTTTGTCCTAAATCTATTATAAACCATAGATAATATTGTACTGATGGATATGTAATAGGGATAACATAGTCCTGCCTATGAGAATTACTCCTTAATCCAATATATCTAGAAGTTATTCTAGGTTTGCTACACTTTGTCCTAAATCTATTATAAACCATAGATAATATTGTACTGATGGATATGTAATAGGAATAACATAGTCCTGCCTATGAGAATGACTCCTTAATCCAATATATCTAGAAGTTATTCTAGGTTTGCTACACCTCGTCCTAAATCTATTATAAACTATGGATAATATTGTACTGATGGATATGTAATAGGGATAACATAGTCCTGCCTATGAGAATTACTCCTTAATCCAATATATCTAGAAGTTATTCTAGGTTTGCTACACTTTGTCCTAAATCTATTATAAACTATGGATAATATTGTACTGATGGATATGTAATAGGAATAACATAGTCCTGCCTATGAGAATTACTCCTTAATCCAATATATCTAGAAGTTATTCTAGGTTTGCTACACTTTGTCCTAAATCTATTATAAACTATGGATAATATTGTACTGATGGATATGTAATAGGGATAACATAGTCCTGCCTATGAGAATGACTCCTTAATCCAATATATCTAGAAGTTATTCTAGGTTTGCTACACTTTGTCCTAAATCTATTATAAACCATAGATAATATTGTACTGATGGATATGTAATAGGGATAACATAGTCCTGCCTATGAGAATGACTCCTTAATCCAATATATCTAGAAGTTATTCTAGGTTTGCTACACCTCGTCCTAAATCTATTATAAACCATAGATAATATTGCACTGATGGATATGTAATAGGGATAACATAGTCCTGCCTATGAGAATTACTCCTTAATCCAATATATCTAGAAGTTATTCTAGGTTTGCTACACCTCGTCCTAAATCTATTATAAACTATGGATAATATTGTACTGATGGATATGTAATAGGGATAACATAGTCCTGCCTATGAGAATGACTCCTTAATCCAATATATCTAGAAGTTATTCTAGGTTTGCTACACTTTGTCCTAAATCTATTATAAACTATGGATAATATTGTACTGATGGATATGTAATAGGGATAACATAGTCCTGCCTATGAGAATGACTCCTTAATCCAATATATCTAGAAGTTATTCTAGGTTTGCTACACCTCGTCCTAAATCTATTATAAACTATGGATAATATTGTACTGATGGATATGTAATAGGGATAACATAGTCCTGCCTATGAGAATTACTCCTTAATCCAATATATCTAGAAGTTATTCTAGGTTTGCTACACTTTGTCCTAAATCTATTATAAACTATGGATAATATTGTACTGATGGATATGTAATAGGAATAACATAGTCCTGCCTATGAGAATGACTCCTTAATCCAATATATCTAGAAGTTATTCTAGGTTTGCTACACCTCGTCCTAAATCTATTATAAACTATGGATAATATTAGACTGATATGGATAATGATGTAATAGGAACAATCCATTATATTTAGAACACTTCACGATTTTGCGTGTCATCTTTGCGCAGGGGCCGTGCTAATCTTCTCTGTATCGTTCCTATTTTAGTATATGTACCGTCGAACAAGTATCACAAGGGCCATGCTAATCTTCTCTGTATCGTTCCAAATTTAGTATACGTACCGCCGAACAAGCGTGTACCATTATATCTAGAAGTTCGTTTTTCTAGGTTTTCTTGCTTTGTCCTAAATCTATTATAAGCTATGGATAATATTGCCCACACTGATGGATAATGTAATAGGGAGAACATAGTCGTGCCTATGAATTTTTAACAGACCTAATGATGGAGGAATTATTAAATTACCAGAAAGGGGGTTTTGATAGGAGCCATCTGCCCAGGATAATAGCCCCTTTCAAGACCCGCTTAAAGGCAATTTAGGGTCAGTTTTTTTTGTTATACAGAATGTGAATGCCAAGGAATAATGAGAAAGCTTATTCCTTCAATTATAAATTGAGATAATTTTTTTTTTGTCATTCATCCTTTAAAATTAATCGAAATTTAAATGGGAAGGGTTTTTAAAATGTATCATCTCGCTAGAGAGAGAAATTGGAAATGGCAAATGTTTAGTAAAATGTGGGTTCTGCTATCATTTATTTACAAATCTGTAATTATCTATAATGACTAGGCTTAGAAAATTGCGTTTGTCATCTTACCCTAATATACGCCTTATTCTAAATGTATTTGGGTTGTATAGTGGTAGGTGTCCGTTTAATTCGTAATCTGATTGGCTGCTCACTATCACGTGTTCTTAATCAGCCAATCAACGTTGTGTTTATTAACCAATAAGCGTGTAGAGTTCCTTTAGCTCAGAGGCATCAATCATAGAAATTCTATTTTGAATATAACACTACGGGTTCGATTCTAGCAAGTTCCATCTTTTTTTTTTTTTGTCAATATAAATATATTTTAATATTTTTTTGTCTTTCTTTTTTGTCTATAAAATTTGAAAAAATTATTTAAGAGTTTTATTTAGGAATTATTTCGACATTAGGCTTATTTTTCTTATATGTATTCAAGAGATCTGACACGCTTGATCCCCTTATTCTGTAATGGAAAAATTTAGTGCGGTGAGAATAGAGTTAGATTTTACTATGTCAACATTAGTTTAAGTTTGATTTTTCTTGATCAATTCGCCTGTGAGACATATTGATGGTCTATACATCTATAGCAGGACTATGTTATTCCTATTACATTATCCATTAGTGCAATATTATCTATACATATAAAATGAAAGGATTTAAAAGCACAAATGTTTCTTTTATACATAATACAAACTTCTACTGCCCTTACTGCGTTGAAAAATATATTGGGAGGGCTTGGCTCGTCAGTGGTGAACCCTCCCAGCGGTTTCGCCAATTTAATCCACCAGACCGCTTCTCAGAGTTCTAATACTGTATTGGACGATTCTGCTTATATACGCAGCCTTTCATTTTATATGTATAGATGGCGCGTTATTGCTTTGTGTTAATATTATCTATAGTTTATAATAGATATATATAGGACTTCTTTATATTTACCTTAAGGATGAACTCAATAAGGCTTAGAGGTGTTTTAGACTCGTTTGTTGAATAGGAAAATATTCTAGTTCAATCATATAGACTCATAGACAAAACATAAGGAAGTTGTGCCTTTACACATCTATATCGGGATTCAGATAATACCTGTTGTTGTTGTCGTGTCAAATGAAGAGCCTCAGATATCTCCATGCATCTCTATCACAGCAGTCGCAATGTCCACTATCTTGGGTGTGTAAAGCTGCTGTTCTGTGTCTATGTCAATTTTCTTCAAGGCTGCGGCCATTGCTGGACATGAGAATATGTGAGTAGGTGTTAGTTCCACACCAGGATAGTTTTTACATAAGACAATAACTCTGAAAGATATTACAGTGACATTTATTGAAGAAACACGAGATAACCAATAGACAACTGGGCTTTGGTTTGATTACTTGCACTCACTGACTGAGTTGGACTTTGCAATAATCGTGGGTCTTTTAAGCAAGTTTTTCATTAGAAGAAAAAAGTGTCTAATTTGTGGGAATCAATCCCGGGTCATGGATGTCGAAAATTCGACGGTTTGTACCACAGGTCTACCTCAGATAGAACGTGGCATTATGAATACAATACCATTGTAAACCAGTCATCAAAATTCGAAACTATTATAGACGCGTATGATTCTTTTTTAAAATAAACAATTTCTACAGTCCTTACTGCAATGGAAAAATTAATTAATTAATTTTTTAAAAATTTGATAACAGAGATGGCGCGCTAATGCATCATAATATAATTGCTATAATAAAAGACACAATTTGATATTTGCGGAAGAGCGATTACTCGAAGCATTATATATATATATATAATTATATGTAATTCTACTATCCTCAAAGCTTAGTCTATAGTTCATCTAAAATACCCATTCAAAGAGTCTAGCATCAGTATCACTATAAAAAAAGAAGTTCGAAAAATGCAATATAACAGCGGTATGGTAGATTAAACTGGCGAATCCGCTGGGAGGGTTCACCACTGATGAGCCAGGCCCTCCCATTAATTTTTCCATTGCAGTAAGGAGAGTGTAAATTGTTTATTTTTAAAAAGAATCATACGCCTCGATAATAGTTTCGAATTTTGATAACAGATGGCGCGCTAATGCATCATAATATTGTAAACCAGTGCTAAAATATGAAGTCAAAAAAATATATAATCATATCAAAATATGAAGGTGTGACCTAAGAGGTTCTTGATATATACACTAGAGCATTAAATCTGTTGCAAAGTCTTATACAAACATAACTAGTATAAACATGTTTTTACTTGTGTTATTTGAAAGTTAAGATTATATTGGGAACTACCTATTCTGTAAAATATTTTCTATACAGTTCCATCTAGGATGAAATAAACTTAGGATGGCTTGGCTCATCAGTTGTGAACCCTCCCAGAGGTGTCGCCAGTTTAACCTATCAGACAGCTTTGTATATTATATTGATCGGGTTATATAGCTGGAAATTTAGTGACAAATTAATAAATTGATAATGATCAATATTTCTTTCGAAATACCCTTGCCAATAATTATTTTAGATTACTCGCGGATATAAGCGGATTACTCTCTCTAAGTACAATAATCGGACGGTCTAATAAATTAAACTGGCGAAACCGCTGGGTGGATTCACCAATGATGTGCCAGGCCCATCTCAAGATAGTTTTCAACGCAGAAAGATCTTCAGTAAACCGTTTAAATTTTTAAAAATTACACAGCGCACAAAATAGTATACCTTTCAATTTAAACTAAACCTTATACTTTAAAAGATATTAAGTAGAGACCCAATCAGCATGCAAATATAAAACCGACAACATAAAAACTTATTAAGGCATATATTATAAGTATTATAAATTTCACAACAATCTTTATATTTATTGGTTGAAAAGGAGCGTGATCCGAGAATCATCAAATAAATTAATTTAAAATAAAAATGTTATTTTATTATATTTTATTATTACAGAAGCACGAAGTCTATCAGACTATTGTGCTATATTAGAATTATTTACATATATATCTTTAATTATTTACACGATGAATTAGTAGTGATTTATTAATCTGTGTACAAATATCTCTAAACTTGCCAAAGTTTTCATAAGATTGAGTATATACAGAAAGATGGCATTATGTCAAAGTAAGCAAGTACAATTTGGTTAGTCAGAGGGTAAGCCAACACTCTGGTGTTTCAACATCTAGTCAGCATTCACATGTTGGATCATTTATAACTCTCAAGTTAAAGAGAAAACTTAAAAAGGGTCCTTTGCCTGTGAAGAACAAAGTAGTGTATTTATCAGGAGCAATGAGCTTGGTACATCTCTCAAATAAAAATGTTGCTATTGGTTACAAACAACTAACGTAAATACTCACAGATACAAAGCCTTTTAATAGGGCCCTCGGTCCCATACAGGGTCCTGCTCCTCCTGAACACAACAGCGGGGAAAGTGAAAGAAATATTTCCCAGAGATTCAACTAATTAAGTCTCTCCCTAACATTTGAATTGAAGTTCTATATACGTTTCTAGACGGTATTGTCTATCAAATTATACGGCAAGGAATACAGCGAGAAATTTGAATGACCAATTCTATATATAGAAGCCTATACATATTCCACTATATAGACAAGAATTCTGAAAGAGATTCATTCAAATATATAATGTACCAATTCAGCTTTAATTTACATTTTTACATAGTACGCAAAATATATTAACTAACACATCCACACATATATATGGCGTCTAGCTTTGACGTCTATTTTGGCTGGAGAGGCGGTCTGGATATGGCTTAGCGCCATCTATTTCAACAAAAGTAAAATAAACGTTAATTTAATATCAAAACACCTGATCTTTTTCTATTTTTTAATTATCTTTTGACATATATATATGCAGAAACCCGCACTTAATTCTATAAACAATAATCTTAAGAGGGGTGCATTCATATATATAATGTATCAATTATGCTTTAATTCACACTTTTGCATAGTGCACAAAATTGTCAACTAAAACATAAACCTCCAAAAATAGGGTGAGAAACCTATCACTGATTCAAAACAAAGTATCAACTTCCCACTCACTTTCCATAATTTCTGATAAAGTAAGTTTAAAATAATAAGCTTAAATTTAATTGGAATGTTATTAGGAATTACTAAAATAGCATAGAAATATATATAGCATTATACTTTTCTCTCAGTGTCTTCAAACCAATTAGAACCATTCCACCACAAGGATGTCCCATTTTATAAAAGTGCTACCAACCGCCCAGGGTCGGCAAACTGAGAGCCACATACAGCTCTTTGGAAGTGAAGCTGCGGCTCTTTAGTTCCATACGTAAATACTTATTTATGTGATAATATATTCCCATCCCTGGACACTTTTATTTTTCCGTTTATCATTACTCTTCACAATTCATCCTATCATACTTCATCCTTAAGGTTAGAAATAATCGTTATTTTTCCTTAAATTAATTTCGATTTTTCGTTTAAAAGAAACATTTGCGGTATAATTGTCCAATTTCGTTCTACAATCATATAAGCCGCATTATATTGTATTATAAATACTTTTTATTGTTGGCAAGAAAACATTTTGTGGCTCTTCAAAAACTTTGAAAAATTTTGTAAATTGTAATTTTTGCCTCTACCGACTCTAAAGATTGCCGACCCCAGGTAGATTATGTTAAGAGGATGTGACTCAATCAATTAATCAATCAGCCAAAGACAAACGCGCCATCAATTCAACAAAGGCATAGGATCGGAGTTTGATTAAAATGCTATTGGATCCAATTTAAACTAATCGAAGAGGACCTTCTAAACAATTGGCTTCGTGCCGTTCTGATTGATATTTTATCTTTGTCCGCCTATTGACCAATGCAATCCCCGATATCAAATTTACTGGTGTATTGAACGGCTCGCTCGAACGTTTTACCTTCACTTGACACTAAACCTTTGCCGCTTTATGTCCCCCTATCTCTTTATCATCTAGAAGTAAATAGTTGATCACTGAACGATACTGTACTTTCTACATCTTACCCGATATAACGTGGGTTGGCACATTGAAATAGCAATCAAAATAAGATAAACCCCATGAATCAGTACGTAGACGTTTAAAGAATTTCAGTGCATGGACGTAACAGCAACTTACACATTAGCAACGTCACGTTCATCACGTGAGAACGCCCTTACAACCTCAAAACAATTTTTAACACCTTGCAAAATGCTTTATTTTTATTTACTTCTCCTGACGAAGACAAAATAATTTTGTCGAAACGTTGAGAAAATATAAAACTCTAACTGGCCGATGTGTCTATTTTTCACAGAAATATGAATGCCGGCCAAGCAGCCTCCATCTTCAGTATAACATGAATGATGCTCCTCCAACTTCCTAAGTCCAACATAACCCTATAGATAATTGAGGGTGATTAGCTGTTGGAATGTAAAACAAGGACAAAGTTAGTGAGCCAATAAATATAGTAGACCTAAAGAAAAAATTATTAATAAATAATTATGAAGTGTATTTAGAACATGTTAAAAGTTATATATCAAGAGGTCAAAAGTATCTGTGTTTCTCTCAAACAGTTGTTCATGAGATAGAAGTGTGTCATCATACTGCTGCCAAAGTTGATGACCTTCTCTAGGATTGTTGAGTAACTTTCACTGATAATGTATTTAAATGGTGATAGTGTCAAGTTATTTGACAAACAGCAGTTTTAATCTTCTCATTTTTGTGGGAAGAATGTTGTTTATTTGTTAAGTGAACTGATCTCCCACGTCATTGGACGAATGTGGCCATGTTTAAACCTAGTTCTATAACTAAAATGTTCTTTAAAGAGAGGTATCACCTTATTTGAGAATAACGAATAGGTAAAAATATGGTAATTTTGACTATGAAAACTATCCTTCGTTGATTGAGATGTCCGCTAGCGGTAAAGTCGCTCATGGTGGTTCAACTGTACAAGCTATTTGGTCAAAATTCAAAGTAACCTTTTATTCATAGATGTAATTGAATGGTTGTTGAAGATATTTTAGTTCTTAAAAATAAAGAGCCACTTCGGTCAAAAGGTTTTATTTTCTCGACGTTTCAGCAAAAATATGTTGTCCTTGTCAATAAAAAATAAAAATAAAGAATAAAACACATAACGGTTTGCCAAATGCTCAAATTTTCTTGACTGAAACTTCGATAAAATATATAACATTTTCTGGCCGGAGTGTCTTATTTTTAAGAACTATGGATACCCGCCAAGTAACCTTTATCACCAAGATATTTGAACCAATAAAACATAACTAGATTATGTTCATTTTTATCACAGTGACATGAGAAGAACCGCTAATAACAAACATACATGGCTTCTCGTGGTATCTTCTAGAGGTGGTTTCTCATCGGAGGTTGTTTTAATTCGTGATTTTATTGTTACTCCAAGTTGGTCGCACATGGGAGGTTTTACAGAAGAATTATAAATAGAAATAAAGCCAATTTACATATCCTTATTTACATCCAAAATGAAATGCTAAATCGATGTTTATTGCGCTCTTCTCCGCCAAACCTATTGAATAAATCATTAAGACATTTCATATGTAGGTTGTTTCATATGCGAAATAAACTCTGAGAGAAAAAACTGACAAAAACTATGACAAGACTTAGAATAAAACACTGAAAATGAATGAAAATACATCCAGATGGCACAAGAACCTATAGGACATGCAACAACTGTCCTGGTGTGGAACTAACACCTAACCACATATTCTCATGTCCAGCAATGGCCGCAGCCTTGCAGAAAATTGACATGGACCCAGAGCAGCAGCTTTACACACCCAAGATAGAGGAAATTGCGACTGTTGTGATAGAGATGTATGAGGACATCTGAGGCTCTTCATTGGACACGACAACAACAACAATATGTAGGTTATTGAAGTTGTAATTAACATATATGCTATTCAAAGCCTATACAAATTAATCAGATAAACTTATTTGCATATTATGGCGTATAATGTTAAAAATGATCATATTTTAATCATTTCCTATCATCACTACAGTTTTTTTAATCATATACCTCTATAGAAAGGTTTGTGATAGCCGAAGCTTGAGAGAAAAATATAAGATAAAAAACAAGAAATTAAACCTCGAAAACTGTTTTGTTTATTATTTATCATCATTTTATATATCATCATTATTACTACTAATAATAATAAAGATAAGAAGACGACAATTATTATAATAATTATCATTTTTTGAAACCTTCTTTGGGCAAACATTCACTGCGGAGAGAAAAACACGGGAAAACCAAAGTTTATTTATATAACAAATGAAAACATTAAAACGCGAATGTTTCTTTTCACAAATATATAAAAACTAGCCGAATGACCCGGGCAACGCCCGTGTTTTACCCGATTGGATGTTTTGATTCAAATACTATTTGTTACAATTATAAATTGGCGCCTTAAATAATTGCATATGTTAGTTAATAACTATAGCCTATGTGCTTTATCTGTCTATGTACTGTTGGCTTCCGTAGGCGTCTCTTACTGGGAAAAAGAAAGAGAGGTTTCCATTTGGTTATCTATATTAATAAAATAGAAATTTCATAAGTGGACATCACTAAAAACTTTCGTTACAATGCATCAATTTCAACCAAATTTTCAACATTTATGTAAAACGAGATGGTGCAGGTTTTGCTTAACATCAAAATATATTTCCTAACATTAACATGCGTAACTTCGCTGTTATCGATTAAATACAAAAAAATCAACAGAGTTAATTTTATTTATATATAAATACAAAATTAAATTTCAACAGAGTTATTTTTTTTACATACTAGCTAATAATCTCAATCTAAAAAATATTCAAAACAAGCAATTTTAAGATAACACCATATGTAAAACAGTCGGCCAAAAAAACTACAACGATATTACATCTTTCTCACATATTCACACACAATCTTGATTAATAATTAAAACTAATCTTTAACATTATTTATTATACTTCAACTTTTATTTCTACATTTGTTTTTAAATACCCAATTGTTTTATCATGTTTCTAATTTCGCCTAACAAATATACAAATTTATAGTGACCAACATATGCAAATTTTATCTTTGTTTTTATTTAACTTGATATCGTAAACATAACATCCATTTTAAGCATTTTTCTGTTCACCTTCCGTGGTTTCTCTTTTCTCTGATAGTTTTTAGGTGTAGTATATTTTCTTATTACTAGACTACAAACATTCCCTCGAGAAAAACCTGGGCGAAGCCGGGTACATCCGCTAGCTATCTAATATATGCATTTATTTAGGGAGCGACCCGCTCCAACACAATAGTTACAAAGACGAAATAGCGAGTGGGGGGGGGGGGGCAAGATGGGGGGGGGGGGGGGGGGGGGGGGGGGAAGGTGGCGTGACCGTAGCCAACCAATAGGAGGTCGCCATTCCAAAAAAAAAAGCAAACGGTGACAGAGATGAAAACTGACTGATTGATTAGGAGATGAGGAATGACGCTCGTAACTGTATATAGAATTCTACTGTTCTTACTACGATGAAAAAATATTGGGAGGACTTTGCTCATCAATGGTGAACCCTCCCTGCGGTTTCGCCAAATTAATCTACCAGACCGCTTCTTTAGAGCTCTAATACTGTATTGGATCATTCTGCTTATATATGCTATACTGAATGATGGAATCTTAGATGGCGTGTTATTGCTTTGTATCAAGTTAATTCAGTTAGTTTATATATACCTTTATAAATTTTGTGGTTAATAAAAAAACATGTATTATATGAAACTAGACCGAGGTATGTGTGTGTGTCTTAGTAATAATATCTTATATTTAATTCACATATCGAAATATATAGTACCTAATCATAGAATATATTGATGTATTTGGCTAATATACTCAAGAATAAAATTAAATTAACATCTAGTTCATATTTATTCCGATAGATGGAGCTATAATATCTTTAAATGCTAATTTGAGCGGTCGGAAAATGTCTTTTTCAGCATAGTAATTCTCCATTATTAGATATTACATCGATATAATTATTCTTTTTTTTTTCTACAGGTAAACTCCGTACAATTGGTATAAGCTAGCACAATATAATAAAAGATACTCCTTCGTAGAAACTTTTGATTCGTTATACACATAATTATTCTTTATCTAGAGATAAATAGTTTATTTATTAAATTAATATACATATATGCATATATCCCTATATTTATCATATAATTATCTAATTATACCAAGAAATAAATGTGTTTTCCAAATTCTAGCGGTATAATTATGAAATATAAGAGTGGTGTCATGGTATATGTTTTGATATTATATAATAATATATATATGAATAAAACAAAGCATCAAGGGCTGCGTTTCTTTATTAAAACAAATATATTCGAGCTTTCGGGCACATACGCCCTTCTACAGGAATTAATAAACAATAATCCAACTAGTTTGAAATAATATTTATATTTAAATTTAACGTGCATATCCACGATACACGTGCATTTCAACTTGCAAGGTATCCCATCAGACATGTGATATCTTATACTGTGAATGAATTATTTTTATCTTATTTTATTTAATCGTGGATATGCACGTTAAATTTAAATATAAATATTATTTCAAACTAGTTGGATTATTGTTTATTAATTCCTGTAGAAGGGCGTATGTGCCCGAAAGCTCGAATATATTTGTTTTAATAAAGAAACGCAGCCCTTGATGCTTTGTTTTATTCATATATAAATCTTACAGGGCTTTTTCAATTGATAATAATATATGGAAATTTATAGCAATCTCCATTACTCTGGTTAATAATGTTAGGAATATATCTCAGTAATGTGTATTTTATATATGGGAGGTAGCGGATGAAGGCCTATCAGAGATATCTAGGATTCCACTTCCTTTGTCTATAAGCCATGGCTGATTGTATATAATTCTCTTGATCTTTTTCATGTAAATATTAACTAAGAAGTCAATTAAGTGTTTTAATTGTCAAAATCTATTAGCTTGATATTGTCTTAATCAAGTTTTTACTGTATATAAATTTCATATTTGCCATTATATTTGATTAGCTTGAAAAAAAAACAATAATATAACATTGCTTATTACTGATATTATTACTGTTATTCCTGCATATACCCTATATTTATGTGCTATGAGAATCTATAAAAGACTAAAAGATCTTAATAAAGCTTTTTGTTGTTGTTTATAAGCCTAGTTAGTACTTTATGTTTTGGTTTGGCAGAGCGTGGACTGTATCTAGATAAGCCAGACCTTTTAAGCTAATTATTATCTTTGAATTAGAGCCGTTCGATTCTTTATAAAACTCTCTGACTACATGAGCAACGTCAACCCTCTTCTCGACTAGGTGAATCTCCCAACATTAATTAATTGGAGCACAGACTCAAAGAACTAGACCGATTCTAGACCGAAGACTTACTACAAACACACAGGTTTTATTGTCCAGCTGACAGTTTTATACGAATAAAAGTTGCATATTTAGCTGAAGTAATAAAATTTACATAATAGACGCGAACAATATACGTCGAATTCTAAACGGTTATAGACTTTTTAAACAGTTAAAACAATTATCTACTAACAATTTCTCCTGACGAAGACAAAATATTTTTGTTGAAACGTTGAAAAAATAAAACTTCAACTGCCCGAAATGTCTATTTTTTTAAAAATAAATTATCTACTGATTGCGTGCGAATGTGAAAAATGTTTGAGAGGTTCTGGCTCATCAGTGATAGACCCTCCCAGCGGTTTCGGTTTATTCATTGTAAAAGGTAAAACTTCCTTAAGTTTTGTCCATGAATGTAATTGAAATATATAAGTCTGTAATATATTACACGTATTAAATAGTTATATACACCCATACCTCGCTTTGCGTCGGGGTTACGTTCCAAAAAAACACGACGCAAATTGAAACGACGCAAAGTGAAAATAAAATTTTGATGGCATGGCGCAATCAAAAACAAAGGTGTTTCCATATTTTAGGGGGGGGGGGGGGGAATATGAAAAAAGTAAAGACTCGAATCCAAAACAACGCAACTTCGAAAATCTAACGACCCCAGTGAAAATCAGTAAAAATTAAGCATCGACGAAACTTCGAAAAATAGGCAAAACGAAACGACGCAAAGCGAGGTATTGGTGTATATGCAAAAAAAAAAATCATTAATTTCCGACAATTATCAAACTAGTACAAAAGTGACACACATACACATCATTAATATACATCTTAAATCTTTTTTATTTCATATATAAATATACAAAATCAATTTTTTTTTGTGTGTTATACAAATAAAAATAGATACAATTATATTTAAAATATATTTACAAAAAAAAAGAGTATCTATATACAAATCTAACCTTTTAAAAATTAATAGCTCAACTAATTAGATAAATAACACAATAAAATTTAGTTTAGACATTAAAAAAAGAATAGCGCCATCTATTGAATCATTTTAGAAGCTCCCAGTACGATTAATTAGAAGCAGAGAGAATCGTTCAAATATTCAACAACCGGCGGTGCAGGTCAATGACTACAAAAACCATTAGATCTCCACCCAATTGGAAGAAGACAAGTCTATTAACTCAGCAAGGTGCTCCAAATTTTACCCATTAGGTTGAGCTCTTATTGTAATACTTTCTAGCACCTTCTCTGGAGATGCTTCGATTAGCTGATCCAAGTCACGTTTTGCTAATGATACCCTCCCTTCCTCGATATACGGAAATGATTCCTTTTCAACAAAATATAATTCCCCAATGCCGCGCTTACATTAAGTTGAAGACCTTCGAACACGTCCGCCTAGATAAATATTGAAAAGCCTCCGCTATGTAACTCTCGCTTGCTCCTTACCTACTTAATAATGTAAAAAAATGCATTTTGTTTTATTGCTAAAGCTTCTGTTTGACTCGCTCTCTACCTACCTAGGATAATTACCCTTTTTCTGAAATCGTTTTGGACATTAGAAGGTGATTTGCCTTTTTTTTTTTCGCTTCTTAGCGGTGACTTTGTAAATCTTCTTACCATATATCGTTTATTTTAATGGAGAGTCGTTTTTTGTGGAATTATTTTGTTTCCTGTATTCCCCGGGTTTATGGATAATATTAAATTGCTATTTACGGTGAAGAAGTAATGGAGAAAGAAATAGATCAACTCTTTGTGTATGTTCCTTCCAGTTTATAACTAGCTTCTCGTTAACCTCTGAAATGAAAAATGTATTTTTTTTTTCTCTTCGAGGAAATATTTGAAAACATTTATTTAACTGTTCTCTCAGCAGTCAGTTTAAGTGTAGGAGTTGATGGACGAAAGGTATAAACTGTCGATATCCATCAAACCCAGGATCGAATCCCGCATTGGGCTTTTTTTCTAATTAAAAAGAAGAGGCTTCATTGGCCCCCGATTCTTGAAAAAAGTTCAACCCCACCAGCGCGTTTAAGTAACCAAATAGAGCTTTTTCTCACTAGTAAGTACAAAAGTCGAACTGCTCTTAAACATGTGTATTAGGTAAAGTTTTCAACTAGCAATAATCGCGCCTCGAAAGTTCCTCATTGGCTACGATATCGCCTCTGCTCAAATCTTTTAAACATGTGTAGACATGTGGTGCACAGTCGCCAACTTTTACCCACCATAATTATCATTGCTTACATCACGTTTGCCCCCGATCCTTTAAAATAGTTCAACCCCACCAGCGAGTGCAAGTAACCAAATAGAGCTTTTTCTTAATAGTAAGTGCAAAAGTCGAACTGCTTTTAAACATATGTATTAGGTAAAGTTTTCAACTAGCAATAATCGCGCCTCGGAAGTTCCTCATTGGCTATGATATCGCCTCTGCGCAAAGCTTTTAAACATGTGTAGACATGTGGTGCACAGTCGCCAACTTTTACCCATCATAATTATCATTGCTTACATCACGTTTACTAAGGATAATAATATATAACGCATTATTATACTCCCATATGGAGGAGCGCCAAAGCACCTGATAGTTCGATATTAGATTTTTCAATGTACACAAGAAATCTATCCCTGAATAATTTTTTTTCAAATGATCCTATTTGAAGTCTGTTTGTATCTTTTATCATGTATATTCAAACAATATCTCAAAGATATTTGATACACCGTGACCGTTATTGATAACCAAGTGTGAACAAAATTTCTTCTGTTACCTCCAAAAAACCAACAACTGATTACATCGGAGACTTTTTACTTCCTTAAGAGTTTTCCATGAGTGTATATTATCAAATCTTATATCTATAAACCTTACTGCAATAAAATAAATAATTTTAGTAATGTCTTTATTGATAATATTTAGCGTAAGAAACAATGGGGGAAAATTAATTATTGTTTATTTATTTTATATTCTTCAACATATATTGAATTCTTTTTAAAAATCACTTTGAGACCAATTAGAGTTTGCATCATAATATAAAATGTATTTTAAGGCAAAAAGTAATTAGATTAAAGATAGTGATGATTATTGAGAGAGTATTTTTTCAGCAAAATAAGAGGTTTGATGTTGATTATTCTGAATGCTTACAAATGAACTTATGGCAATGTGTTTCTTAATCAATAACTTATATCATTGCAGTAATGTCTGTAGAGATAATATTTGATGATATCTTTGAAAAGGGCTTGGCTCAGCAGTAGTGTCCCCTCTCTATGATATCATTGAAAAGAAACACATTTCCAGTAAATTTATTTTTTACAAATTTTGTCGTTAGATGCCAAATAGATTCTGAATGTTTACAAAAAGAATAATAATACAATTCATGTTTAAGCAAATTAATATCTCAAAAAGAGCAAAACAAATAATAAATATAAAAGACACACAAATCTATTTACACATAAAAGAATTTCTATCATTAAAAAAGACACAATTCAAAATTAAAAGTGATAGAACTATATAAATAACTAACCTTTTTCAAATATACATTTCACAAAATAAGATTGAAATAATATTCTGCGAGTGTTTTGATTTGGAAGAATTTAGTGAAAAGGAGCAGGCAATTTGTGCAGGTCGATGTGTCCCAATCATTTATTCAACATCGGCAACACCTCTCCCAGGATCTCTAAATCCTTACTCCCCAGAGTAATGGGGCTATTAACGAATGAACCCGGCAACGCTGGGTTCGAATGTTTCTTCGATATCCTAGCACCTTCTTTACATATCCCCGTCTATCTTGTTTCTTCTGTGACATGTTCCTCTTTTTTTATATAAATTATTCTATATATTTTCTTTAACATTAGTATATATATGATATATGCAACTAGGTATTTTATTTTGAATTATATTTCTTAGAATAATCTCTATGAAGTCAACCGCCAGATATTGCGGTTTTGCGAAATATACATTTATTGTTGTTGTTTTCTTTCGGCTGGCTCAAACATTCACGTAAATATGTAAATACGCAAATTTTTATTTACTTTATTTTTCACGTCTCAATTCAGGTATTTCTTCCTAAATGGCTCCTGGAGACTATCCATAGATCGCCAACTATACGGATTGTCCTGTAGTTTTAGGAGTCTGTCTTGGTAGGCTTAGTGAACCAGTTCACTTAGTGTTTCCTGACATGTTTGTTTCTTGGATAAAAGTGTTTCTAGGCCGGTTTGCTTCTTGTATAAAAGAAAGCAGTCCAAGGAGTGTACCCGTCTAGAATCTCTGTAGTTGAAATACTGACGAATATATTAATGGATTCTTAGCTTATCTTCAACATACAGTAGAATTTGGTTAATTTGTTCGTCTTTAATTCGGAAATGTCTTCAATTCGAATATTTATCTTGACCCCTAGAATTTCCTATAAATACAATATCCGTTTTCAATTAGAAATTTTTGGATAATTCGATTTTTTTTTTTTGGTCTCTTAGGCTTCAAATTATCCAAATTTGGCTGTATTATCTATATAAATACCATATCTGTCTGTCTGGGATACACGACTTCAACTCGGAAACTACTGGAAGTTGAGACTTGAATTTTTTTTCAGCGATTGTTCATCACCTAAAAGATGGGAAGAAATCCAAATATATTCGTGTTTATATCTCAAATCTTGGAATTACAAGCAAAAACTGGAAAAAAAATCAAGATAAATATCAATTTATCTGTTACCTTGGAGTAATTTGTTACAAGTTGAAAATGCTGAAATAATCAAACTTGCTGAAAATAGAGCAATCCATATTTTATAGATTGTGAGACGCCCGTGTCTCAAGTGTAACGCGCGGCTTGCCGCGAAAAAGGATGAGATCCTAGAAAAAGATGGTCGTTTAGCCCATCGAAATATCGGAAATAAAAAGATTATTTATTGAATCCAAGATGTGCCCTTTATAAACAAATCAAACTTGCGTAAAAATAAAAACAAACGTTTTTTAAATGTCTTAAATAAAAATGAGAATGTAAGTTATAGCTGATGTTTTCATATAAATTGATAGAATAGATAAAATAACTTGATTAGTTTTCCCCATTTATTTAAATTATGTAGAGTTAAACATTTATTAGTGTGAAACATATAGCCTTACAGTAACTTTAGTTTTAGCATTATTAAGATAAAACTCTAATAAGGCTTGGAAATGGTTAGCATTATAGACCCGCTTATAGAATGGGCTAAAAATCGAATAATTTTATTTTCCAAATAGGCTACAAGTTTTAACAAAAGCATGTATCGAATGGTCATTTACATATTATTTTTATAACATTAAAATAATCTTGTATATATGTTATAAATAAAGATGAATGAGATTTTCTGCTTGAATTTTGATCATGTTGAAGATTATGGTATGGAAATGCAGTCGTGGTTGAAATATTTAAAGTATGATAATGAAAAGTAGTTTTGATTAGTAATTTAATTGAGTTAAAGGGATATATAAAAAAAAGACATAATTTGATAAAAGTAATGCCTGGCTAAAGGCGAGTAGAATAAGGAAAACAAAAGATTATTTACATAATGTACAAAAGTTTTGAGCTGGCCATTGGGATAAAACAACAACGAGTTTTTTTTAGAGGAAGAGTGACCTCTGGCAGTCGATTTAGCAGAGTATTTGAATCTATGAAATTATAATTTAAAGTAAAATAATATTTATATATATATATAAAATATTTATATATATTTACAATAGTAATCTTCACTTCTGGTCGCTGTTATGCTACTGGCCTTCGCAGATAAATGTCATGTCGCCCCTGATGTCATGTGGCCCTGAAATTTCCTCATATAAAAATAATATTCCATAATATAGTTATATAATAATAAGAAAATCTTGAGAGAAAAAAATGATTAGGCAAACATTCAATTGAGCAGAAACCGGGCGAAGCCGGGTCATTTGTTTAGATATAATAATAAATGATCTTGAAAAGATTCAAGATTTTCTTGAAGATTGCCTAAACCAGTTTCATACTCTTAAAGTAAAATACATGTTTTTTTTATTTGCACAAATTAAAACGCCTTTTATATCACCTAGAATATCATCGCAAATGGAATTTGTATTTACATATGTAAAATGTTTATTAAATTGATTTTAAAAAATGATAATAATTATTTCAAATAGTGTGTGTGTTAACTAGGAAATAGTATAACCTATGGTAATCAATTATCTCTACACAAATATATAGCTTAAAATTAATCAATCAAATCTTTAAAATTGCTTAATTCTATTATCATTGTCTTGATATAGGTACAATATATATTTGTATTCATTGATAATTCCATTCG